>VXAZ01000971.1:263349-472668 GCA_013399875.1 Gymnorhina tibicen | reverse complement strand
AAGGAGAGGGAGAGGGAGAGGGAGAGGGAGAGGGATAACCTGGGCTTCTTAGGCTAGAAGGAACTCTTCTAAGGAGCTAATTTGACCTCCCATGTGCTCTAAATCATGGAAATAGAAATGAGCAAATACAGGTGAAAAAAGTACCCTTAATATTTGCTTGCCTAGGGGAATAAATTTGCTGGGTCTGGGCTGTGGCCTCTCCCATGTTTGCTTTCTGCAAATATCCAGTCATTGAGTTTTACCTGAGCAGACGTTTAGGGGAAGCTAGTCACAATCTTGTGCACACAAATTAGTGCAGAGATGAATTGGCTATTTCCAAATGCCAGGCAGGGAGCAGGACCCATCAAACCTCTCTGAGCAGCCACCCTGTCAGCCCAGACTGCCAGGGACCAGCCTCCTATTGACTGTTTTTAGACAAATCACAGATTTTAACAGCATGTTAAGTAACTGTGGCTTACTGTCTACATCTGAGGAGTCTGCAGCCCACTTCCAGACATGTCCTAGGCAGAAAAACAGGATGGGATTCCCTTGCATGGAGTTTTGACTTTGCCGTAGAGGTCTGTGCTTGTGTAAAGCTGTGTTTGGAGTGGGACTTGTAGAGCTCTGGGTGTCTGCATAGCTAATACATGGCTGTGGCCTGGCATGTGGTTTTGTAAGGCCAGCAGGATCCTTTGTAGCCCTCCAGGCTGCTCTAAAGGGAAAACTCATCCCAGTTGTGGCCACATGTAGAGGCCAGATGATGTCTGCTTCTGCTCTGCCCTTCTGCTCTGTCCCTGAAGTGTCCTTGCTGATTCTGTTTGCACACCCCACACATCCCAACTCTCCAAAACTCCTGCCCAGCTGGCCTGGTCAGTCTCCCGTCTCCTCCAAGCCCAGTGGCTTGGTGTAGGTGTCTCACTGCGATGCTGGGCAAAACAGGAGCTGTTGTTCAGCCTTGTATGGCTGTAGCCGTCCTGCTGGGACATGGGACATGGCACATCCTCCTGGTGATCCCGAATGTCTGTGGGAGCAGAGGAGGGTGGCTCCCTCCCAGCCGTACTTCTCCCAGTTCCCCGTAGATGGGAGCAGAGGTCTCCTTTTCCTCCAGTCCCAGTTTGGTGGGACAGAGCGGACACACTCCAAGCAGAGGATTTCTGCCTAGAGGAGGGGACATAGCAACTTTTAGTCCCCTTTTCACTCCCTAGTTTTGAGGTCTGTGAAGAAACCAAAAATATCTGTCCTGGATGGCCAGCCCTGCTGTGGAGGGGGATGCTGTGCATGGGTGGGGCCGTGCTGGGTGGTGCTGCCTTGGGGCAGCCCCATGCTGTGCTGGAGAGAGGATACTGAGAATTTGTGATCTGTCCCCAGAGCAAAGGGAGCCCACAGTAAACAGGGACCGTCGTGTCTGGGCAAGGGACAATGAGCATGGTGTGTCCAGTGGCTCCAAGGTGCCTCTGTAGGGTGGGCTGATGAGTTCTCATTTCCCTCGGTGGTCCAAAAACCTTGGGCCCTCCCTTACCCCCATCAATGCCAGCAGTAGTGGTGTGGGGTCAGGATGGCCTATTCCCATGCTCCCCATCCCCATCAAAGCCACAGGGTGATTTATTTCTTCCACTCACCACTCCCTCATATTTTCTGCGATTTTTCTATGTAAATCATGACACTGATTAATAACACTTAGCGCTTTCCAGTTCCAAAGCACATTGCAAGTATTTCCTAATTAATCCATGCAACACTCTCGTCAGGGAAGGCAGTGTGCCACCGTCCTCACTTCCCAGGCTCGCAGCCTTCTGGCGGACAGAGATGGAAGTGTTCATCTGCACATCGTTAGCCCCACGCTGCTGACGCTTAATGAGTTTCTTTGCAGCAGAAGGGAGTGTTGCACAGCGTGGCTCAGAGCAGATGGGGCCGGCTTGCATGCCACGCCGAGGGGATGGAGAGCCATGCAATTTCCCAGCTTGCTGTCTCTTTGTGGGGCTTGTGACCAGGGGGCAGGTGGACGGTAACTGTGGGGTGCTCTCCCTCTCTCTGAGCAGAGGTTCTGCCAGCTGCGAATTCAGGGGACCTAAAGAACCAACTCTGACTGCAACTCGACTTTTGTTGGCCAGAAGTAGAGATCACTCAGGCAGAAAGAGCCGGTCGGGAGAGGGTTAACAACCTTCTCATGGAGACACCTGAACTGTCACCTCCTGTTAGATCCTGCGGTGGCCTATGCCATGGGTGCTGCTGTCTCAGGGAAGACGGAGCCTGGGAAGGGGTTAAAATGAAGAGTTTCCTAGCTGCAAGCCAGGAGCAAGAAACAGATCATTTTTACCCAAAGCAATTTCCCTGGCAGATCATTTTCCCACCTCCCCTCCGCTATTACGGCAGGTAATTGTGTCTGAATGACAAGCTCATCGCTTCTTTCTTGGTCCTGCTTTCCCTCCTGCTCTATCTTGCAGCCAAGTCATGAAACTGGTCGCTGTAGGTGTCAGGCCCCAAGCTGCAGCCCTCGGCCTCCTTGCAGGTAGCAGCAGCCCAAGGCACGGAGGATGGCCCTTTGGGACACTAGCTGGGGTGCCCTTAATGGCTTGTCATACCTTCTGCAGCAAGCCCATGAGCTTCACACCTGCTTCCCACAGCCTCAGCCCTGGCCAAGGGCGATTCCGCTCCAGTTTTTTCATAGAATCGCAGGATGGTTTGGATTGGAAGGGACCTTAAAGTTTGATTTCCACACGCCTGCCATAGGCAGGGACACCTTTCCATTAGACATTTTTCAGGAGGAGCAGGGCTGTATGGCGGCTGTTTCAGTGGCAGCAGGCAGCTGGGAGGGATGGAGAACCCCACTGCCCTGCTGCCAGCTCTCCTGCTGTGCTGCACGGCTCCACGTGTTGAGCCCCTTGCTGTGCACCTTCACCTCAGCAGCCCTGGCTCTGCATTCCCTCCAGTGCTTCCTGGAGAGGTGGGACAGCTCCCCCCACCCCTGCTCCCTGGGCTCATTAAAGAGGCTCATGCGGTGCCCTCTTGACACTTGTAACACAGGAGCACATGTCTTCAAAAAGCCAGGCCCTGGCGCTATCCCCTGGGCCTGCCGCTGGCTTTCCTTCCCTTCCCCTGCTCTCACAGCCCTCCCCACGAGAGCTGTAAATTTGGCAGGAGCTGCATTATTTCCAGACCAACCCTGTCTCACGTTTCCCCTGCCACTAGCTTAAGTGTCACCCCTTCCTGCTGGTCCCACAGCATCCCCCCGCCCCACCTGCCCCTATGGCTGCCTGCTGCCCACCCTGCTGATTTTCTGGACAGACCCAGGACCCTCAGCTGGCACGGGCATGTCTGGAAATGGGTTTGTGGGTACCCCTGCGTGCCCACTGCACACACATGCACAGTCGCATATGCATTTGGAGGTGCGTGTGCACGAGTGTGTCCCTGCATGCAGTCTGGCTGTCTGGGGGCTCTTACAGCACAGGGATCGTGGCTTCACATGGCCGTGCATGGGGCTGGGATCCTCTGAGGCCTCTGTGCTGGGATGTCTCATCTCTCCCACTGCCACCATGGAGACTTGAGGGTTGCTGTGTGTCCAAGGTCTTGTTGCGGGGCTTGTAGCACGCCTTGTCTCCTCTCAAAAATGGCCAGAAAAATCATTGCAGCTCACTGCTTGGGGTGTGACTCAAAATCACAGTGACCCTTTCCAGAGGGGCCGGCAGCATCCTTCCCGAGTCACCCAGATTCCCTTGATCCATGGCTGAATAGAGATCCAAAGGCTGAATATCTTCTCTTACTCATCACTGCATGGGCATCAGCTTCAGGGAGCCTTTTGTTCTGGGGAACCTGGTGCAAGCAAGGTCCTTTTTATCTTGCCCCCTTTTTGGAAGCTTTCTGGCAGAAAGCAGAAGACTGGCTTCCTCCTTGCACCCACCAGGTCCTCAGTGTCTCAGAAATGCTAGCCTTGTTTGGAGGATCTCAAAGGCTTGTTATTCATTAACCCCACCAGAGAGTTTCCTGGCAATTAATTTTTAATGGCTTGAAAAATTCTCTGCCTAACCCTGCTTTCTTCAGAACAAGCCTCCAAAGGCGTTGCTCACCCTCTTGATGTTTCTAATCATTATCTCCTACACTCCTTTAGCTGTTTCAGAAACCAAAGCTGGGGAAGAAATTGGAAAGTGTTATTATTTCATTTGGGTTAAACTGTATCGCTTCAAGTTTCGCTCCCCTTGGGCACAATCATCAGCATATCTGATCAGCAAACATCTGCCTAAGCCACCCGCTCACGCCTCCCGGGAAATTTGGGGAATAAAAAAAACTGAGACGAAGCCACTGACGTCACCTCCCGGCTTTTGCTCTTTCCCTCTGAGTTTTATTTCTAAGGGACATTTGCATAGAAAGAGGATCTTTGTTTCTGAAGGTTTTGCCAGCTCCCGCTGCCGACTCCCCCCATCTGGAAGCTTAATCCTTTCCCCGTGGTGGCTGCGGAAACCGGAGCTGCGCGCTGGAGTGGTCCCTGCCTCCTCCAACCCCCTCCCGCCACCCAAAGGTCCATCGGCCTCACGGGTTCCTCATATCACCCTCAAAGTCTGGCAGCAAAGAGGCTTGGGGCACCGCTTTGGGATGTCTGCGGTGGCGATGGTCTCGGTACGCCGCCTCACCCATCCCGAGCCTCAGTTTCCCTGGGCAGAGCTGCTCTGGTACGTGTGAGCTCCAGAGAGCGTTAATGCGGATTTATTGCCACCCATAAAGTTCTTGCAACACGTGAAGAGTGACACTGACGCATAAACAACCGGAGTAATTTATGCAGTGCTCAAAGGGAATGAGGTGCTAAATTAGTCATCCAACAGGCATGGCCATCACAGCACATCAGAAGTCGCTGGCGCAGGGACCAGCCCGGCTGAAGCCTGGAAAGCCCCCTGGACACCCATCCACCCTTCCCGCTGCCTCTGCTGCCTGCCCCCGCAACAGACCCGCTGACTTTATTGGCTAAAACGAGATTTTTACAACTCAGCTGCTTAAAACAGTCTGGGTTTTCTTGTGGGCATTTCCCCCTTCTCCCAAAATCATGTATGAATTTATTCTACTCTTTTTTTTTTTTTTTCACGAGATGAAAAAGCAGGAGATGGGGCACAGACTTTAAAAAAATACTCTTAAGCAAAAATACCTATTTGTTTCACTAAAAAAATAGGCTTTTTTACATTTAGCTCCACTCTGATGGAAATTTTTAAACAAAACAGAATTTTCCCAGGGAAATAAACTTTGTTTTTTTCCTCACTTGTCAAAAAGGCATATTTTATCCCTTCTCCTCCTAAAAATAATATTGAGATGAAAAACATCTTGAGGAGCTGCAAGAGCTCTCAACCTCTGTGGTCAGCACCATGTGGAGGGAGGAAAGCAACAAGAGCATCTTCCCCAAAGGAAGAGAATACTGCTGCAAGGCAAATAACAGCAAGGATAAATCCTAAGGAATGGGCTTTTCTCTTTTTTTTTTTTTTTTTTTTTTTTTTTTTTTTTTTTTTTTTTTTTTTTTTTTTTTTTTTTGTTTTGTTTTGTTTTGTTTTGTTAATCTAGTGCCTGCAATGTCACCTCCTTTGGACAGCACAGGTGGCAGGTGTTTAGCTGGGGTTTGTGTGTTGTGGTGTATTTTGTCAGCTGGGTGAGGGCTCAAAGCAAAACCTGCCCTGCCGTTCAAAATGTATAAACTCTGGGCTCCACCATCCCAACCCGTCCCACCACCTCCCAAACTTATGCTCTGGACATCAGGAAGACTGCTTTGGCTCCTGGCATTTGCAGCAGGTACCGAGGAAGGAGAAACACCTCTGGTCTTGACCTGTAGACAAACCTCCAGAACAGGAGGTTTGGAAGAGCAGTGCAATTCCTTTACAGAGCTTTATAATTGATCTGAAGTCACAGGGAAGCAATTAATATGGAGCCCCATGGAACTGCTTCAAAGCATGGCTGGATTTTTGACCCCATAGCAGCTAAAACCTAGGATAGGGACCCAATGGAAATTGTGTTCTGAATGAACAAAGCTCCTCCTGCAGCATTTGCAAGTGCAGCTGGTTTACAGACAGATTTTTTTTGTTGTTCTTTCTGTTGAAAATGCCAAACTGTTGAAAGCAAAACAGCTTGTGAAAATGCGTGGATTGTGAGGAAACTTCATTCTCACAGAAACAAAAAGGGAGGAAGTGGTCAAAACATCAAAATGCTTGTGCATAATACACTGTAATGTATATAAAATAATTTAATAGTAATGGGTAATTAAAATCAGGACAAAACATTTTGATTTTATCCAACTGTGCCGAGTTGAGTGACTCAAAATCATTAAATTCCAGTTCACAGGGAAAGCTCTGCTTTTGTTTTGTTCCATTTTGGAATGAAGACTGTGTTGAAACACTGGACTCTCCTGAGGAGCAGTATCTGAATTTCCTCCTAGCAATAGCTGGTGAGGGAGATGGGCAGTTCTGCTGGAGGAGGGGAACGTGGGTTTCTACCAGGGAGCTGGGCAGGAGCTGGAGTGAATTCCTGGGGGAAAACCAGGCTTAGGACTGACCTGCAGCACAGCAGGAATCCATCCTGGGCAAAGAGTGAGGAGCCAAGGCAGACTGGACTGTGGGGACTACTTTAGTGGTGTGCACTGAATGTCCAACTTCCTTGGACCTGTATGAGCCAGCTGGGCCAGTGACGTCTCCATGAGCACTGGTTCCCGGTGGGAAACCAGTTGGCTGAAAGCACATGTGCAGTTTGGGCAGAGTGACACATGCCAGGGTGTTCTAGCAGGGCAAAACCAGCTCGAGCATCGCCTCCCTGAGCGGGTGCCCTGCTCCCCACCATGCACAGCCTGCCCTGGCCCATGGGCTCGTCATGAACCCCACACAACATCCTTGTTTTTCAGGGGCTGTCTTATGAAAGCAAAGACAACCTGTGGTGCTGATGACACAAGTGATCACAAGGAATTAAAACCGTTTCCAGCCTCCTTTCTCGTGCGCTGCTGGCAAGTCAGGAGTAAATCAGAGACAGCAAGCAACTATCTTTGTCTGAGCACAGCCAAAGAAAGATAGACCTGTTTTTATGATTAATTGCAGATTAATTCATTTTATATTAAAAGAAGTACTACTTTCTGTTTCCTCATTGTGGGTGTTTCTTCTGTTTGTTGTTTGAGAAAGGCAATAAATACCATTAGGCAAATGGGTTTCAAAGTGTCATGTGAAATGGAAACCTAGGCCTTCAAATGTGACTTTCATTTGGGTTGTGTGAGGGGTTTTTTTGGTTTGTTTGGTTTCTGTTCTTGCTTTGTTTTTGCTTTTGCCTCAGCCCTATTAAACATGCAGATCAAAAAGAGGGATGCAGACACAGAAACCTGGATGCTCAAGCAGTGCTTCAAAATGGGGTGTAGGATGCTGCAGCTGTGGCTTCACACCACATTCACTGGGGCAATTTTGTTATCACGCACTGAATGACATGGTAGGGGGAGGGGAGGAGGGGCTGTTACTTTTCCCACGTATTTTAAGAGCAATTTTGATATTCTTGCATCCTAAAAGGACCCTTCAGCTACAGAAAATAGGGTAGTCTCCTTTCAACCAGCCAGCTGGAAAAGCCTGAAAACTTTCAAAATCATGATCATCTTTTCAGTAGCTCAACAATCATTTAAGGGGTGAAAGTTTTTTCTTTCAGAGGAAGGAGGTGTTTTGGTTGTGCTGTGATTTAATTGCAACCTGCAACTAAAGTATTTGTCTGAGGCTCACTCACTCCCTGCTCTTCCCCCTGGTGGGATGGGGAATAGATTCAGAAAAAGGGAAAACCCACAGGCTGAGGTAAGAAAGGGTTAATAATGGAAATAAAGTAATATATAATAAAAACAACAATAATAGTAATGAAAAGGAGAGGGGTGGAGAGGAATAAAACCCAAGACAGATGATTGATGCACAACACAATTGCTCACACTGGCTGGCCAATGCCCAGCCGGTTCCCCAGCAGCAACTGGTGTCTTCCATGCAGCTGTCCCCAGTTTATGCCCTGGGCATGATGTTCTATGGTATGGAATATCCCTTTGGCCAGTTTGGGTCAGCTCTGCTAGCCATACTCCCTTTTGTGCACCTGCTTCTTTTGCATCTGCTTGCTGGCTCTGAAAAGCCTTTAGTTTAGGGTAAGCCCTACTGAGGAACAGCTAAACCATCAGTGTGTTATCTACATTATTCTCGTACTAAATCCAAATCACAGCACTGTACCAGGTACTTAGAAGGAAATTAGTTCTATCCCAGCAAACCCAGGATAGGCTGGTGTTCCCTCTGCCAGGCCTCTTACGACTAAATGACATCTGAAAGTCTTCCTCCATCAGTGTTTGCACTTACAAGGCCAGTTTGGATCAGCTTTCCTCTTGTGGTTAGAGTATGGCAAGTCCAAATTCCAAAGTCTCCAGCCCAGCTGGTGATTGTGGACTTTCCTTATTGTGAGATAACACTGTGTTTTTCCCAGGACAGAGTTTCTCTCCTGCTCCATCTCCAAAAATGCATGGTCCAGGAGGAGCCATAGTCTCCCCAGGTCTTGCTGCGTAGCATGGCAGGACTGGCATGGAGAAGGTGGGGACCTGAAGTGAGCTGGTGACACCCCCTGGATAATGCTGCTCCCACCTCCCAAGCCCTACCCATGCCTTGTTCTTCCCCCCTCTGTGGCCAGCAGTGCCCACCCTTGGTGCCCCTTTGTTTGGTTCTCCTGTTACTTTTTATTGCTCTTCACATCCACTGCAGTTTATTTGGGTCTGAATGTGATAAACTCCACATTTGGGCTTTTTTTAAAAGCCAAATATTTGTGGAAAGTAATACTTAGCCAGACGCATATTCCATCCTTAGCACAAATCTAATCCAGATACAAGCCAAACAGCAGGACGACAACTGCTCTTAATACTCACCGTGTTTTTAGCATAATAGTTTTCATTAAAGGGAGAAGATACCAGCTTTTTAATTGCTTCAGGATTATTCCCCATAGCAGTGCCAGGCCCACCATGGGCTCCCTAGCTTCCTTCCCCTGTGCAGGGGTAACTCTGACCCTTAAACCCCCAAACTTTCCACCCTGCTGCTCCAGCCTGGTCTTTCTTAACCCACTTTGCTGAAGAAACTGAACCGTTTGTCTTTGTGGGAGTGTGAAAAGATGATCAGTGATTGAGGTGACCACATTTTCAAAGAGGATTTGATTTAGTCTATTAATTGGATTTAGTCCATTAATTAATTTTGATTTGGTCTATTAATTTTCAGGCTTGGTTCTGATAATCTCTTTGTTATCCTCCTTGTTCTCTCTAAAGGTTTCCTTTTATATCTGTCTACCAAGCCCCAGAGATCCTTCTGGGCTAAGTGGTGAAAATGCAATTTATGATTCCAAATGCTTCCTTGTGGAACTCATAAACCCATGCTAATCCACGGATATGATTAACAAAGCAGCTCTGCTTTACCAAGGGAGCTAGCAGGGCATCGATGGGGAGGTCTTATCTTCATGTCTGAACCATTCCCAAATCTCCCCAGCCCAACTCAAACCTCTGAGGGAGGGCAGGGTTGGAGCAGATGGTTAATCCAGCATCCCTGACAGATAGGGGTGACACAAGGTCTTCTGTTCCACAGCAGAGGAGGAGGAAGGGGTTACAGAGGTGTTGCAATGCCAAGATACTTCCCTGTCTTCCCACTACCCTCCTCGACAACCCTTTCTCTCTCCAAGGAGACTCACCATACCAGTAAGCCTTGTTTTCACCTGAAAGACTATCTGGAAGCTTTCTCAACTCCTTTACCTTCTGACCACACTGTGGTCTTGCCTACGAAAACCTGTTGTTTGTTCATCTTTCTGGTACCACACAGAGTGCTGACCCCTCACCTCAGAGGAATGCTGCAGCACAGCAAAACACTCTTTGAAGGATGATGAACAGTGTGGAACAGTCTCACTTCTGACAAGTGCATGAGTGACTTTGCTCATGCAGGTCCAGGACAGAGGTAGCCAAAGATATGTGGTAAAAGTCCCAGAAAGGGGGAAAGAGGCAGAGAAGCAGAGGGCAGGACAGATTGCTAGCAGGTGTTCAAAGCAAGACAAAGGAAAGTGTGATAGATCCGTGGAACTGGTTGCTGCATAATGGTGTGGAACCTAGAAGTTTGCGAGGGTTTAAGGAGAGACTAAAGAAAATATTCTTCTGGGACACCGGGGAAATGGGTGCCTGGTCCTACCCAGCATGGCCCCCCACCCCTTTCAAGGCTGTGTCCCCTCTGCTGAAGCAGCCAGACAGAACCACAATGGTGTTGAAACCTTGTGGGGTTGAGGCTGAGCCAAAAACCGCCAAGCACAGATTCTCTCTGCACGCACTGCTGCTTGTGAGAGCCACACTTAGGGAGCCCAGGTGGGAGTATCTACTCATCCTGGGCTCCAGCACTATGATCCCTCCCGTCTCTGATCCCTTCAGGTTCTGTGAACAGGATCCAGGGTACACAGGATCCTGCAGGAACTTGTCTCATGGAGGGTCCCAGCAGGGGCAGAGTGTGTTGTGCATGGACAGACCCTGCTGTGTGCTCCTCACAGGTGTGGGCTCAGGGCTGTGACAGGATCTGTTCCCACCAGAGTCTGTCTTGTTTGGATCTGCTCTGGAGTGCCTGTCACTGGGCTGCAGGCTGGCACTCAGCTCTGCTTGCAAGCTGCATTTTGTGTAGGTAAAAGGGAAGGAAAGGTAATCTCAACTATCTGTTTTCTTCATGGTTTTCCTAGCCTGAGGCTTCACCAGCTTCAGTCTATTCAATGGATCACAGCTTCTCCTGAGCTCATGTGCTCCCACACTTTCTCCCTGAAAACTCTTTCCTCTCACTCCTGTGCCTTCCAGGCAGCACCTTGCAACCCTTCCTGCCTCCCTATCCTACATCTTCCTTTGTTACCAGCCTCTTGAGTGATCCAATTCAGCCAGCGCCAAACCCTAAAACATTGGTGTGCTCTATGATTTACAAAGCACATTGCCTCCAGTGAATTCCTTGCCTGATGTTTTCAGAGCCCTTTTGGGTAGCAAAGCAGCTATACATCACACAGCAGTTGTGTTTTTCTCCTTTTTATGTTTCAGGGGATTGAGGGATTTCTGAGTACTCCTTGAAGCAGCCACAAGCCTTCAGAGCTGAGAAGATGAGCTAGACTCAGACACCTGAATATGAGGTCTCTGCCTATTCACAGAAGTTAAATCCTGGCTCCAAGGGCCTTTCTCATCTTTCTTGGGATTGTCATCAGTGAGCTAGCACAGAAAGACAGCGGGGTTTAATGTCCTGAGCAGCACTGAAACAGGTTGTCCTCTATGTATGCCCAGAAGACCACAGGGGAGCCTGCAGACATCGCTCTGGGAGTCTGTAACAGGACAGATGAGCTCTTTCTCAGCTCACGAGGATCCAACTGCAGTTGTGTAGCACCTTCTCTCCCCCCTTGTGACATGTGTGACCTGGAGCTGGGTGTACATGTGCAGCCCTTGCAGCAGCTCCTTGGCTGAGACCTGGGTGTACATGTGGCAGCCCCTGCCACCCTGCAGCAGCTCCTTGGCTGAGACCTGGCACACTCATTCCACCAGGGGAGAACTGGCAGCAGAGAGGCTGCAGCCTGGAAAGTATCTCAGCATCAGGGTTTGGCTGCCTGAGCTCAGAGGAGGTCAAGGACAGCATTTTTCTGATTTCTTGTGGTCTGGATAGGAAAAGTTAAGAGCACAGCTCCTCTGTGCTGTGTGCTGGGCTATGGAGGAGGAGGGGATTTTTATCCAGGTGGGTCCCTCCCTTTTCCTTGCAGTGGAGGGGAAAGACAGAGGTTTTGCTTTCCCTGGAGCTGGCTGTGGGGGAAATACATGTGCAGGGATGATAGCCAGGGTGGCTGCTGCAAGGGGATGGTGGGACCAGGCAGAGCCTTCCAGTGGCTGAGATCTCAGTGTACACCCCAAGCCTTGAGAACAGGAACTCTACAGGCTCCTCGCATTTTAGCCATCCAGGCCTTTCACATCAGGAAGCTTAATGCACTTCTCTGGGGTGGTGAGCTGGAATTTTGGCAGCTGGGGTTCTCAGGGCGGTGCTGTGTTCCCATCCTCCCGTGGTCTCCCAGACTGGGAGGCCTCAGTGCCTAGCTCCATCCCTCCTGCATGGATGCCCTTGGAGGAGCCATCCTGTCCCTGGGGTTCCCCTGCTGCTCGGCCCAAGCGTGTCTGACACACTGTGCTGCCCTGAGCTGTGCAGGAGAGGCCCTGTGGAGAAGCAAAGGTGCTGGAAGGACGTGCTCATCATACTCATTTCCACAGGCTTGCTCAGCTAGGTGCAAGTCTAGGGGCCACAAAACATCATACTCGGGAGTCTAAACAGTCTGGGTGGCTGGAAAGGTCCAGAAGCCAGAGGCTGGAGGCATTCTGGGATTAAAGCTGCAGGAGTGAGGGGGAGTATGCCACACTGAAAGGGGCTGGTGACAATTAGTTCCAAACACAGCAAACTGTAATCACCAAATTATTCAAGAATAATTATGCCTTGATAACAACATTACACTTTCTATTTCCCTTATTGCTGTTCTTGTTAAATATAATTACCATGCAAATTGCACAGCATAAGCAAGCCCAGGTGATTAAAAGGGCCATGGAGGCCTTGGGAACAGAAGCTGAGGTGACTATAAGTACATATCTCTCTACTTGCTTAGTTGTTTGTCCAGATTTTCACTTGGGAGATCACAGAATCATGGAATTGTTTAGGTTGGAAAACACCTCTAGGACTATCAAGTCCATGTTCCCTAGTGCCACATCTACAAGTCCTTCAAGTACCTCCAGGGATGGTGACACCACCACTGCCCTGAACAGCCTGTGCCAGTGCTTGATAACACTTTCACTGAAGGAATTTTTTCTAATATCCAATCTAAACCTCCCCTGGTGGAACTTGAGGCTGTTTCCTCTTGTCTTAGCTCCTGTTATGTGGGACTGACCCCCGCCTGTCTACACCCTCCTGTCAGGGAGCTGTAGAGAGTGATCAGGTCCTCCCTGAGCCTGCTTTTCTGCAGGCTGAGCTCCCCCAGCTCCCTCAGCTGCTCCTCATCAGACTTGAGCTCCAGACCCTTCCCTAGCTGTTTTCCTCCTCTGGACATGCTCCAGCACCTCAGTGCCTTTCTTGTTGTCATGAGCCCAGAACTGAGCACAAGATTGGAGGTGTGGCCTCACCAGTGTCCCCAGCACAGGGGGATGGGCACTGCCCTGGTCCTGCTGGCCACACTATTGCTGACACAAGCCTGGTGCCATTGGCCTTCTTGGCCACCTGGGCACACTCCAGCTCATGTTCAGCCACTGAAAACCAGCACCTCCAGGTCTTTTCCCACTCAGCAGCTTTCCAGCCACTCCATCCCAGCCTGGAGCTGCAGGGGGCTGTGGTGACCAAGGGCAGGACCCAGCACTTGGCCTGGTTGAACCTCACACACTTGGCCTTGGCCCATGGATCCAGCTTGTCCTGATCCCTCTGCAGAGCCTTCCTGCCCTCCAGCAAATCAACACTCCCACCCAGCTTGGCGTTGTCTTCAAATTGACTGAGGGTGCACTTGATTCCCTCATTCAGATCATCAGTAAGGACATCAAACAGGGCTGGGCCCAGTACAGAACCCTGGGGAATGCCACTGTGACCAGCCAAGATGGATTAAGTCCATTTACCACCACTCTGTGGGGCTGGCTCATTTTTTACCCACCAAAGAGTGCACCTGTCTAAGCTGTGGGCTGCCAGTTTCTCCAGGAGAATCCTATGGGAGACAGTGTCCCCGTATAATTATAAAGTGAGTTCAGCTCAGAGAAGTGAGGAAAGACTGAGAGATGTGGCTCCGAGTTGACCAGACATCTGCCAGCAGGCCCAGGATGGGCTCTGTTGTAAAGACCTCCAGGTGCAATGTGTGCAAGCTGGGCTCTGACTTGTATTTGCTGACCTTCAGGAACTGCCCTGCACAAAAGTGCCCCAGAGGCAGAGGTTTTCCCACTTGCCAGTATTCCTGGCCAGTTCAGCACCCATCCCACACCTTTCTTCATGGTGACTGGGCACCTGCTAAGCTTTCCATCCTCCTGTGGCTTTGTGGTACATCAGCATCGCTCTTCCAGCTCTCACTGTGCAGCTGCATGCATGGGTAGGAACTAGAAGATGCTTTTTTTGTTCCTTCCTTCCCCTCTCATCAGAGCATAGGCATCTGAAGGACATGAACAGGAAGGCAGAGGAGGATCTGTTAAGCATAATGAAGTGGAGGAGTGTGACAGAAACTGCTGAACAGAGTTCCCTGGGGAGGGCTGGGAGCATTACCACCTGAGTCAGTGAAAATGCTGCTGAACAAACCCCCAGCATGGAAGGACAATCTCACAGATGCCCTGTGGGACAAGGACAGCTCCTCATAGCAAGGGCTGGGAGCTGGGATGCTCAGCCCTGGTGGCCGCTGTGGGGTTAGCTCTCCACACAGTCTCCTGCCACTGCCTCTTCTGCCCTCTTTTGAGGTTAATGGACATGGTGTTTCCCGTACACCTCTCATTTCTGACTGACCCCAAGGCCTCTACCCCCTGTACTTCAGCTGTGTCTCGTGGCTGCAAAACAGCCTCTCCAGTCTGGCCATCATGTCTCTGCTGGGCCGGCACCTGGCAGACACTTGCTGCCACAAGTCCTCTTGATTCCACTGCAAACAGGGGCTAAAAACCAGACCCCTTGCCCAGCAGCCATCCCAGGGCTGCCCCTGGGACAAGGGTAGAGTGGGAGGCAAACCTTGCTTTTCCCCTTCTCCCCTGGACCACCCCTTTTCTCTGCCTTCACCAAGCTGAGAACTGCAAGTCAAGGGCACTTACCTGCTGTGCTTCCTGGTGCAGCCATGAGATCATGCTAATTATAGGGCTCTCAGCTACCCAGATGAAATTCTCCTTCTATACATACATATATATATACATACATGTGTGCACAGAGTTTATTATTATTACCATGCCAGACAATCCTTCTTCATTAGGGCTTGGAATTTGCTTTCGATGCTCTCAGTCAGATCCTTAACATTATTTAAACACAATGGGTTTGAGGGAGTTTTTGTTATTTTTAATGCAGACCAGATTTTGCTGGGATCAGAGAATTAAAGTGTTCTTCATCTAGACCTACGAGCTGCCTCCCTCTCTTGCAGGAACCAGGAGGGTCCTCATTGACAAATTCAGCCTGCAGTGCTTTTGAAATCACAGCCAGGTGTGCAAGGAGGGGGACAGGAGGATGAATACCTCTTCCCACCCGTGCCACAACTCCACAGTCAGCACAGACCGTGGTGACACACCAAAGGTTCTCCTGAGTGTGGGGCGAGCACCAAGCGGGCGCCTGCAGCTCCCTCGCCTTCCCCGTGCGTCACAACACTCAAGGACGTCAGGAGCACATCTGGTGTGCCCGTGTGACAGGGAGGGAGTGTCTGTGCTCGGCACAGCTGGGGCTGTGTGTCTGCTCACAGGCAGAACTCCTGGCCCTGTTGCGTGGCACCTCCACAGCTGGAGCGCCGTGCTGGGACCACTGTCCCCCCAGGACCCCACATGTCAGAAGTAACGCATCTCATCTCTCATCACCCACCTGGGTGTGGTGTGTGGGTCCTGGACAAGGGAGAGGCCAGAGCCCTTTGGTGGGAATGGGGGAGATCCAGGCAAAGGAGGAAGGGAGTTGTCTGAGATTCACATGTCGCAGGGATGGGGCTGTGTCCAAGCAGTCCCGGCTGTGCAGTTGTGGGAAGAACAGACACAGACTGCTTCTGTGAATGGTCCCAGTGCACCTAAAATGTGCTTAGTGGGAAAAAAAAATTCAGAGAAGATGGCGCTGTGGATGATGCTCCTTTTAAATATCCTTTTTGTGAGGATTGAAAGGAAGGAGCCATATTGAACCATATGTGAGTGGTATCCAAACATGTCCTGGGCTGCATCCAGAGCCCCGTGGGCAGCAGGGGAGGGAGGGGATTCTGCCTCTCTTCTCCGCTCTGCTGAGGCCCACCTGGAGCCCTGCATCCAGCTCTGGGGTCCTGGCACAGGAAGGACAGGGACCTGTTGGAGCGAGTCCAGAGGAGGCCACCAGGACAATCAGAGGGATGGAGACCTCTGCTATGGACACAGGCTGAGAGAGTGGGAGTTGTTCAGCCTGAAGAAGGGAAGGTTTAGGGACACCTTATAGCACTTTCCAGTACCTAAAGGGGCTACAAGAGAGCTTGAATCACAGAACCACAGAATCACCAGGTTGGTGATCAAGGTCACCGAGTCCAACCCATGCCCTAACACCACCTCAACTAAACCATGGCACTGAGTGCCACATCCAATCTTCTTTTAAACACATCCAGGGATGGTGACTCCACCACCTCCCTGGGCAGACAATTCCAGAACCTTATCGCTCTTTCAGTAAAACACGTTTTCCTAACACCCAACCTAAATTTCCCTTGGCACAGCTTAAGATGCTGTCCTCTTGTTCTGTCAGTTGCTGCCTGGAGAAAGAGACTGACCCCCACCTGACTACACCCACCTTTCAGGGAGTTGTAGAGAGTGATAAGGTCACCCCTGAGTCTTCTTTTCTCCAGGCTAAACAGCCCCATCTCCCTCAGTCGTTCCTCACAGGGCTTGTGTTCCAAGCCCTTCACCAGCCTCGCTGCCCTCCTCTGGACGCATTCAAGGGTCTCCACATCCTTCCTGAACTTGAGGGGCCCAGAACTGGACACAGCACTCGAGGTGCAGCCTCACCAGTGCCAAGTACAGGGGAAGAATGACTTCCTTGGTCCTTCTGGCCACACTATTCCTGATACAGGCCAGGATGCTGTTGAGAAGGATTCTTCAGTAGGACCTGTTGAACAGTTCAACAGGACAAGGCGGAATAGCTTCAAACTGAAAGAGAGTAGGTTTAGATTAGATGTTGTGAAGAAATTCTTTACTGTGAAGGTGCTGAGACACTGGCACAGGTTGCCCAAAGAAGCTGTGGATGGCCCATCCCTGGAAGTGTTCAAGGCAAGGCTGGATGGGGCTCTGAGCAGCCTGCTCGAGTGGAAGGTGCCCCTGCCCATGACAGGGGGATTGGAATGAGATGATCTTTATGGTCCCTTCCCACCTAAACCAATCTATGATTCTGTGGTTCTACAAGGAAAGAGAGAGATAAAGAAAGAGACAGAGATAGATAGTCTTCAAATTTTATCCTGCAACTGAAAAAGAGACACAAGTTGGGTATCGGAATAGCATTTCTTCTGAAAAGTGGAGAAAGGAATCCTTTGTGAGATCTCTCTGGTGTAAAAGCATTTGGTGGAAGAGATGGGAGCAAACTGCCATCTTGCGGAATGCCCAGGTGGGAAAGGGAGCGGCTCAAGCTGAAATAAAATATTGACACTGAAACAGACATGCGTGAATGGGCCATGAATAAATAGAATCTGGAGATGAGAAGAAACTACCCAACCGACAAAGAGTCCTGGAACTGCCTCCTGAAACGCAGCGATGGGGATAGAGAGATTAAAGGAAGCACAGAATGGGTCCTGAGACTAAACAACCACTTTGCCTCATTTTTTGATAAGACCAGGGCTGCTGCCCATGGGATCAAAATCATGAAGTGTAATTAGAAATGAGGGTGTAGGAATTATCACAGCCAGCCTGGAAGCAAAGCTTGGCGAGCCCACTGCTCTGAGCTTGGTGGGACTGGGTAGGCTCCATCCTGGCGAACTGGCAGGCTGGCCAGAGGGAATTTAAGCATCTCCCAGGGCATGGTGTGGTGTGATGGGACTATGCTGGCTATAACTGAGCTGAGACTGGAAACTCAAAGCTACTGCCTACCCATGAATGCAGAAGGCTTCAAGGAGCTACTGCTGCTGTGGGCCAGGCAGGAGATGCTGGTAGGGATGGAGGTGCAGTCCTGGGAAGCTGGAGGGACTCCCAGAAGGCCTTATTTTTGCAGAATAAACAGATCCAATGTTACACCTTGGAATCTGCAGTGAGGTGTCCTCAGCAGTCCCCTGCAGCCGGGTGGAGGGGGAGCTGCTTCTCCACCTTCACTTTCCAAATCACTGCCTCCCTTGGCATCATCAGTTGAGAGAGCTGCCATCCACTTGAGGCTCTCTCCTTCTTCTTGTCCTGATTATTATGATCATTACTGTCTCATTTCAAGCTGTAAATCAGAAATATTGTGCCTCGTATTTTTCCTCCCTGGGGAACGCGTAACTAGGGGTGAGATTGGCTCTGAAGTTCAGTGCTGTTCTGTTGAAAAACTGCCTCGACAAATCGAAACTGTCTCACTTTTTAGAAGAAGTTTTGATTGGAATCAATCTTTCTTTTTTTTATGAGCATAAAAAGGGAGTAGTTAAAAGTAAGATTTATTCCAAATTCATCTTATCAGCTCTGAGACATTCAATTTTGTAATCAATTCCCACAGGGGCTCCACCAAGAAGCCCATATTCAGAATCAATCTTGTATTTCATTAGGTTATTTCTGGTGTTAAAAAATAAGATTGATTCTTACTTTATGTTATAGCGCTACAGCAATTTATTTTTTAATGATATGAGGTAAGAATCAATCTCTGGCTTCTTTTTCCTTTTTTCTTTTTTTTTTTTTCTTTTTTAATCCTGCTTTTCCTGCATCGGTTTTGTTAGAGCCAAGAGAAGTCAGCAAGCTCTGAAGGATTTTCAAATTACTCTCGTGCAAATTTAGACCTGGTTGGTGCCAGTCTGCTGCTCACAGCATCTGCAGAGCACCATGAGGCCTGATGAAAGGCACAGCCTGCCCTGTCCTGGGATTTTGGGAACACACTAACACAAAACTGCACTGATCTCCAGACCTTGGCAGCAGCATCCTGACCTCCATGGGCTCCCACACGACCTCCAGCATGCCCAGGAGCAGGTATCTCAATGACACTGGTTGCTAGCTATTCCCAGAATCACAATGACAATAAATTTACATGACTGAATTAATCCCTAATAATTCATGAGTTGTGTGTGACTCATCACGAGTGGTTCAGAAGCTACTCAAGCAAGCACAGGTGCATTTCATGGGTAGCTGGGAAATTACCTTGCTTGCAGCACTGGGATTTGGTTACTGTGTTGGTATTTGCCTGGCTATTCTTAAGGTGTTTTGGTTTAAGTAGTGGCACCTTGTCTTTCCTCCCTTCTCTTCCCCTTTGAGCCTAGAAACACAGCACAGGTTTCCAGCAGTGAGGAGAGTAAACTGCCAGAGTAACTGACCCAGGTGGGAGCCATGAATTGAAGCTCCCTGAAGCTCGGGAAAAGTGACCTCATGGCATCTTTGTGGCCCTGGTGGGTTGTGGCACCCAGGGCAGTCAGCCTTTACCTTCCTGGGCCGCAGAGACTGTTCCTTCGTGGTGCTGATGTGATGCACTGAGAACAAGGGCCAGTCTCTCTCTGCCATGATTTGGGACTTACTGGGACGTGGTCCCCAAACTTTGCTCATGATGGTGGGGTCCTGGCTGCTCTTTAATGTACCAATGGCCAGCTGGGCTTGGAAGAGTGACATTTACCGGGTCTCAGCCCTCTGCTTGTGGTTTGGTCACTCCAGACACTCCAGGGTTTGGAGGTAAAGCTGAAAGTGACAGCCAGAATAGCAGACCTTTTCCTGCCCAAATACCACTGGAGCCCTCTGAAATCCCTGCCAGAGCTCTCATTTATGAGATATGACCCAAATCTCAGCATCCAGCAGAAGTGAGAGGTTGTCTCCAGGTTTATCTTCACCCAGCAGTAGAACAGCTCCCATTCTCCAGCCTCAGGTCCACACCCCCAGCTGGGCAGGTGAGGTTGGCTGTCTTCCATGTCCCAGGCTCACTCTTGACCTCAGTGGAGGACTGAATCCTTTTTCCTTCAAACAGGTGACTAGGAAGCAGCTGAGTTTACTGGGAATTCTTCCCTTCCCCCCTCCCAGAATGGATGATCCCCAGCTCAGATCATGCAGTGGGCACATCCTCCCAATGTGCTGAGCTCCATGGCTTGGCTGCACTGGGAAGGACGGAGTTATGAACTCGAAGATTGGAAAGGGTCCTTCCCCATGGGGAAAATGGTGCTAGGTTTCATCACACACCCTTGGGACTTCTGAAACAGCATGGCAGGACTGGGAGATACAGGGAAAACTGGGAGCAGGAGCCTCCCATGAGTTGTAGGCCCCAGAACCATGGCTTCAAAGGTCTTTCTGGAGCAGAGATCCTTCCAGGATCACTCACATGTTGTGTCCTTGTGCACGTTGTGGGTGCAAATCTCCAATTTTGTTTCTCTCTATCAGCCTTCTACTCTTGCTGTCTCCTCATGCGTGCCTCTTGCTTGTCTCTATCTCTGTCACTGTGTACATATCTGTCTGTCTGTAGCTCTGTTAGTCTTCAAAGGCCCTGAGTTCATTTGATTTCATTATCATTTCCCATCTCTTGAGCTCTATCTCTTTGTTTTTTCCCCTTTTCTCATTATAATTTACATGCGGCTTGGGTGCATGCTGGAAATGAAATGCGAATTTGATAAAGCAGCCACAGCTCTTGCTTCCAACCATGGCCTGAAAGCCCTGAACCCCTTGGAGAAAAGCAGGCTCTCTTTTTTTTTTCCATAAAGGGGGGAAAAACATGATTTTTTTCTTTTCCATTGCTCTGGCATAGAATGAAATTCCTCCAGCAATTACCAGGAGATAATGGCCTGAAATTAAACAGTCCTATCTCGTTCTCTAACTATAGGACGTTTTATTTTTTCAAACTATTGAATACCAGGCGAACAATAATCAGGCAGGCATTAGGCATTCACACGCAGGCTACCTGGGATATGAAAGTCCATACACACGGCAGAGCTCCTTTTATTTTTTGTTATTAGCAAGGCACGCAGAATCCTATGCAGATGGAGAGAGGCATTAGCCTGGTGCCCAGCAATGCACTGCTAATCCAGGTGCAGGTACCAGCGCTGCCTTGCTCGTGGAAACACCTGATTGATGATGGAGATCCAGGGGGGTGGGAGAACTTCCCTGTGGGCACAGCACTTCCCTCGCCCATCTGTGCCATCTGTATTTCCCACTGTGCCATCGCTGGCAGCCCTGTCCTCATTTTGCAACACAGCGGATGTGGAGAAGGAGTTTGAAGGAGGATGGGGGTTAGGTCAGGTCCTGGTGCACTGCAGGGAAGTTTTCTGGACTTTGCAGCCCCACACGCTCCTGCAGGTGATCACATCCTGCTCTTTCCTGCTCTCCTGGTTTCTCAGGGGGCAGCTGCAGGGCTCTGCCATGGCCTTGGAGTTGGCACACAGTGTTGAAGCTGCCTGGCACAGACAGAGCCAGCACACCGCTTCCTGCTGAGCCAGTCTCACTCAAATTACCCAGGAGATTTCAGCAAAAGTGTAATTGACCTGCTCTGGCTTAGATGCAGCTTGATGTACAAGTGGAAGGGAAGAATTCCAGGAGGATGGAGCTTGACTCCTAAAGCTGGCAAGAGGTAAAAAGAGGTGAGGAGATGGCTGAGACTGAACAGCGTGCTCCCCAGGGAATTAAATACGCCATCAATGACCTCCACAGAAGGTTTAAAAAGAAGGAGTGATGTGGGGTGGGGAGAGATGGCTGCTTGCAGTGACAGGGATACATATCCGAGGGGAGCCTCAGATTTGCAGGAGGTGCCTTTTGAATCCAGGTACTGAATTCCAGAAAGAGCAAAGGGTAGGGACACATGCTGGAGAGAGGGGGCATTCCCCACCGTGTCTCGTCCTGGAGGTTACCTGGACAAGGTTGTAAGGCTGGGGATGTTCTCCTCCCAGTTATGTGTGACAATGACCTGCCACCATCCTACCACCCACAAAACGGGGTACAGCTGAAAAGCCTTCTCATCCATTTGGATTCAGCTCATGTGGATTCCTTCTGCCTCAAAATTATTTATAAAAAGACCTTTTAAAAATTGTTAAAACAACCTCCTTCAATACCTGCATGGCACAGTATCTTTTCTTTGCTTGGAAGTATCTTCACTGTCTAATACTTGTCTGTCTATAGTCATGACTTACAGTCAAAACTAAACCAGAAATTATATCAAGTACTCCCAAATCCACCAAACAGTACAACATATTTTTAAGTGAGGGGGATTGATGGGTGGCTTTTCAGTTCCCCAGAGTAGCTCTTTCTCCTGAAGTGAAACTGGAAAGTGTTTCAGCATCATAAATGCCACGTCCTCTTGAACCAGGCAGGAGACATGAGAGAGCCCTGGAGGCTTTCTGCAGAGCTGACCATGATCCCGTGTAGGCAGGCAGGGGCTCTGCTCTCTCACCCCAGCTGGGAATGCTCCAGAAGGGTTAACAAGATAACAGGGAATGGCAGAGTTGTGCCTATAATTTATTAAGGCTTTCAAAAGGCTTTTGATAAAGTCCCTCATAGGAGGCTATTAAGGAAACCTGGTAACCACAGGATGAGAGGAAAAGCCAAGGCATGGATTAAAACCGAGATAAGACAGGGATGGAAGGGAAGGAACAAATGGCCAATTCTCAGCAGGCAGAAAGGTTAATAGTGGAGAGCCTGAGGTCACCCCAGGCCCTGAGTGGTTGAATATATTTATTAACACANGGGATGGGATGGGATGGGATGGGATGGGATGGGATGGACAGACAGTGGGTGATACTTCACCCAGAGCTGTGACTGGGGCAGTGTGGGAGCTGGGGCACCCCAGAGGGTTGTAGCTGCTGGTGGGGTGCACAGGGGGATTGTGGAAGACACTGCCCTGGGCTCTACCAGAGGAGCCAGGGCAGAGTGAGCCAGCTCACATCCAACTCAGAGGCATAATGGTGAGGTTCAGTTGGGAACAAACCCGAAACAGAACAAACAGGATTCCCTTTACATCAGTGGGACAGATTTACACCTGCTGAAGGACTGCCCTAAAGGCTGTATTTCTAAGACCCAATTCCCCAGAACAGACAGAATTTGTCACCTTTCATATCAGAAAAAAGGACAACTTCTCCTTCTCCCCAGCAAGGCAAGACTGCAGCCCTGTGGACTCAAGTGGCATGCAAAAGCCAAGTTAGTGAATTTAAATATTAATCTAAGTGATGAGCAGGGTCCAAAGGAACGGTCTGGAAAAACTACCTGATGAGCATGAAAAGAAATACTGGGTATTGACTTGGGGAATATTATCCATCCTGTGCAAACAGCCCAGTGGAGCAAACAGCCTGGTGGAACAAACAGCCTGCGGACACCTGATTAAACAGTGTTTATGATAACTAGTGGAGAATGTCTTTTTAATTACTTTTGTGTGTGGGAATGAAGATTTGTGGGAAAAATCTCTTCTGTTTTGTTTTTATGGATACAACCAGCTTAAAAAACTAACTTGAGAAATGGCTCCAAGGAAAAGTTTGGAAGTGGGCAGAAAAGTTTTGGTCTTTTCTAAGAGAGGAAGAAATGTCCAGGTTTCAAAATGTCTCCTCATATTAAAAAGTGACCTGATTAGAGGTTAAAAAGCAACCAGAAAGGAAAAGCCCGATCTGCCACAGACCAGTTTGAAACTGTTAAAATATAACACATCCAAAATTATTAACATGAGCTATTTCCTAAGAACTCCATCAATTCAAACTATTTTAGTTAGTTTTTCGTTCCCAATTTCTATTTTTTTTTCGTTAGAAGAGTAAAATTTAGAAAGTTGGTGAAACTTTTGGTGACAAAGCCTTGCAGAGAAAATTGCTCATCTGAAATCCATGTAGGGATGAGATGTGTAAGGAGGAATTAGATCTCAGCAGTAATCTCAGTCATGGGGTTTCATAATTGTGTGCTCCATGTTTTGAACATCCGCACCCTTTTAATGGATTTTCCTACGTTAATTATACCATTATTTCACCCTGCATGTATAAAACTGGCAGTTCAAAGTCAACTGTAAATGAAAATTGCAGCTGTTAAATCGCTGGGGTGGCTGACTTGCTGGCTGCAAAACAAACACGGCACCCACTAATTGGCCTGTAAACAAGGGTGGTGGGGAAAGGCTGGGGAGAGTCTCTGGCATCCATCGGGCACCATCCAACAGAAAACTGAGCATCAGGAAAGCCAAAGTCACTGGAAAGACCCTCTGCATGCCAAGGTCAGCAGATGGCCCGGGGGGACAATCCGAGAGCCTGAGCTGTGTGCACACTTTCTCTGTTCTCCCAGGTCACCTGCTGCCTGCAATGTTAATTATCCATTAGGAAAAACCAGCAAGCAAGCCCATCTCCCTGTCCAAGGTGACCCCAGAGGGTACAAAATGCTGGAAGAGCACTTTTCACCTGCTCTGTTGGCAGAGGGAAGAAGACGGATGTCTGACCCATGTCCACAGCACTGCTGACAGCAATTGGACAGGAGAATCAAATAAACAAGGAAAAATCATCCAAGGGATGAACTTTTTGGAGTTTCTGTTAGATAGCTTAAGATGATACAACCTGAGGATTTTCAGGCTTTCTGGATCCTTTCATTTCTCTTTTTGCCCACTTCTTCTTCATCCTCATCCTCATTGGAAACTGACAAGAAAATAGGATGCTGAGGAAACATCCTTCAGCTGAATTTGCCACCTTGTGGATGTCGCAGCATTTTGCAGAGATCCCTCCATCGTGTCAGAGAGCAGCAGGAGGCAGGCTGTGTCTGCTGGGACCTCCACGGTTTTGCCACTTGTGCCCCTCAGCTGCCCCCCGCCTCTTGCTGGACAGGCATCACCAAGGACGTGCAGCCTGGGCAGAGAACATCACCTCAGGCCCTTGGAGCTGCCTGGGACTCAGCAGACCACCAAATGAGTTTCCCCAGGATGCACCTCCTCCCTTGGAGCATCCTCCAAATAGCACTTTTTTCCCTTCTGAAAGATCAAAGTGTTAAAGTCTGCCACTGAGCTGAGATTTACCATCCTCCACCAGGCAAGCATTATGTTAAGTGGCAACCAGTGTTTTAGCTAATTTTAATTCTACCTCTGGAACTTATGATGGCAGTCCCCAAGAAACCTGAAGGCTGTGTCAGACCTGAAGGCATTTTTCCTCAGGGTCCAGAGAGCAGTTCCTCCAGTCTGCCTCCACTGGGAAAGGCAAAGACAAAGCCGTGCAGCTGTGATAAAAGCAGGTAACACTGACTGCAGCTTTCTGGGCTGATCCTGGAAAGACTGTACTATGGGCATCAATTAACCAGGGAATTGGAAGGCCCCATAAGGCTCTTTTTAGGCTGTTCCCTGTCTTGAGGCAGAAGCAGCTCTAGTGAAACCAAGCACATGCTTCTCTTGCCATCCTTATAGACCTTGGGCAACAGAGACTTAACTCTGCACAAAGCTTTTTTTTTTCTTTTTTGTCTCTCCATAATCTCCCTTGCTAGTGTTAGGCAAGTGTTAGGGAAAAATTTTAAAGTAAGCTAAAAAACTAAGTTTACCAAAATACTTGTCTGCTCTGAGCTCCTGTCTGCTGTAGCACCTCACTGGTGCTGAACGTGCACCAGGGGCAAGGAAAGGTTGGAATTAGTTACAGTAACGTTTGGGACTTGAGTTGCTCAAGAATGGTACTAGGGACTGGTGGTATTCCGAGGTCCTGTGGGTGGGGTGTCACAGTTTATGAAAGGGAAATGGGTTCTGTAGTGACACACAAGTCCTGAGGTGGCTCAGCCAACTGTCCCTCCCTCAGGTGGCGTCTCGTCACCAGGCTCACGAGGGCTGGGGTGAAAGGGTGCACATGCAACAGGTTAAGGGGAAATGAGCTCCAGTGCAGCTGAAGGTTTGGAAGGAGCTTGCTCTGAAGGAGTCTCACTGTCACCAGCATGGGATGAGAACTGTACAGCAAACTATGTGCCTCATCAAGTTTTTGCATTGCTCAGCAAGGTAGCGGTCTTGTTTAACATATTTATTAATGATCTGGAAGTAGAGGTAAACAGCTTGTTAATTACATTCTCCTGCCTCAGTTGGGAGGCATTGTGAATGCCAGTGCAGATTGGGTAATAATAGAGACATTAGGAAGACATGAAGGAAAGAAAATGAACTCCCTCTTGGCTCAGGGAAGTCGCAAAATAATCCAGGACTGGGTTTTTTAGCAGGAACAGTGACCCAGGTTGGGAAAAGACCAGTGACCAGCAAGGAAGAGAGGGATTTTAGAGCGGGCAAACGTGTTTAAAGTACTCTTAGGAGGGGTGGTACGGGAGAGAGCTGAATGTGAGTGTGGGAAAAAATCCTCCCCATCCTCCCCTCTCAGGCTGCCACGCTCCTTGCTGTATTTTCAGAGCAGCAATGACGAACTGATGCTGTCTCAAGGAAGAGTTACAAATATGATCAGAGGCCCTGGGAAGGGCAAAATTGCTTCATGAGGAAAGATTAAAAGTGCTTGCATACGTCAAGCTCAGTTAAATGATGTTCAGGGAAGGTGGGATAACAGCTGACAAATATTTGAGCGGCATAAATCTGAGCAGTGACAGTGGGCTATAAATACAGGATAGGAGCTCTTGTGGGGTGCAGGTGTCATTTTGAATATACCTAACATCTGTCATGTTGCAGGTCGGGGAAGCAGCAGTGCCTGTGTGGCTGCTCCTCAGCACTGAGATTTGAGATACGGAAGGGAAGGGTGGAAGGTGAAATATCTGCGTTTATCTCCGTGACTTACCACTCTTAGGCAACAGCACAGCCAGCTGCTTCAACAACAGTGAGCAGGGCTGCTCCAGCCTGCTCCTTATAAAGACTGGACTATCTGCTTGCACAGTAATGAGGAGGGGAAAAAGTTTCTAAGTCTCTTTTAGTGGCTGGGAGACAGAATTTTTGGAGCTGGGAAAATGGGAGGTGCCCTGGATGGTTTTGGCACAATGGGACCTCCTGACACAGGTAAGCTTTAATGTGCCTCTGATGTCCCAAGCAAATGAGATTGTGAAGGTCAATGCATGACTGCAAACAGAGGCTGAACCAACAACCCATCTACGCAGACCTGTCTGGAGCCCCTCTGCCTGTCAAATACAGGTTTTAAAACTGGGTTAGGAAATGCAGTCTGGGCATGAAGAAAAGATCTGACATAGGGGCTGATGTGGGAAGAAAGATCTGTGTGAAAGTGCAAAGACTCTGTTTTGTCAAAGAGAGTTTCGAGCAATGAGGATACAAGAACATGCCTGTCATTGGGAAAGGGGAATATATGTTATCAATACCTGTCCACAGCCTCAGCTGGCCTTAGGCCTCTCTGCTTCGACAAAGGTGTCTCAGAAAGCTCCTCAGGGCTGTCAGTGGGAATGTTGCAGATCTATTTATGGATTCACCAGGAAAAAATGCTCTTTTCTGTAGTTTGTCAGCCAACATCCCTAGAGGAGGGCTCTGAAGCTAGGAGTACAGCAATGGTAAAGAGAGGCTTCATCTTGGCTCTCTTTGAGAGTCAGTGTCTTAGTGAAACAATGGTGTTGAGAATGAAGTGTCTAGAACCAAAATCCTGTCTCTGAGCCCTGGAATTATCTCACTGAGAGCTTGAGACCACAGAGACTTGTCTGGTGCTGGTCAGGAGTGATGGGTCTACTAGAGGAACTCCAGTATTGCTTTCCTTACCCTCCCTGGCTCCGGATTTTCCCTCCATTACAGGAGTTTCCTAAACAACACAAAGGAGCTCACTTGTCCAACATGCTTTTAAAGAAAATTTAGCTAAAGTAGGTGCCTTGCAGAGAACACTCCTCTGTCGGTTCCAGAGAAATGAGCCAGCAAATCTGATGGCTTTTTCTCATCCTAAAAGTGTTAAGTGGCTTCTTTTCTGGATGCATGACACAGGAGCCTTCCTTGCCCCCTGCAGGGTTCTTATGCCCTCCTCATACTGGCTTTTGAACAACTCATCTGCCACTTCAGACTGCATCCGACTGTGGGATCCTCTCAAAAACACAAGCTCTCTGTGCACTGATAACTGAGAAGTGTCTTTTCAGACTTAAGTTCCTCTTCTGCAGCTCCTACTAAATACAGCACTTAAAGCTTTTATGGTGTTTTTCATTTTCAAAGTGCTTTACAAACATTAATAATACAAAACACATGAACTCCACCACCGCAGTAATACCCTAATCCTTTCTCTTATCTCCTCTTAGGGCTCAGAACTTCCAGCCCAGCAAAAGCCCACAAGCTCTGGAGTCCTCTGACAAATAAACACCATTAAAAATAATCTCTGGATGTTTTCTACTTCCTCTTTTAAAAGCATCTTTCTACATCCCTTCATGCCAATAATCCATTAATCCAGTCAGTTGCAGGGTTGCGAACTGTGTATGGTAATTGGCTTGAAGAGTACTGCATTTCTGGGCTATAGCTCTCTGGACCACATTTGCAGCAGCTTTATAGAAGGACTGCACACAGGGACCACATCCTTGTGATCCTGAGACTCAGTGTAGGCACTGGATTTTCCACCCTTGGAGCTAAACTAGCTCTAGCAGGTGGCTGCAGCCTAAGACCCAGCGAGCTCTTCTTTGCCATCCCTGAGCGGTGAGACTTGACCTTGTGCACCTGACACAAAACTGTGAGGATGTGATCCCCGATCCTGCTGCCTGCTCCGTGTGTGCCCTGCAGAGCAGGCAATGGCTCAGTGAGTGGGGGTGATCCAATACAAATTGATCACATCATATATTATGGAAAAATAAAATTGGAGGTGATTTGCCCAGGTGTGCCAGGCTGCAAACTGAAGCAGTTCAGTGGCTGTGTCAAGAGCACCCTGGAGATTCCAGCAGCATAGCTGGAAACATCCAGGGACTGAGCAGGACAGCGGACAATTATTTCATTTGTCCCAAGGCACACTGTCCCTGAGTCAGAGCCAAATGTGGAGCTGTGTGTCGTGGTGGGATTTCAGTCTTGTTCCTTTAAGACAGGGGTTGGGTTTGTCTTCTCTTCCCTACAACATCCCTGCCTGATGCTCTGGATGCCGTATGGATACATATTGAATGATTCCAGCTTAAATCCCCAAACCAGACAGGAGAAGAAGTGTCAGCCACAGCTTTCAGGTAAGGCTGACAAGGTAAATAGGTCAGCTTTGGTGTGTCTTTCCTCAGACTGCATTGGGATCCCAGCCCTTGTAACTCTTCCAGTGACAAACCAGGTCATTGCTAAGTGCTTTGAAGCACTCGTGGGTCAAGTAGGATGTCTGTGGCAGGAATGTGGCTTGATGCCCATTCAGCACTGATCTGGTGCCCTCACCAAAAAGCTCTGCTTTCCTGGGTCATGCCTTGCTTTCAGCTTGCTGCAGTTAGCAACCATCTTTGCAGACACTTCAACAGCATCTGTCTCTAATGCTTGTCTGCACATTTTTTTTCTCTTTGCCCCTGCTCCAGTTTTACCAGCCTTAAAACACAATTTCCATTTCTACCCTTGATTTTGTATTCAGATTTAGCAACCTGCATCTCAAATTTATGCTTAATAATTCTCCTTATCAAGCCATCAAGTAATTTTCCTCCCTCAAATTACTGCCTCCCCCACTCTCTCTGCAACTCCTCCTCCTCTTTCTTCATCTCTCTTTTGTATCTGGCAATATTTCAGACTCCTTCCGTAATTTGCTTGACTGTGTAATTGATCAGAATAACTCAGTTTTATTACAATTTGCTTGAAATCCCTTTGTTAGCAATTAGAACACTTTGTTTAAAGACAAATAAGATTTAATGCGGCTCTCTCTTCCTTGGCAGCCTCCCAGTCTGGTCTTTCCATGCCTCCTTGCGGCTGTCTGCTCTCTGCTACCCTACTCAACAGCTGGCAACAAATCCTCTGCCTCTTGCCTTTGGGATTCTGCCCTCTGCCTCTCCCTCTGCTGCCTCTGGTGATATCTGGTTCACCTTCCTCACCGATTTGCCAAGGTTTATTGTGTTGACATGGAGAATGTGGCGGGTCTTCCCTCCCTTCCCTGTACTCTCTCTCTCCCTGAAGAGGCTCAGGCTCCCAGTACAAATGGGTCTGAACCAGTCATCAGGATATTGAAGTGTTTTTGGACCACATGCGGAACAGCCTCACGCCCAGAGGGCAAAGAAGCTGCCTGTTATTGGAGAGCAAAAAGGATTGTGAAAGGGACACAGGAGTGGGTAGGTAATGTGTGTATTTTTAGACTTAAAGTCTCATCCATAGTTACACACAGTAACAGTGCCTTGTATGTGTCTTGGGTATCTTTCCCAGAATGCCTTCAGCGTACTGGAAATGATGCCCATCTGATAAATCCCAGAGATTAGCTGCCACCTCCACTGGGAAATGGTTCTCCAGCTGTCTGAACTACTGCAGCCCTGATGCTGTCAAAATCCTAAACCTCTCTAGTGCTCCCCTGGCCCACACAGCCACATCCCATGTCTGTGGCTGACTCTGAAGGTGACAGACAGCTGCAACCTCTCTGGAGGTTTATTCCTTCACCCTGCCTGGTGTGGGGAGCAGGATAACAACTGCTGCTGAGGGACCTGGGTCTGAGACCCTTGCTGTGGTCTTAGCGTCACTTGGCACTGGTCTTACTATAGGGTAGAAGTAGTTGGGCATGGAGCTGCACATGCAAGGGGGACCAGCTGGTGGGCAGCACAAGCTGTGCAGGGCAGATGGGAGGATGACAAGGAGACAGGACCTGGCACCTGGGCCCAGACAGTCATCTGAATCTCTCCTCATCTGTGCTCAGTGCTCATCCTTCCCCACAAGCCCCCCTGCAGCACCCTCCTTCCCTTAACCAGAGCCCTGTCCTCCTGATACACATGCTGAGGCCCCATGTCTTGGCAGGTGACAAAGCGTGGCAGGCCCCAGCACAGCAGCTGCAGCTGGGATGCAGGCTTCCCTCCAGGGAGGTCTCCCCCGTCACGTGGGTGCTTTCTCCAGACGTGTCTAGCCAGCTGAGAGGAAGTCAGGCTACCTGCTGCATCTCATGTGTGGGGACTCAGCACTGGAGAGTCCTGACCAGGCAAGGAGTGTCACCTGTCACCTGAGGCCTCCTGAGCTGGCCATGCATTCTTAATCTGCAGCAACACCAGCACCTTGAGCCAGGTAGTGGCAAGTGAGGAGATGGCATAAACAACGCAAAACTCTCTCCCGAACTCTGGAAAATCCTCATCAGAAGCATTGTATTCAGGGTCTGCCTTGCCTTGGGAAACTGCAAGTGCATCTGTCTGGGAGGATGCAGCCATGCAGGCTCCAGAACAGTGGTTATTTCTCCCACGGGATTTTGGATCTATCAACGTAATTTCAATAGCCTGATGCTTTGTGTGCTGGCGGGGGGGAGCCAGAGGGAAGGGCTCATCCAGACACTCTCCTTTCTGCCTGAGCGGGTAGCGGTGTCCATCAAAGCAGTGGAGGAAATCCATGCGGTTAACACAATGTGTCACGGAATATCAAAATATGCCACAGGATTTCCGGCCAAAATGTCAAGTAGGGTCTCATGAAAATATCTGACACCGGAATTACCCTCTGCCAAAGCTCAGTGGAATTGCACTGTGGCTGGACAGTAAGAGTGTGTTATTTGCAATCGACTCAGAGCTGCTCTGTTAGCACTGGGATTTACGCTGCTGAGCTCCTTCCAAGTATGTTTCATAAACCTGGGTTTAGCTTCTTGCTCTGCGAGCATTTTCTGCAGGCCAGCCTGGATTCTCCAGCCAGCTCCCTGCCCTTTGGCACTCTGCTTTTTGAACAAAGAAATGCTTTAAATATTTCAAAATATCCTTAGAAGGTAACAAATGCAGGTAACAAATGTAGGTGACCGGGGACTCAGCACCTTCAGCTTCATGGGAGCTCCGACTAGCTGATTTTAAAACTCTTAACTAATTAAAAAACCCTTAACTGATTTTAAAACCGTTAGCTGATTTTAAAACCTCGGTCTAAATCAATGTGAGTTTTGGAGTTAAACGCTTGAGAAGAGGAAAGGGATATTGAACCACAGCAAGGCACGCAGAACTACTGGCTGCAATCTGACCACTTGTATTGGAAATAACTTCTTTTATGCCAGCATTTGCATTCTGACATTTCCGGTCTGAGCCGTCACCTGGGCTCACCCAGGATTTGGAAACGGAAAGGAAGGCAAAGAGAGCACAGGGCACAGTGACAGCCTGACAGAGCAGGCAGCAAAGACACCACCTAGTGCCACAACCACTGCTGCACTTGGCCAGAGGATCTGCTGGTACCCAGGAGGGGCAGGAGCTGGAGGAGGGACCTCGTGCTTGATGGCTCTGGGGCTGTTGCTGCTGCTGGAGGCAGCTGTGTTTCACAAAAGGAGCAGCAAATAAACCACCACGCTATTTGCATTATATCTGACTTTAATTCCTAATTCCTGCTAGCTGAGCTGGGTTTTGAAAGCAACCTGTTGCTTTTGTTTACCTCTTCTGGTTCTTTTGAAAAAAAATCAATGCATTAAAGAGATACAATTAGTGATGCAGTGGTGAGGAAAAATGTACGTTTCTTATTTCAGGGAATTTCTCAGAATTGGTTTTTCCCTCATGATGCTTCTGCTGTCCATCATGACCACCAGCCACACACAATATTATTTTCCTCAAAAAAGGTTTCCGGGTTTTCTTAAGAAAAACACTTACAGTCAATGTATGAAATCTGGGCACTGAAGGATTGCTTTACTCCTCGAACTGTAAGAGAGCTGAGACAGCCAGAAGACAGTCAGCAGCTTTGCCTGTCAGTTCTCTGCAATAGCAGGATCCCAGGTGTCTCGCAGCAGATGGGGAGGACACAGTGCCATTTACTGCTGCGTGGGGGCTGTAGGGGTATCTGGGGGCTGCTGGCTGAGATCTGGGCACAATCAGCTTGCAGTGTTCATCCTCTCAGAGGCCAGCAGTGCTGCCTGCTGGGTGGAATTACTTTCTATGAGCAACTCCAGTTCTCAGTTGTAAAATGCATCCTCAGAGAGCAGGGAAGTTGTAGATGCTGGTGGAGACTAACTGAGGGCAGGTATAAGGCAAGTATTCCTGTGTTGTCTCAATCTCTGTGAAATTTCTGGGGTGGATTTCTCTGGGAGTCCATGAGCAGAGGCGAGGAGGTTTAGCCCCTTCCCATACTGAAGCTGGTTCATTTGACATTCATATTTCTTTGTCTCAGTTGAGGTCTAAACAATTAGGCACTTCCTCCTCTCAATGTGATGCAGCAAAACCTATGGCAGTCATAGCCCATTTCTGAGTACGGCAGTCCCAAACCCAGTTGGTAGCAAGCTAAGCCAACTATGTCCCTATGTCTTGATACAAATTTTGCTGGTCTTCAGTCTCAGTGCAGGATGTCTTGGCTGGTGTGAACAGAAAAGTCTAAGTTTATATTAGGCTTCTACAGTCAGGCCCTGGCATCTCTTCAGGCTCCTCTCACAGTGTGGAAAACTGCCTTCTCTCTGTCTTCCTCTCTCTCCAGCTTGGCAGGCTGCAAGGTGACAGGGGGAGGCAAAAAGATGCTTCCATTCATAGCACGGTTCCCTACAGATTCTTGAGAACCTGCAGCATGAATCTAGCCCCACGTGTTATAACTCCTTTGCAGGGCTCCTGGCTGATCAGGACAGCCCTGATGCAAACTTGGCCAGAGGAGCCAAGGCAGCAAGAGTCAAAGTAGCAGAGCAAGCAGTTTGTGCTGTAAATCCCAATCCTTGCAAAACATGCAGATGAGATTCAAATTTGCCCCCCTTTGCAATATGAGCAGTCATCACTCACATGCTTCTTCCTTCCCTCTGCTCCTCAATGGGGTCCAGAGGCCAGTTATAAAATGTTTCTGTCCCTGATCCCATCCCTATGGCTCCCGATGCAACACCACATTCCTTCTGTCCGCGGCCCGAGCTCCTCTGGCTCGGGGGACGGGAATCCGGAAGGCTGATGCGTGCCTGTGTTTATTTTTTACACACTCTTGCTGTTTTATGGTGTTTTTTGTGGTCGAGGGGTCAGCTGGGAGCAGAAATAATTTGCCTGCCTTGGGAAAAGAAATGTATCCATTAGCTTTCTTGGCTGCAGTTGGAAATGCTCTGTTCCTCCCTCCTCCCTGCTGGAGAGGAAGAGCATCTCCAAATAGCCCTGAGGACAGTGGAATGCTCACTGCATCCAAGTTGTGTCTGGCAGGATCAGGCACCACCTCTGGGTTATGCTGCCTGAGCAGTTCTTGGTGGGTCAGCAGCAGCCACAAGCCCAGGAAAATTTCCATGCTTGGAAATCGGTAGGAAAGATGCTGCTACATTTATAGGGAAGTGTTGTGGCCTGTGTTTTAGGGATTGAGTTGAGAGGGGTTCTCATGTCCTCTGGAGATCAAACCAGCAAAGTCCATGCTCCGTCTCTGAAGGCTTCACTCGTTTCATCTCTCTGCTGTGCTCAAGCTGGCTGGTTATGCCTCATGGTGTGCACTGATCACCACAGGACAGCCTGGAGCTCTTCCCTGTTTTTTGGTGAATGGGAACCTTGCCAGGTCTTTCCTTCCCAGGCAGTCCTTCCAAACCATTTCAGCCACTCCATCCCTCTCGCCAGCATGATTGGTACCGGTTCCCTTTGCTGTGCATGGGGATCACACAGGCACCACAGCCCAGAGGTGCGTTCAGCACCCAAAAAAGGTCACCATGAAGGAGACTTTTATCCCATCAAGGTCCACACAGATCCTGAGTCACCTTTTACAAGCTGCAGAGCACCCCACGACCCTGTATTTTCAAAAGGCTCCTTCTGGCCCTCCAGGAAGCACGAGTCCTGCACCAGGTCTTGGCTTTGGTACTTCACAGACTCTGAGGATCAGTGTTTATGTTTGTCTGGTAGCCAGGGGGAAAAGCAAAGGAAGAACCAAGGTCCCTCTGCAGCCTCAGGATGGGGCAGAGGAGATCCACTTCCAAGATGAATCCTGAAGGGAAATCACTGCAAGCCAGCTGCTCCCAGCCTAGAGGGTCTTTCTGATCTCTACTTGACTTTTGTATCACCTCCTTTGCCCTTGTCTCTACCTTAAAGGCTCCTTGGGTGGTCACCAGGCAGAGGAGCTGCTAAGATGGGAAACGGTAGAGGATGGAGAGATCAGCTCTGTGAAGAAGTCAGAGCAGAGATAAAAGGTGAATGGTCTCCATGACATGACATAGCTCTTTCTCTGTGGCTTCAAGCAGTGGGCTGACAGCTGCTTTACCATCATCACCCTCCTTTCCCCTACCAAAGTGAATTTTATGTCACTGGATGGTCTCAGTTTGACAGTCATGGAGAGTAAAATCCTTTATCATGGCCTGTAGAGGATGGGGATGGACAAGAGCTTCCCATGTAGAGATTCTTCAGCCATGCCAAAGAATGGGGCAATGGACATGCAAGGGCTGTGGATCCAAGCCTGGGCTGTGTTCAGTAGTGGGAAGATGTGGAAAGGTGGTGAGGCACTGGAACAGGTTACCCAGAGAAATTGTGGATGCCCCATCCCTGGAAGTGCTCAAGGCAAGGCTGGATGGGGCTCTGAGCAATCTGGTCTAGTGGAAGCTGACCCTGCCCATGGCAAGGGATTTGGAATAAGATGATCTTTAAGAATCCTTCAATCCAAACTGTTCTGTGATTCTGTGAATCTATGTGTAGGGCCCACTGAAAACTGAGGTGTTTTTGTAAAGCAATCTTTTCTTCTGTGGGAACAATCCTAACCCAAACTGAGCTCTTCTACAGGTCTGAGAACAGTTTCCAGTTGTTCATGACAGCTGAGGTGTCAGGGGTGTAAATGCTATAAAGAGGCAAGGATGGAACTGGGAAGCATAGGGTCACCATGGGACATCTTCCCAAAACTGAGATGTTTTACTGCTGCTGGATTGCTCACACACCCTGCCCAGCAAGGCAGAGGTTCGACCATGGGACTCTCAGCACTGTAAGGAGGTTGTCTGAGCAGGCACATCTGCCTCTGTCAACAGTGATGCTCATGGAGATGATGGATGTGACACTGAACACCTTGAGTGTACTTCTGATTCAAGAAGTTTGGGGGTTTACATGTATCACAGAGAGGAAATGATCCTTCAGTAATTAATCAAGTTAGTGATTAATGCATTCTTGCCTTAGCAGAGATTTTACAACATTATTTCTCAGACACAGCTGGAGGGAAGGAAAATAATAAATCCTGAGTGGCAGGGGGAGTGAGCACAGGGAGACATTGTTCATTGTCCTTTCCAACACAAGTACAGGGTGCAATGAGCGAAATTAGCAGGTGACAGATTCAAAACAAGCACCTAATACAGTTGGGAAGTCCTTGTTGTAGGTGATAAAGGCTTTAATGAGTTCCAAAAGGCTGCTGGAGGCAACAATGGAAGACACATTTACAGCAGAAAGTCTCAAGATGCAAAACACAGGGCAGGGATAAATATCGATTAGATATGCTGGCTCCTGCTCCTGCTCTGCTCTTGTCATCTGCTGTTGGCTACTCTTGGATGCTGAGCTAAGGGGACCTTTGGGATAATCAGACAAAGCTGCTTTCATGCAGCAGCTGATTGCAAGCTTGGTTAAATTCCTGTCCTGCTGCCTCATCCCCAACCTGAACTGTATGGGCAGCTCACACAATTCCAGCTCTGATGCTGCTGCTGAGCAGCTCCCAGCTTTCTGAATCTCCTGGGATGATCTCTGTGTGATCATCTGCTGTAGCACAGGCTGCAGCAAAGACAATCTTGTTTGTAAAATGAAACGAGTCCAAGAAGATTTGTCATTTGCATCACTGAGACTAAACAATACCCTTTATTTAAGAAAATTATAAAATAAAATTAAATCATTACTAACACTGTTTCTTCAAACTTGTAGTGATAAACACGCAGTCAGAGCTTTGCTCAATAATCTTGCAGCCTCCCTTCTGCAGCAGGCGATAAAGCAGGAATAACAAACTACCTGGAACTGGCTACACACCAGCCACCACTCCGTCAGCACAGATAGGAGTTAATTATTTCCTATCGGCTGGCTAGGTTTGGGAAATAAGGGGCAATGATTTCAAGGCTCTTCTTGTTAAGCAATGGCGACAAAAAAAAAGGAGGATATTAGGATTATTGTCTGCTTCTTTCATGAGGAGTAACAAGGATGGTTGGAGCAGAGCAATTAAGGAAGAAGGGATTTCATCTCTAGCAACTGCATTAATGAAATAAGAGACAGGTCTAAGAGAGGGATCCTTGAAAATATGAAGGATAATGTAGTTCATCATGGGGAGGATATTTGAATAACAAAGATTTCAGTTTCTTATTGTAGTGCAATGTGGGAGATGCACAGTGGTGAGGGAAACACAGGCTCAGACCTTGAGCTGAGCATGCCCTGCAGGGAACTGTCCCACTGTGGGGGCTGCCACCACCTTTTTCCTTCACGTCTTTCCCATCATACATTGTCCTGTCCCTTCAATGTCAGCGGTCTTTTTGAGGAGCCCTGGAAGATTCCTCTTCTGCGTCAGGGTTTTGCCACAAAAGAGTCTCCAGACTTTGCAGGATTTTCTGTGCAGACATGGGATGGGAAATTGGGGTTCATCTTTGTGCAGATGTGCCTGAGACAAACACAGGGGACCTGGTCCTGAGCTCACATTGGTGCCCCAGCACTCAGAGTGAATTAATCCATTTCGTTTTGCTGCCACATGACCCAGTCCTGAGGCAGAATACCTTTTTTCACTGTGATGACCAAAGCAGCCCAGTATACTCCAGTATGATATTGACGCAGTACTGTAGACAGGATCCTAAAAATCTTTTTCTACACAGGTGTCTTCCACAATAGGAGTTTCTCTCTCCGCACTGACGTTTCTTTCCTTATTTCAACCATGTCTCTATTAGCAGTGTGATTTTTACCAGTTAAAGCTATGCCACTAAAAGCCTTGATTTACAGTTTTGGAATTATTCCTCTTCACACATGGAAATGGTTATACAGGCATAAGGCACCTTTATCCTGAGATAACCAAATCCATGCGAAGGCAGGTTGTAATGCTTTTAACAATACCAACACTGTTAGAGAGCCAGCTATCCCTTGCTAAAGGCAGACAAGCCCCGTGTTAAAAACTCCTTTTAAGACTGCTGTTTTTTATAAAAATGGTGCTCCATTCCTCCCTAAAACTAATGAAATATGATACAGGAAATCAACATGGCATCGGATATTTATTAGAAATGTAACCCAAACCTGAGAAACATCTCAATGCAATAAAAATACAGATTTGCAAAGACAACAGAACATGACCAAATGCATCATGAAAAATAAATCAGAGACTACCTTCAGTTTATATTTGGAAAGATGACTGTTCTTTATTCACTTTAATCATAAATTCCTCAAAATAGGACCTCATTTATACTGAGAACAAGCTGCCAAGGGTTATATTGCATTAACCTTCTAGGGATTTCTTCAGATATGATGGGCTAGGTTTCTTAGCTGAGCACAAACTGCCAGACTCATTACAGGATGTCTGGACAGGTTGCAGTGAGGGGTCATGCTGCCTGAACTGTCACCTGCCCCTTCTGGACACGCAATCCATGGCACCACAGAAGCAGGAGACCTCAACTTTTGTCCTAGCAACAGTGGTACTGCAAAAAGAAATACAGACATGTCCAGCTAATTATTTATAATCCAGTTCACAAAGGTCCTCGTGTCAGACGTGGATTTATGGGAAGTCACACATATACATACTTGCAGGCGTGTTACATCTGCCCTGGGACTGTGCCAATCCCACATTACCTATTAAGCAGCCACCGATGGTGTTTATCATCTAGGACGGCAAAGCTTTATCATCCCCCACTGCTATCACTTCTCTGCAGCTTCGTTTGTGTGATACTGTGCAACCTGCACTGTGTGTGGAGGCCTCTGAACACCTTTTTTGTGGACTGGGCCATTCCTGTCCAGGGGGTTTTACATGCACTTCACAGACTGGGATCTTTCGCAGGGTTCTCTTCGCCCTCACTGGGAAACTGGGATAACCCAATTCACTCCATGGGCACTATTTGTCCTTTCCTGAAAAATTGCTGTGTTTGTTGCTTGTCTCTGCTCTGTGCAAGGGCAAGCAGCATTTGTGGTTAGCTTGGGCCTGCATATCAGAGCAGGACAGGCACATACAAAGGATGGTCATAGGAGCCACTGCAAACCCGGGGACCAGTGTCCTTAATAAGGGCCATGGGCAGCTTCAGGGGCTGATGTCCAGTTGGACTCATTGGCTTTCCACAGGAAAAGGTATTGTTGGATCAATACCCCTTTGAAGATCCTGGCTGCGGATCTACGTACAATGACGGACATCCCTTGCCAGGCAAGGGGAAACCTCTGTGACTGTTTCAGTCTGCCAGCCTTAGGCAAAGACAGCATCCCTGGGGCTTAACAGACACCTTAAGATGCTGAAACACCTCTTCAGTCACAGAATCAGTAAAGCTGGAAAAGATCGCTGAGATCGTCAAGTCCAGCCATTAACCCAGCACTGCCAAATCCAGTCTGTCCTCACTGACAGCCTCACAGCCATACACAGACCTCTGCCACTGATCCACCGTGGTCCCCAGAGAGGATAAATGCCACCACAGAAGACCCAGCTCAGTTTGGAAACCCTTGCTGACCTGATGGTCTGTGCTCTCCATGACCAAAAAGGTGTGAGGCAGCTCCTGCTTTGGGGAAGCTGGGTGCTGAGCTTAGAGGGACCAATCCTATGATGAGCTTCACTGTGAAAATAACAACCTGGCAGACTTTGACCATGACAGGAAGGAGCAGAACTAGCATCTAAACCATGTCCTGAGGTGGACACAGGGACAGTAGGGAAATGCAGCACTCTCCTCTCTCCCACGTGCAGCTTTCAATGCTCCCTAGAGAAAGCTGTGCCCACACAAGGGGCCAGACAGCCATGCAAGAGGGTTTAGGAAACTGGCTCCCATCAGCTCCAGTACCAAAACCTTACAGGGAGTTGTTCTCCTGCTTCATCTTTGGCATCTGTGATATCCCCAGAAATTGTTGATTTAGCTTCCCATCAGACAGGGGCTGCTATCAGTGGCTCTCCTGGGCTGTTTGCAGTGTAAATGCCTTCAGTGCAGCAGGCTTTGGTGCTGTCCCTGATATTGTGCTTTCTCTTCTAAGCACATCGGTTTCCCGTCCTGGGTACCAATGTCTGTAAAAACCAAGGTGAAGTCTCTTATTATCTAGCAGGTTAAGGGTCTCCTGAGCACTTTGTCCACTGTATAATCTCTGCTCCACAGCATCTGCTCTTTATCTGTCTCAGTTACTTGTGCTTGGTGTGTGGATTGATCGGTGCAGCTGGGAGTGCTCAGATATGTTCCTGTGAGCTTAGCTGGCTATTACGGGTTTTGTGGTTTTGTTTTGTTTGTTTTGGTTTTGGGGGGTTTTGTTTGTTTGTTGGTTTGTTTTTGGAGGTTTTTTTCCATTCTTTTTGGTGAATAATATCTATCTGTCTATATATTTATCTATCTACTTATTTACTCATTTTAAAAAACCCTGGTAGGCTCAAAAGTACCCAGTTACAATACAAACCCATGTTGTGGCTTCTGTTTGTACATACAATGCTTGATAGCTCTTACTTCACCTGACTCTCTGGCTACATAGATAAGACAGGAAAACAGCAGCGGAAGAAAGTAGTAGAGAGAGAAAGAGCCACCCAGAAGACCTGCCAAGACAGTGAAGTCCCCTACATTCCTCTTAGCTGTGAGATAACACTGAGATCATGCTTCTTTCTAACCCATCTCCTGGATGTGGTCTGCCCTGAGGTACCTCTGCTGGCAGAGCAATAGAGGTAGTGCTTGGGAAAGAGCCTGCAGCTCATAGAGGAAAAACACTCAGCTTGCTCCTCCAGACTCCTCCAGGATCAATCCCAAGCAGCCTAAGCTCCAGCAGTGGTTTTAAATGTGCTCCAGCTGAGGAAAGGGGACAGAAGTTCTTGTTACCCTCATCAGAGCTGCACCTGCTCATCCTCAGTGGCAAGATCTGGCCAAGGATATCTGGCCTTTGGGTCTAATTCCCTGTGTTCCTGACTTGTCTTGCATGGACATACTTAGCTTTGATCAAACTGGACACATTTAAGTGGCCCCTTCACCTCTTAGCTCTTGCACTACTTAATAGAAGTAGACAAGTGAATCGCACTTCTGTCGCTGTTGACAGCCACACAGATTCATCTCTTGATGGCTCCTTCCTTCCCAGGGAGCCCAGCCCATCGTCCTGCAAAGTTTCTCAGAAAGTTGGAAGCAGCTTCCTCCTCCAAGTCAGCTTGATTTTTCTCTCCAGAAGATTTATTTAGGCTTGTTCCTTCATGTTGCCCACCCGTTATTTGTATGTCAGAGTGTGATACGTCTGTATTGAACCATGATGTCTGCTTTGTACCTGTACTGAAAGATTGACACTGTAGCAGCATTTTGTTTGAACTTGCCCGCAGACAGCCTGCTACGCTGGAAGATCGCAAAGCTTCAGTCTGGGGCTGTTGGCTTTGATTTGGCTCTGAACCCCTGGCTCATCTCCAGTTCCTTAATGGTTGTCCAGCAAAGGTACCAAAGCATGGAGAAAGGGGAGGGAACAAAGGCTCTGTTTACTAGTGGGGCTCTGATCCCTGCAGGGACTGAATGTCTGCAAAATAAGAGCTCGCAGGCAGGACAGGTTTCGGCAGTGCTGACCCCATCAGCTCAGACCAGAATAAAGACGATTTTGTTGCAAAGCCAGCTCCACATGCAGAGCGCAGCATTTCTCCTCAGGTTACATACGTGTAGCAGGAATTTCCCACAGGCTAGTGCTGGCTGGAAGTCACCCCCACCACAACCACATCAACACATCCAGAATGCCAGAAGTTTGCAGCCCACACTCAGCACTCGCTTTTAAGGACTCAACTGGAAACTCAGCCTGGAGAAGGTCATTCAAGGTCTCTGATGCGTCTCTGAAAGACGGATGCACTGTGTCACCTGCACCATGAGACATAAGTCTTGGCACAGAGCTGCTGCTGAAGAGCTTCTAGGGATGTGGTGGGGGACAGTAGGATGTCCCAGGATTATAGGTAAACTGTAGTGCTGAACACTAGGAAAAATTTCTTCACTGAAAAATTGGTTTAGCTTTGAAACGGGCTGCCCAGGGAAGCTGTGGAGTCACCATCCCTGGAAGTGTTCAGAAAATGAGTAGACGTGGCAGTTCATGATATGTTTTAGTGGGAATGGTGGTATTTGGTCAACAGTTGGACTTGATCTTGAAGACCTTTTTCGACCTTAATGATTCTATGATTCTGTGAACTGTGGCTTTGGGCAGATGCTGTGCATGGCTTACTGCCACAACAAGAAACCTTCTGGCTCAGAGAACTGAGCTTGACCCCTTGTCACTGATGTCCATCGGGATTCTGAGCCACTGACTTCTACCCTCAGTTTGCAGTGATCTCTACCCTCATGATTGCAGCGTCCTCCATCCCTGTGTGATTGGCTCAGGAGAGCTCCTGCAGCCTGTCTGAGCCCTTAGAGGATTATCGTGTGCTGGCATGTTCATCCAAATCCAGAGTGGGGGACTTTATTCTTGCTTCAGTATCCTTCTTCTGAAGCAATGTTCCACATCTCCACTCCCCAGAACGGTAACTAATGGCAGTTAATCATCCTCTGCATCTGCATGTCAGACCTAACTGGCATCCCAGGCAGGGGATATTTTGTAAAGGAGATGCTTTTGCCAAACACACACCCGTCACAAAATAATTCCTTGGTTATTTTTCATAAAGCTTCCTGTATCTTGTGACACCAAGTTACAAGGTGGGAATTAATGTTGTACCATTCAGGTTTTCTCCCTTTCAACAAACACTGATTGTTTTTTGTTGTTTTTCTCCTGCCTTGACAGGTTTATTTCTCATATATGTTTGAGATTGACTTTAGCACCAGTGAAAGAAGCCATACTGACAGCCAACCCCGAGGAGCCAAAGTCTCTTGCTCTGCAGAAGTCATGGCAGCAAAAGCAAACCCACCTGGACTGGGTGCTCCTTATTGAAACAGAAATACCAGTGCCTGGGGCTTCTATAGAGCTGTAATGAGCAAAATTAAAAAAAAAAAACAACCAAAACAACAACCAAAATGAATACCAGGTCATAGCTTAAAGCAAACTTCTCTGAGAGGAAGGGACCAGGTTGGCTAACACCAGCTTTGCATCCTGTCCCCAGCCTGGCTGCATTAGTGACTAATCCTTGAAAAGCCCAAGGTAGGGGTCGATAAGTAAATGTTGTTCCTCAGGAGTGCAGCAGGGAAATCGAGCCTTTGTGACTCATTTAGCCCTCGGCCTCACTGCTGAGACTGCAGGTTGCAGAAATTTCTGTGATGGAAGTGCTTCAGCAGAACATTGCAAGCAGGGGTTTCTGAAGTGAAGCACTTAAACGCAGGCTTTGTCTCCCAGGTAAATGGTCTGATTGGAAACCAAGGGGAGCTGCAGAGGCAAATTTGGCTATTTGGCTTTGCCTCCTGCAGGCTGGATGTTGTGCAGCTAATGAAGCAGGACTTGCATGAGCAAGGATAAAATCCAACTTTGTGCCAATCAACCCCTCCACAGTACACCCCTGAGACAGCCTGACCCCATCCATTGGACTGTCCCCTGCCACCACTGCCAGGAGAGGCTGTGACACTGGTACCCAGCTGGAGCACGGGGGCCCGTGTGCAGTCCCTCTCCTGACGCAGCTGGATCCACAGGGCTATTGGACACAACATGGTGCAGCCAAAATAAATGGTGCTCATGTCAATACAGAAAACTTTCCAGCTGAGCCGGGGAGCCCCAGGAGGGAATCGAATTGCTCAGCAATGCTAGAGCTTTGGCTGTCTCCATCCTGTTTGCCCTCTCACACTGGACTCACATGCGGGCAGGGTTCAGTGTGGCCCATGGAGTGCTCACCTGGGAATTTCCTGACTCTTCAGCTGCAACTTGTATCTGAATGACACTTTAGGATTTTTTTAAAGCTATTAATGCTGCTGGAAACACATAATCCTACCAGGCTACCAGCCGCAGACTCTTACACCCATACGGGAATTTGCTGGGATGTCATTTGGACACATAGGGCATGCTGCTGGGGCTCCCTATGCCTGGCATTGCAGAGATTTGTCTGTGTTGATAGTATGTGAGGGTCTTTCAGAGACAGCCAGCAAGTGTAGAGCAGTGAAAAAAGGCTTTGGGTACATGGTGACAGTCTGCAAATGAGTAACATGCATGTGTGTACGTGTGCAGCTAAATTCGGCCTGCAAATACAACTGTGCCTTGTGTGTGTTCTTGGCCAGCTCACAGGCATTGTCTCTGTGTATACAAATGCAACGACTGTTTCTGTATGCTTGGGGTGAGTGTGTGTGTGTTTTTGTGTGTATTCCTGGGGTGTACAGGCGTCCTGCCGTGCGTGCCCGCTGACCCAGCAAATTAGTGTTTGCACATGGAATGCTCTGTGCACTCAAGCAAACCAACCTCCCTGTCCCTGGGCTGTGTATGATTCCCTGTGGGCTGCTCATGCCTTCTCCCGCCTCCCTCCCATTTCCGACCAGTGCTGCTCTGTGCCTGAATGGGGAGCACTGAATGAACGGTGCCAGTGGCCAGCAGTTTGCTGGGGTGTCAGTCACTGAGAGGGCCCTGAGTGCCTGCTGTGCAGGATGCTGCCTGCGGTGCTCGGGGCTCGGCTGGAGGCTCCAGCACCAGGCCAAACAGCATCACCCAGCACAACCCTTGGTCTTGTCTCCAGGCTTGAATTGTGAAGATTTCTGTCCCTACTGTGTTCAGGAAAGGAAGACAGCTCAGGCAGGCTTGTGTCTGCAATGTCACAGCTTTGGGTTGATCAATAGTCCTCTGTAAAGAAATGCAGGACTTGATTATGCTCGCACTAATCGTTGTCATTGCCTTCTGCAAGACTGGAACAAGGTGACTGCAAGTATCCAGGATCCAGAAGCTTCCAGGGGTCACTGCCAGTGAGCTAAGCCGTGGTGTGATCTCTGCCCTCAGGCCAGGTCAGATCCGGCAATTCCTGATGGAAGAAGGGGATCCTCTGCATGAAAGTAGTTGCTGTGGCAAAATCATCTGAGGGAAAGGACTGCCAGTAATAACACCGCTCCCTAGCCAAAAGCTTTTATTTTAGGAAGGCACACTTTCTCTGTCTACTACAGAAGTCAAATGTCAAGGAAGGACAGAGTTAGGAGAGACCAAGTGTTCATTCCTGCCACAAGGCAGGATTCTCCCCATGCTAGGCAGGTGTGCGTTTAACCTCTTCGTAGATTCCTCAAGAAATTAATATTTTGCCTCTTCCCCACACATCTTGTCCTAGTATTTCATTATTCCTAGTCTTAGAGGTCTCCTAACATCTAATCTGAACCTTCTTTCTACACCAAAACTTGTCCCATTTCCAGTGTCAACAGAGAATTCCTTTCTTATTTGAAGCAGCCTTTTAAACATTTAAAAGCTATACTCATATCTTGGGCTTCTTTTTCAAGACTGAAAGGTCCTGGTGTCTTTGATCTTTTCTTACATTGTTTTCACTGCTCTCCTCTGGAGAGCTGCCAGAAAGTCCAACTGTCTCCTGAAATACTGCACACACCTTGGACATGGTGTTCCTCCTATAAGGAAATCCCAGTTTCTGGACAATTGCATCTGTTTCAAATTCCGGTCACATTCACAGCAGCTGAGATTTGCAGAAACGACTGATGGAGGTGAACAGGGCAATATTCCATCAGAAATCTTGAGTGTGTGGCACCTGGGTGCTCTTTTCCTTCCAGTACAAATGGAAACTACTTAAGAGGTGCACTGCTGGCTCCCGAGCACATGGAGCTGCTCTGAGTGCTGTGGAATTTCATTCCCATGTTTCACCAACACGGTCAGGGCAAGCTTGGCATCCTGTCTGGCATGTCCCCAGCCTCTCTAGCAGACGGGCACTGCTCTTCCCCATCCCCAGGTACCTGCATGGTGGACTCACCCACAGCCTCAGTAGGCTTTGGGACTGTGTGCTGAGCTGGCAGTCAGTCAGCAAACTCAGGTGAGGGTGAAACCCTATTATTCAATGGGTATTCTGAAATGTTTGACTTCCTGCTCCAGGGAAGAGATCTCCGAAGCCACAATGAGAAATTAGGGATGTGACTTTCAATGAATGGACACTCAGTATTTCTGGCGAGACCCGTATTAATAATACATCCTCAGCAGGAGAATCCGGAAGCCACATAATTGTCATTACATACAAAAAAACTGCTGTCTGTACTGTTTCCTTCTGAAGTGTGAAACATGAGGAAAAGTCCTGGTTCACAAACTCCAGCCAGGCCAGAAGATGGCACATTACAATAATGGCACAGCCCAGCACCTTCCTGGTGCATTACTTGCCCACGGGGTGCCTCTTCTCCATGGGAAATGAGGTGACCTTGCTACAGCAACTCTGGGAGCTCTTGCCCACGCACCTGAAGGTGCTTCAATGAGATGTTTCTTTCAAAGGGAGCAAACAAACTCCACTGAGAACAGCAAAACCAACAAAGCCCTTTATCGATTATGTGTTAATCTATTTTTTTCCTGTTATTTTTCTTTTTTCTCTCTTTTTTATTTTGTTCTGTTTTGTTTTGTTTCCCGCATTCATGGACATAAAAAAAAAAAAGAGAGAGAGAAAAAAAGAAAGTGAATGAATAAAATCCATTAAATCTAACCAGTAGCTTAAATGTTTATACCATTTCTAAGTGCCTGATCCTACCATTACTTTCCCCTGCATCCTGCTGTACCTGCAATTCAAGAAAATTGCCTCCCAAATTGCCATCTTTAGTTTATGATCCACGTACAACTTGAGTGTAAGCAGCGGATGGAAATGGACTAAAAATTTATTCCAGCCAGGATTTCCTTGTGTTTTTCAACAGTCCTTGCTGTCAAACCGTAAGTCCTGCTTATTAAAGGTCATGTATATTAGAGAATGAGGCAGGGAGAATTACAGAAAATGACATCTTTAGCGATGCATATAAATTAAAAATAAAAAAAAAATCTTGCATCTACATGTTTGCCTCTGTATATAGGCAGAGAGACCAATTAAAAGTTGTGTTTGTTACAGTGACATGTACATGCAGAAACCTTTGGCAGAAATCTTCAGCATTCAAGCTGCACTGAGATTTGCCCTTAGAATTGGCTAAACTCCCTCTGTTTCACACTTTCATGATCAGATTTCTTATCCTAATTTGACCTAACAGTCTACAGAGACTAATGAAAATTTCCATGTAAATTTTTTTTTAGGTGTTTTCCAAGTGAAATACTCTTCCATCCCCACTTTCCCTAAGGAGGCTTTTAAAAAATGCTCTTTTTGGAAATATGGTCCTAGTTATTCCTCCTTTGTTAGGGATTTTCTAGCTAAACCACCACTGTCCTAGTTTCCAGTAAACTCACAACTTCACATACAGATGCACACTCTAATCACAGTCTCAGCTGTTAAACTGGTTGGTTCTCAGATCACCTGCACTGAGTTCTCTGGTTCCCAAAGGGAAACCGCTTGCCTCTAACTCTCTTTCTCCCCTTCCCCCAGCCTCCTGTCAGCCTCCTCAATTCACTCAATTTTACGACCATTAACATGAAGGTTCCTAAACTCAAAGGCATAAAAAATATATGTAAAAAATAAATAACCATACTCATTGTTTTGCAGAGTCGTAGTGAGCTTGGGGAGAGATGAAGAATGGGGATGAAACAGAAGGAAGGAACAAATTTGTGGAAGAATGGGTCTGTGGAGAATCATCCACCATCAATATATCATCACTGGCTCAGGATCTCCCTGGTTCTCAAATTGCTGATGATTGGGACAGTAAGATTGCCTTGTTCTTCCAATCTTGTCCAGTCACCTGCTGTTGGACACCTTTGGGAGTGGGACACAGGGTCTTTGGTCTGACCCAGATGTGATGAGAGCAGGACACAGGGTGCTGAGCCCTGCAGGGACGCTTGTGCCTGCAGTCGTGTCATCCACCTGCAGGCTCCTTGCTGAGGTGACCACACCAGGGCTGTGCTTCGTCTCTGCTTCATGGCCCTGGGGTGATGCCTCTGGATCCACCATCTGCTGGGATCTGGATCATGTGCTGGAGCTGACTGCCCCTCTGAGGGCAGTGAGCACAGAAGGTTTCCTAGCAGCAAGCAGCATCATCATCTTGGGGATGCTCCACAGAGCTGGTGGAGAGCCTGGTGTGCCAGCCCTCATGCACACTGACACCAACACACACCTATGGACAAGGGCAGGCATTGCTGAGGGATCCTGCCCCCTGCTTTGTCCCACTTCTGCTCCCTATCTCATCAAGCCCCTACTGGAAGGATGGACACAATAAATATTCATAGTGCACTTACAGGTCTATTAAAAGCTATGTCTTTTTTTTTTCCCTCCAAGGTAGGTTCATCTATTCTGATTATGCTAAGGGCCTACCAAATCACTCTCTCTAAATATGCCATAGCCCTAGTGATAAATGCAGCTGCTGGAGTGGGTCCTTTCTGGTGTTAATCGAATGCTTTAATGAAGTCAGCATGCTGTTCATATGCATTAAAATGCTCAGTCCCAGCCTGAAGAGGTGTGGTACCTCTCTGGCTCCTGTGCCTCTGCACCAGAGGTAAATAAAGTACTTAAGACCTCTGTGGAGAAGGGATGAATATCTATTTGTTGCTGCTCTTCCTTTAGGCACTCCTCCCTTTCTGCCCCCCCTCCCCCACCCCCCTTTTGTTTTTCTAAGGTATGAATAGTATTTAGTGCCTCCCCTTACAGGATTACACAGGAAAGTGTCACGGATGTGCTCTGACAGCTGCTTGTTCTCTCTTATTCCTGTTGTGTGCAACAAACCTGTGCATTGACTCCAGCTTCCCTAGCGACCATTGTCTTCCCGCCGTCCAGAGCAGGGGAGGAGGCACAGTGACCCCGTGAGCAGCTGGCACACCCAGGGCTCCTGCATCCACAGGGGTAGTGGTGGTCTTGCAGGGTTGCAGGCAGGCGAGAGGCTTTCCCTGGAGAACCCTAATGTGGGCGCTTGCCTTCCCAAGGTCTTTAAGATCACCGGTGTGGCCACTGGTGCGGTCAGTGTGTTGCACTGGTGTGGATGAAGAAGGCAGCAGCAAGGAAGGTGAAGGATTGGGAGCACAAGTCCTTTGAGGAGCGGCTGAGTGCGCTCAGCCTGGAGAAGAGGAGGCTCTGGGGGAAGCTTATTGCTCTTCACAACTATCTGGAAGGAGGTGGTAGCCAGGAGAGGGTCAGTTCCATCTCCCAGGTGACAAGTGTTAGAATAAGAGGGAATGACCTCTAGTTCTGCCAGACAAGGTTTAGGCTGGATATAAGGAAATACGTCTCCATTGAAAGGAGTGTCAAGCACTGGAACAGGCTGCCCAGGGCAGTGGTATAGCCACCATCCAAGCAGGTTTTTAAAGATAGGTAAGTGTGGTACTCGTGGGCATGGTTTAGTGGTGGAGCTGGCAGTGCTGGATTAACGGTTGCAGTTGATGGTCTTAGAGGTCTTTTCCAGCCTAAATGATTCTGCGATTCCATGAATGATGGATAGCCCAGTAATTGTGCTACTCAGGGAGGCTATAAACCATGGGTAACATAAGGCATAAGTAAAACTCCAGCTTGAGACACTCACGTCTCTGATGTACTCAGGAACTGGGTATCCGGGCTCCTGTGGGAGTCCAGACAGCTATTTCTCCAACCCTGACTTAGCCACTGACCTTTGGTCAGCTGAATCACTCTCTGCTTGGTTGTTTAGACATTTTTGTCTGCTGTGTGGGTGTCTGCTTGTGAGCTGGGTGCATGGACATCCATGGTGGGATTGAAATCCCACCTCACTCCCAGTTACATTGACAGTATTGGCAAGTTTAGGCCCACTTGGGACCTGTGGGATCCCTTTGGGCTTCCTTCTGACCCAGAAAGAAGCACTGCACTGCATTTGTAAGCCCGTTTGTCAAAGGCCAGGATACTCTGAGATGTCCCAGATGACAGTCTATGTGTAGGCAACTGAATGGAGAGATAATTCCCAGAGAAATGAAATTGCCATGGCAGGGCTGCATGCACGCACCTGGATTCAGGTTACTGACACCTACACAAGGCATTTTTTATCCCCGACTGTGAATCTCCATGGGTAGAGCTGGAAGGGCAGCTCAAGGATGTTCAACTTTGTACATTCAGCCTTGCTATTATCAACAAAAATTGCATTTTGCAGACTCTGAGTGTAGATCTTTGTGGGTGGTATGCAGACAAATAACTCCCCAGGACCCAAACAAGACCCACCAATGAATTTCACATAGGCTACAAACAACAGCTGCAAACATCACTACCAAGAAGAGCTCAAAACAAATGCTCAAGGGAAGCAGTGAGACTGTAAGCATTTCCCATGCCCCTGAGCATCCTGAATTTACTTATTTGGAATCCACTTGGAAAAGGAAGATACAGTCCTCACTTGGGGAGCTGAGCCACACGGTAAATTTTGTCTTGTGCCACACCACAGGTGAATATGACCCAGCTGAACACAGTTTAAAGGACACTGACTGTTCTGCTCTTTCTCGTATCTGATCTATTTTTAAAAAGCAAGTAATCCATCCTTTGATTCATTTTTTCTCTCTTCCCACTGGTCCTTCCTCTTCTCTTTTTCCTTTTTTCCTTTTTCCTTGTTCCCCTACATAGATTGAAACCTCATTCACTATTGCTGAAACATGCAGACAGCTTGAAAATTGACACTGAAAAAGGACTGGAAGGCTGAGTTGATTCCCATCATAGGAGTCAAGAAATCTTCTCCTGGACAAATATAGTAAGAAATGCACAGTGTTGAAGGAGTTCTCTACCAAGAACCATTAAATTATATATTCATTCTGAGTTAATGTCAATAACTTATGGTTGCTCAAAATACCTTTTCTGAGGCAGTATCGTGTGACTGAGGACATCAGAAGACAGAAGGTTATACGTTTCTCCTCCGTGTTTTCTCAGTCACCTCTAGAATTGAAAACTGGGATGTATTTCCAAGCTCGAATTTGACTTGAGGTTCTTGAGACAGTCCCTGCCACGTCCTTCTTACAGTGTTAAACAGCTCCCGAAAATCTTTACCAAAAGCCCTGCTAACCTCACTAAGGAGTGTACGTGCTGCTGCAACACGCCTCTTGATCTTGCTATCACCAATCTAAGGAGGCTGAGGGCAAGACTGAGGCCACCTGCTTCAGTAGATAATAAGGAAAGTAAACAGAATTCATGTCCTCCTACTGGAGACAGAAATTCAGAAAACTTGCACTCCTGCTTGGAGAGAAAGCCTTGTGCCAAAGGAGTCACTCATTGCATTCTTCCGTGCCTGGCCCTAAGCTCACAAGAAAGGGAGGTTTCATCTCGTCCACCCTGGGGTGACTTTTGTGTGCAGCATTCCAGGTGCATTTTCACTGGTCATTCTCAAAGTTAAAACACCTTCCCTACCTCTATTCTTCCTTCTACTCATTATATCTTGTATCTTGTTTGTCTATCCAATTATCACACAATAAATCTGCCATCAAAAGAGGAAATTGCTTGCCTTTTACAAACTCCTAATATTTTTCCCAACTCTCTGCTTTCTAGAGACAGCACCAAGACCACAACTTCCTTTCTTCCTGTGGGAGGATGCTCCCTCCAGCTCTGAGTATGTGTCCTGTCCTTGTAAGCACTGACCATCTTCGTGTCAGCCAACAGTTTCATTACCAGCAATTTTGCTTTTCCTCCCAGGTTATGGATGACAAGACACAGTCATGCCAGGCTTCCTACAAACTCCTACAGACCTCGCCTCCTCAGAAACACCCCCACCTGCCCTTGATGCCTCATAAACAACTACTTTTTAGCAGATCACTTAGCAGTTCTTAATCCATTTAGAGAGCACTTCATGGACATTGCATCACACCAGTTTTTTAATCAAACTGTCATGAGCTGCAAAGTCGAAGCTTTATAAAAGTCTAAATATATTATATTGGCGTAGTCACCTTTATCATCCCAACTTTTTATCTCATCAAAGAGTGTTTGACAAGTCCTATTTTCTATTAGTCTGCGTTAACTGGCCCTAATTATGTTCCCGTGCATTAATTCTGTTTTGATTGACTCCTGTATTAGTTTTTCCATTATTGTGATGAGATTATGTCAGACTTGCCACTCTGGAGCTGCTGGGGTCAGACCACTTTCTCTTTTCTAATACTGGCACATAATGAGAGCTCTCCGACTCCTCTGGAATTTCCCTCGTGCTACAGGAGTTATCCAAGACTGATGTCAAGGGGTCAGAAATTTCCTCAGCCAGTTCTAGGAAGACTCTTGGCTGCAAGTTTGCAGATCCTGTTCGTATAAAATGTGTTTATCCCTAGAAGAAGTTGCTTAACTTCCTTCTTGGTTGCTAGTAGAGTGGAAAATATTTCGACATCCTTGTGTGATATAAACACATCCTCTTCTTTCTTTCCAAACTCAGAGCAAACATATTTATTGAACATTTCTACTGTCTCTAAATCATTATTCACATTTTTTTCTGTCTCCACATGGTTGGCCCATGACATTGCTGACATTTCTGTTTTTCCTAATTAGCCCAGAAAACTCTTTCCTGTTCACTAATTTGGATCTTTCCTTGCCACCTTCATCTTTGCCTTTCCATTTTCTGTACTTCCTATCTTAAAATTTATACTGATTTGGATTTCTGCTTCATATCCTTGCTTTACTTTGCTATTCTAGGGCTAATTGCTACCTTCATGTCAATGCTGAACTAAAAATGTCTGTTTGGCCAAAACTGTTCTGATCTTTTTCTTATGAAACCGTGGGGTTTAGGCCTTTGTAAACCCCTCTTAAAGCTCTCCTTATACATATACATACTTATATTCACACTATACATATGTGTGTGTGTGTGTGTGTGTATGTATGTGGGTATACACATTTTTCCTGTGCTCAGTTAAGTTCCTGCTTTCCCTCAGCTTTGGGAAATTGTTTTCTGAAGCCACAGCACACATCTTTTAGAGGGAGGTTGTTTTTATTAGGTGTCATGAACAAGATTCCAAGGAACAGAACCACTTGGATGCACCCGGGCAGGCCCTTTGATGTACCCTCCAAGAGCTTTTGTACTTTGCAGAGATGGATGCAGCTGGATGAGGCTGGTCAGGAGCAGGAAAGTTGTCCATCCAAGGCAATCAAACCTACAAATCCTCATGGGTTTTTCTTACCTCACCTTTCTCAAAATTGCCTCCATGTTTGCAGTAAGGCTCAAGTCTAAAGCGCTCTATCAGAGTCACAGATATCTTATTACAGGTATCAGGACTGCTGATATGTAACACTTGATGTTGACTGAACACAGCCATTTCATAAGAGTCATTTGGAACCCAGATTTGTGTGACCAGAAACTTTACTAGCTGAAATATCATTACACGGAGAGGAGACACTAGGCAGCTGGAGGGGAAAAAGCTCTTTTACATTAGCAACATGTGGAAGACAAGACAGATTTTGTTCGTCTGAGTAACAAAGGTTGTACCTGCTTGAAGGTTGCCTGACTCAATTTGTTGAATGATTCAGAATGACCTTAGGTGTTGATAATTCTGGCTCCTATGAGATTTCCTAGGAATCAAGCTTTTTACAGCTAATATAACTTTACCCAAGCTGTGTGTGTGTCTGAGGACTATTCAATAATGACAGTCAGCTTGGTTTGTTTGCAATCTCACTGTGTCTGTTCAGCATGTAAGGATGTCAGAAGATGCTTTATCAGGGTTCAAGCTGAAGGAGTATGAGAAATCTTTGGCAAAGTGAGATGAAATTGTAGGTGAAATAACTATCATAAAGCAAGCTGTGGCTGACAGACACAGTTTTAGAATCATTACAGACAAAGTTCAGCACATCGAAGGAATAAAACCCAGTCAGCTCAGCCCTAGTCATTGAGTCTGAAATGGATGGTTCGAATCATGGTTAATTTATTCAAAGTACAAAACTGGCTTTCCATCTTGATGTGATAGACAGGTACGATATGCCTATCCCCATTTGACATTTTAAATAGTTCTCACAATAATGCATCAAATTGAGTTCCATCACTGGTTATAATGCTGAACATTGACCTGTGGCATTTGAAATTAAATGACAGGAGCACAAATGCACTCGTTCCCGAGTGATCAAGCTTTTCACACAGGTGGAATGTTTTTGTTCCAGCAACCATTTTGTTCCAGCCATAGCACCCGACTTGTGTCAATCACAATTCAAAGCAAAGGGAGAAATTCCTCTCACAACATATAATTATGCTGCTGATCTCTCAGTATGCTGTGGACAGTAAGAGATTACGTGTATTTAAAAGATGACTACAAATTCATGAAGGAGTGAGCTACTGCTGGCTATTTAGCAAAACATGCTCACCTACTTCAGGATGTCTGTGTGATAGAAATTGCTGGAGCCCGGCAGGCTACTCAGGGGAAATACTGCTATATACTTGCCATGTTTTTGTACTTTCCATGTAGGCATCTACTGCTGGCCACTGCCAGAAACAGGACAGTGTTACAAGGGATTTTTTGTCTGTCTGAGTGCACCCATCCTTATATTTTTAATCAAACCCAGTGGAAATGCCTGACCATGATTAAAACGGGCACGGGAATGGGCTGAGGGTACCTAAAAGTTTGGAATGGCAGCTGTTCAACCGAGAGTGTGTCACAGGAGCTGATGTATAGCTGGGTGCAGTACTGCATCAACAACACAACAAACATCCTCCTTGGGCTGGGATTTCATAGCTGAGCTTGCACTCTCCTTGCAGACACGATCTTAATGGTGAATGAACTTCAGGGTAGACTGCATTTGATGCAAGATAGCAGTCATTATTCAATCTGACATTGACAAAATGACAGGGTGGTAAAGTAATGGCACATTCTTTGATACTGCTCTCAGGGTCAGGGTGCTCACTGTTGTAGGATGGCTTATCGATCCGGCTTGCCATTTTTAGAGACCAGACAAGATGTCAGAAGGAAGTTGCAACTGGTGAATAACAAGAATTAAAGGATTTTGCATTGATTCGTGGCCATCACGAAGTGTGGACATGCAGGTTTCTTATGGTCTCTGAACAAATGGTCTGAAACTTGTGTACCTCCCATGTGATGCTTCCATGGATAGGAGGTGCTTTGACAGCCAGCAACTTTCTTATTTCTGATCTCATGATTTTATTCCTGTGAGCTTCCAAGAATGCTACATATAGGGATGGATTTCATTTTGGGGCCCGCAGTGACACAGAAGGGCAGCTCTGATTTCATAGCTACACGCATTCCTTTGGAGAACGAAGGTTTATGCAGTCTTGGTGCACAAGGAGGATGCCAAGCCAAATGTATTTTTAGCTGTTCAGCCAGCTGGGTTTCTTGTGTCTATGAATTCACTGCTTTTCCCCACAACGATGAACAGAAACACCAGTCTTGTAAAAGTTCTCAGTAAAATATCTGTAAAAATTGGTGAACCCAAAGGTGCTGTGAAGCTCCCAAACTTTCTTTGGAGCCCATCCAGCAATGGCAGAAATACTTTCGTTTTATGACTATTCCCTCTGAGGAGATGATGTATCCAAGGAATTGTACTTTAGTGAACTTTTAATGTTTTATGCACAGTCTGTTTTCCCAAGCATCAGCTAGAGAGGACCAGCACTGTCCATGCAGCCAGCCAGGAATGAGCTTGAGGCATCCATACAAACATTACAGATGCAAGGCCCAACAGGAACAGGCTGAGCAGCTTTGCTAAATACTCAAAGTAAATGTGTGCTACAGAGTCTAAAACCTTCTAGTCAACACCTTCATAAATACACACCAAGCCGCAAGCTCTATTTAAGCCCAACTCCATAAATGTCCTGGCACTCTGTGTCCTTTTCAACAGTTCATTGATTAAAGACAGATGACATTTGGTTTTGAACATTATTTATTTTTCACAGTTTGATGCAGTCAACAACAAGGCATAAAGACCCATCCTTTTTTACAAACACAGCAGAGGCATAGAGGAAAATATATGACTGAATGAAATTCTTTGTTAGGCTTTTTTTTTTAAGGTATTTCTATGGGGCTTGAAATCTAGTCTGGAGAAGTGGTAAATTATTTCAACTAAGGTACTGGCTTCAAAATTCAGATTGTTTGGACATCAAAAGTCTGAGGCTGAATTACAACACCAGAGAGATTTCATCCAGGTATTTTTCAGAGGTCTGGGGGAGAGATTCATCTGGATACAGATGTGGTCAGTGTGACCACATTACTTTCAGGACATCAACAGCCTCTACCTAAAAATTACCACTTTGGACAAAACATGTCCCTACAGATGGGATTTTTGCAAAATGCAGAGGTGATGCTCTGCAGGCACTAGTGGGGGAATGTGTCAGGCTGATTGAATCAAAGTGTGTGTTCACAAGGTGAGCTGGGCTCAGGACTCAGGGAGCTCACTCCGACACAACCACCAGCAAGGTCAGGAGGGGCCCCAGCTTTGCTGGACCAGAAAATGAAGCTTCAGGGTAGCCATGAAGTTCCCAGATGTGACAAAGTCACTCACAAGAAACCGTGAGGAAGAGCAAGTGGAGCTGACTCTCCGTGTGCACGGCAAAAGCCGACACAGCAGCAGAGCTGTCGACTTTCAGGTCTCACCAAGGCTGGGTGTTCTGCACATTTCCTTGGCTGGGCAACCTTTAAGAGAATGGATTTTTTGAGTGTGATATAAACAAAGCCCAAAGAAAACGATCCTGGATAGTCCATCTGGTGCCTTTCTTGGTGCCTTCCCATCCTATCAGCCAGCGCTGGTAAAAATAAAGGTTCTGTGTGGGGAAAGTTAATACGATCTGAGCAGGAAGATTTGCCCTTGATTTTGCAGACTTTGCAGGCCTGTCTGCAGAGTTCAAGCAGGGGTTTGTACAGGTCTGGAGTGCTGACCCCAGCCAGCTGAATCCTTTGCCTTATTCTATCAGCTTTGGCAGAAACAGACCGAGGCACGTCAGCCCACTCACTCCTGGTCAAATGTCGTGCACAGCAGATCAAAGCGGGACAGACGCTGCCTGTTGCTTGCCAAGAGGGCCAGGTGGCAGAAAGTTTCTCACATGTCAGCAGGCACTGGGAAAGGTTCGGGAAATGTTAATAGACAGCTGACGTCCTAGCGGAGATCTCAGGCTGCAGCTTTCAGAAGGTCACTGCACCTTCAAGCACAGCTGCTGAGGAGTCAGGGGTGCATGCAGCTGGGTGGGATACAGGGATACAGGGCTGAGCAGAGGTGTACCCGTTTTCCTGGTGTGGGTCAGCACCGAGATGACAACCAAGGGCTGGTTAGGAGCAGAGGCAGATGGCAAAGACAGAATTACGAGTCCTTGTACCCATAATAATCAGCTTCATCTTTCTTCAAATCATAAACAAGTGTTTAAAGAGGAACTCATCCTCTTCCCTGGGTTGCTTTGGTGGTCTGGAATACACTCCAGGAATTGCTTCCAGTCAGCCGTCTGTTCCTACACTCAGCTTGCAGAGTAGTCAATGCCCCAGATCTTAGTGGAATTTAAATGGAAAAAGGGCAAAAAGGCTAATCCAGGGAGGGAGCCAGGAAGACATTTAGAAGCAGGAACATGGCAATACAAAATCACTGTTCCCAACAACACTTGCAGTCTCCTCCCTAGGACCAAGTATTAAATCGGACAGAGAGCTGCTGTGATTTGGCTTCTGCTCTTCATATGTTGAATTTTATTTTGCTATTTCATTTTTTATTGTCTTTTTTTCTTTTTCATTTGGGAAGTGACCCAAGAAACTCTGTTTCCCACATAGCCATTTCAAAGGAAATTTGATGCTGCAACAAGGACCCTGGGGGAAACACTTTGGGAAAACAGCACCAGCTCTGTCCTGCGTTTCTTTTTTTTTCTTAGGAAGAAAAGGCAAAAAAAAAAAAAGAAGGGGAAAGGGAAAGGAGCCTTCAGTGTGGAGAGACATGAAGCTGGGGGGGATTGGGTTTCAGAAAAGCAGGAGACGTGGCTGCTTCATCCTGCTTGTTGAGCCAAGGACTCTCAGCTTTTGCTCAGCCGCAGAAATATTTCACTCTTCAAAGCTGATGCTTTTGTGATCCCTTTTTTTTTTTGTCCCTTTACCTTCTTGTCCCTTCTGGAAGGCTCCATAAAACCTCTTCTGATTTGACTCAGCCCGCCACAAAAGTTTCTGGACAATTGAAGATGGCGACACGATTCTTTCTTGCCTTCCCTAGGAGACAGGAACTTTAGTGGGGAAAAACTCCTGCTCCACACTGTGGTCAAGCACCCCTTGGCAGCCTCCTGGAGATCCAGAGACTGAGTTATTTATGTCAGGGTCTGGTACTTTCAGGTTAAGTATCCTCACACACTCCAAACCTCTAAGTCTGCCCCCAGAGCAAAGATCTCAGTGTTTTCCAGGATCACAGACTGATTGCTCAACACAGCAGTAATGGGGGCTGTGAGGACACTTCTTTCAGTATCCTGAAAAATAGGATCACCCTCACGAAACAGCCTCAAGGTGCAAAATGATCTCTCCCTGTCGTGCTGAAGTTGGCTGAGATTGGAGAAAAGAGGAAAAAGCCTTTCCCCAGCAGGTGCATGTCCAGCTGTTTATCCTGCCTTTGATAACTAGACAAGGGCTTTGATCAAAGCCTCTTGGCATCAGCATCTGCCCCAGCCTCTGAAAAGCAGCTTTGCCTTGCCAGCTTGGAGAGACACAATGCTGGAGGCTGGAATGAGCCAGTGGAGTTGGTGAGGGAAATCCTGCTTCTCATGCTGGTCAGGTGAGCAGAGAGACAGGCACCAAGTGTTTGCACCTGGGCTGCTCCAGCCGTGCAGCTGCTGGGCGGGCTGGGCTCAGACAGCCCTTAAGTCACCAGCTCCAGCAGTGCCAGGAGGGTCAGTGGAACTGATCTCTGAAGACTGCAGGAACAGACCCTTGTCTTATGCCCTGCAAGGGACTCTGACCCAGGGGGTCAAGCAGGACCAGAGAAATGGTTGTATTTCACCAGCCAGCTCACCGTCATTCCGCTTTGTGGGATGGGAACAGTAGTAATGCTGCCCCAGGCTGTGCACAAACGCCCTGAATAACCCAACAGCTGACAAAATATTCATATTTGTAGTCTTCTCCCCCTTTCCTTCACACTCGTGGTAGCCCAAATATCACTGCTGACTGATGCTGCCAGACTGGTGGGATTTAGTCCCTTCAGGTAAAGAAAGCAAAAGCTCATTTGTCCATCCTTATGTCCCTGGATGCATTTGCTGTCTCCCCTTCAGAGTGCTCCTTCCCCAGGGCTGGGAGCTGTCTGGCAGAACATCAGGAATCATCTCGCAGCTCAGTGAAGGTCAAATCCTCACCCTCTTGCATAGAGTGCAAGAGAAGTGCTGCAACAAGAACATTTGTGTCCCCCAAGCCACTTGGAGCAGCATCCTCAAGTCGCAGGGGGTCACTGAGTGGGAAGGTGACCAGGTGCCTGGTCTCCAGCTGTCCCTCACCGTGCCATCACGATGATGGCACCATGTCCAGATGACACAAGGATGTCCAGATCCACCACTTGCACAACCCTGCATGTGACAGGGATGTCAGAGCAGTGGGGCAGCTGAGCCCTGATCCTGTGGAAAGGATTTGCTGACAGAGGCCCAAATGAGATGTGCAAATTAATTCTTCCCCTTCAGCATTCTCCTTGTCCTCTCAGCCTCACTTCACACAGCTCTAAAGAGCCACTGTAACCCCTCACAAGCTCCTCAAGGTCTATTCAGACTCTGAAATTCCCCCAAGCTGGCAGTCTGCCCCTATTCACCACAAAGTACTGGAAGGCCAAACCTGCTCTGCCGCAGCTGAGCAGTGTGCCCATTTAATAGAAACATAGAATACTTCAGGTTGGAAGGGACTTTTAAAGGTCATTTTTTTCAAGCCCCCTGCAGGGACATCTCCAACTGGATCAGGTTTCTCAGAGCCCTATCCAACTTGGCCTTGAATTTTTTGAGGGATAAGACATCTACCACCCCTCTGGGCAACCCATGCCACTGTATCCCCACCCTCATTGTAAAGAATTTCTCTATTGTATCTGGACTGAATATCCTTTCTTTTTGATTAAAACAATTCCCCCTGCCCTACTGCTGCAGGAACTCCCACAGCATAAGACTGGGCAATGAGACTGCAGGAAATGTCTGCTGGGTAAAGAGACCATCAGTAAGCCCCAGCCTTCTCTTCCATGGCCCATCTGGTGCCCAGAAGGTGTGACTGTGTATTTTCACATTTTCACTGATCCCCTTGAGTTGAGCATCACACAGCGTGTGCAGGTGGCTGGAGGTGGCGGACCAGGAGACTGCAGGGACCATGCCTGAGGCCACAGAGACACAGGATGTTTCCTCTGCCTGTGTGAGGTTGTCATGTGCACACGGTTTTCCAGGGTGAAATCCATTGTTTCACACGTGCTGGGATTCAGCTCAGCCACTCCAAGCAGTGCAGCCTGAAAAACTCAATTTACTTCCCTTCCCACCATCCAGACAATGGACTCTGGCTCTGCTCCAGAGCAAGGGACACGTTCAAGATTGTCAGCGTCCACTACACTCTCTTGCCCTTGGCAAAGGATTCTAGATAAGATCAGCAATTTTTTTTACTTTTTTTTTTTTGCCATGTATAGATTCACTCGTCGAGGATGGACAGAGATCCATGAGATTCATTTCATGGATGGCTCCAAACAGCTGTGGCTTAGAAGCAACTTTCAAGTGCTCTCAGCCTGGTTGCATCTGAGTGAGTGTCCTGGAGGCCTGATTTGCCTTCTAATCCATCTACCTGGATATTTCAAACATATTGCCCCCTCAGCTTCTCTGTCTCAGTTTATCTCCATATCTTATTGCATATTCCCAAATGATGTTGAATAACGCGTCTGTGATATTACTTTTTAAGTAACCTTAATTGTCTGATTTTGATTTGTGTTTAAATTGCACTTTCCCCTGTAACCTGAGAGGCATCAGAATTATACACACAGGGTTTCGTTGGAAAGTATTTTTGTGTGCTCGTTTGGTGAGCCCTCCTGTTGGAGGGCACATGCACGAGGGGGCAGAGTTAAAGCTTCTGGGGAAAGATCAGCTTCTGAGTTTTCTGAGGTTTATGAGATTAAAACCTCACATTTAACGTCACATTAAAAGAGAGCTGTCAGGTTCTATTTCAAATAAGATGTTGTTTTTGTGAAAAGTGCTTTTTACAAAACATATGGCCAAGGTAATTGTTTGGGGCTTGGAGGGTGGGAGTAGGGAGAGGGAGTTATTCTGGGGAAAGCATATCTTTTCCACAGCTCTGACCTGAAGGATCAGAGCCCTCAGTCAATGCATGAAAACAAATCTGAGTTCACAGTGCAGCAACGTTCCCTTTCCCATTTCCTTTGCCAGGAGGGAAAGAAGCAAAGGGAAGCAGGCTGCTTGGAGGAGGGAGCCACGCATTGCCTCAGCACAAGTCTCAGACACCTTCCATGGCTCCAGATCCACCTCGAGCAGGGCTGAAAGACCGCAACCCAACTGGCGAAGGCCGGCTTGCACATGGGTGCATTTAATGAGCAACACACTTTGTTCATTACATGCCTTCACTTTAAATCATAAAAGATTTCATGAAGGCTTTTCCTTTCCAAACATATGTAGATTAGTCGCTCCCCTTTAAGGTGGCTTTTGTGTGTACAGCAGAGAGAAATGTTCAGCCAGGCTGAAGCTCAGGGCTGACATCAGTGGGAGCTTTCGTTAATTGAATTACTGTTTTGTGGCAGAATGTTTTAAAAATAAGCGGAAATGTCCCACATACTTTTTTGGCTGAGAGATCAAATGTATCCAAAGGAATTCAATAATATTCCTACATCTGTGAGTCCTGTCTGTCCCTGGAGGAAAAAAAAAAAGTCAAATTCAGCCTCCACCATTGTTTGTGTTCATTATATTCCCTTATCGTCTTTTTGGCTTGTGGGCAGCAGGGGGGAACTAGCAGAGTTCCTCCGGCCTCAAATGGAAACATATAGAGTCATATGCATATCACAAGAGCAGGAAGGACAGTATCAGAAGAAAAGACTCTCTACTATTCATCTGAATAAGAGCCGTGATTTGCTTTGAAGGCATTCACCTCCCCCATTGCTTGCTTTTCTTGTGAATACTTATTGTGGCAGAATCCAGGCTGAAAAGGTGCAGGTAAAAAAAGGAAAGCGCGAGGTGAGATTCTTTGAACCTGCATTCACATGCAGAGCCACATGTGGATATGAATTTTCAGGCAAGTGTGTCTCTAGATACGTATTGGCAGGCAAATCCCAAAGCAAGTACTTGCACTTATGTGAACTGATGAGGATTTATCTAGGAATTTGCTGGCAAAAGAACATTCATGTGAGCACTTACTCAGAGATACACTAGCAGGGAAATACTTGTTCACAGGCTTGTCCACAAATGCCTTAGCTGGAAATTCATATGTAAATACAGGTGCTACCATCCCTCCACATGTGCCCAGGGAGGGAAGGTGTGTTCATGTACAGGTGAGCGAAGCAAGCAACAAGCAAATGAAAATGCAAATATGAAGGGAGAGAAAAATGGCATTTGGCACTCATGCAAACGGAGTTGGGTCCTCATGCAAGGTCTGTGTGAGCGCACAACCTGGGATACTGGTGAGATCACACATGCAAACAAATTCAGACAGGGCTTTCTTGTGACAGAGGCTCATGCATGTCAGCAGTGCAGTCAAATATAAACACATATCCATTTTCCTGGCCAGTGCTCAGGCAATTGGTTATTAACTGGTGATTTTATGGTGGCATAGGAAAGTCAGCCCTTGGCTGGCTGCTTGGGAATCTTTCAGGAGTCCTCCTCGAGAGGAAGAGGAACAAAGTCACATATCTCACACCCAAAGAGAAATAACCTTAGCTCAGACCTACACTAAACTCACAGAGAAAGAACCCAGGTGGAACCGCCTTGCCAATTTCTGATCTTGGGATGTCAAAGCAAAAAACAGGAATGGCATCAAATCCCTCTGGATATATGTGACCTTCTTCACCAGAAAAATTGTATTGGACATTCCAGCTTATTTTTTAAACATTCTGCCACTAAACAGCTTAATCTCCCTTTGACATCAGCTCTTAGCTTCAGCATCAGGCCAGGATTTATTTAAACTGCCTTAAATGGACATTGCCAGGCTGGAAAGAAAAATAATTCTGTGAAACAACTGATACTTTAAAAGCAGAGAGCTGCTCACCCCATGCCCCTCAAACAGACTCTCCTGCACTGCTATCTTGTAGCATGGGATTTATTAAGGAAATAGGGAGGTGAATCCCCTCTACCAGAAGGCTCCGCTGCAGGCAGATCACATCAGCCAGTGTCAGGCTTTCCACTGAACATAAAAGGCTTCAAGCAGCTGCAAGTAGTTGAGCACTGGTCATAGCTTGCTGCTGTTTTAAAGCCATTGGCTCCTCTGTACCTGCAGAGGAAAGTGAGCTGTACAGCTGCAGAGCCAGCATGGCCCTGACTGCCAGCACTGCCACCTCTCCATGAGCACCCAGTCCTGCTGGAGTCCTGTGCTGCATGGGAAAGCTGCTTGTGGTGGGATTGGCTGGAGGAGGGACAGGGTGGTGGGGGCAGAAATGGGGGCTGCCTTTGCAATAACCCTCCTCCTCACATGGTGTCTCCATCTATCTCCCTCCTTCCATGCAGCTCTACTTTCCATTTCTTTCCATGCCATACATCCACATTGTAAGGCAGCCCCTGCCTTTCTCCACAACCTGTAAGACTCTCCAACTCACATTTCTCCACATGCCTGCAGGACTGCAGGCTGCAAACACCCCTTTCCTATCATCAGACATGCACCCCCTCACACACCCCATGTGGAAACCGCCAGCCAGGCTCCCTGAATGCGAGCTCGGGGAGTTATAAAAAGGTAGATGTGTTTTTCAGGAACACGAGCAGCCCAGCTGAGCAGAACTTCAAGGGGGCCACTTCTCGCTCCTTTTCGTTTCCACTCCGAAGAGCGCCTGAATGACGTCCGGTGGGAATGAGCTCGCCAAGAAAAATGCAGCTGAGCTGCTGTCGTAAGGGCTGTGTTCTTCATGCCATAAAACCGGAGTGGAGGAGCCGTGTGAGAAGCTAAGACCCTCACGCACAGGCCATAATGTTCCTTTCTGCTTTGAAGTGGATTTAGGGCTGGTTCAGCCTCCCTGGGGGCTGGAGGCTGCTGCTTATCCATGCAGCCTAGCAGCAGCAGTAAGCAGCTGAACGTCCTCAAGCCTCTTTACAGAGAGCAGAGAATGCTCCACATGCCTCTTCCTCCAAAGCAGTGGCTGCAATCAAGGAATCACAGGATGGACTGTCAGAGAACACCACGCTCCTCTCTCTGACAAGTTTTGGACCTGAACACTTCCCCCCTCCAAGGTCTGTTGCTTTCTTCTCATTCTGGCCCCACTGTCATGGCAAGGAATGCCTTTCAGGGCACCCTTGATGGGAGTTGGGTACTCTGTGTCCTCCCCACAGCTTGTGTCCAGGCAGAGGTCTTCTGGACAGCATTCCACAGGTTTTTGAACAGAGGTGGATGCTGTCTGGATCCCTTGCAATTTGCCAGCTTTACTCGGCATAAACCTTCCTTCCATTTTTCCGGTATATAGGGCAGTTCTGAGGTTTTTCCTAAGAGACGTGGATGTTCAGCTGTTGATGGACATGGGTCAATCATTTTCTCCAACATCCCAATCAGCAGGGTTCATCACCAGTTGCCGGATGATTGGATTTGTCCAGCTACCCTGGGGATTCATGGCAGAGAGCAAGACTCTGGTCAGGGCAGGGAAGGTGCTGCTTTATAGAAGCTGATCACAGGGCAAGAAATCCCAGTATTGGGACACTGTGGCAGAGCTTACCCCTTGGCACATTTCTTTCTGACCCCTTTATCTCTCCCAGTGTGTGGCTCAGTAGGGTATGCCTGGACCAGGGTAGATATATAAACTCCTGGTTATCTGAAAACTCACCTGTGGGGAAAGGGGATTTTGGAGAAAATGCAGCTCTGGATGTTCGGGTTACTCGCTTTGCTGCTTCACAGCTGCCTTGCATAAAGCGGTCACCACTGCACACACTGATAGAAAAGGACCATCCAGGGCTCAAAAGAAAATCCTGCTTTGGCCATGAAAGCCAGCCACATATTCCTACAGCCTGCCTGGGGGGCTAAAAGAACAAGTAACTACAAGTGTGCTCTTCTCCACCAGATGCAGCTACCTGAAAGCTCAGCATCTAATTTGCACTTGTCAGTTGGGATATCTCTTGTTTGTTGAACACCTTTTGATGCAGATTCACCCTGTCTGTCGAACACCCTTGTATGAAGAAGAAGTTGCTTTCCTCATTTCCTGGGGGTATCTGTTCCTCTTCGCTGGCTGTGAAAGGAGCAGACAGCATCTACCGTGTAGATCAGAACCACAGCATTAACACAGCCAAAAATAGGTGGGATGAGTCCTACCCTGTGTGTCAGATGGGAGGTCACCCCTATACCATGCTGCCTGCCCTTTCTCACTGTCTATAAAAAGAATATTTTGATGGCTCTGGTAGACTCAGATCTCAGGTGTTACACTAGGTGCCTGGGAGTGACAGAGGAAGAGGAGACAAAACAGAGACCTTCTATAAACTTTCTAGGAGAGAAGGTCATGAAAAAAAATTGTTGCCAATCTCAGAGCTCCCCACATCTGCCCTCATGACTGCTCCTGCCACAGGGATGGCTGGATATGACTTGGACTGACCCCTCAGCCACTGAGGTTTGCAAGATACTATTGCACTAATGTCCACTCAGGCTGGTTTCGTGGTAGTGACATAAAAAATCTGCTTTAACCATTGAAGTTAAACGTGCTGCCAGTCCAGAGGAGCCACCATGCAAGCTCTGTGTCCTTTGCAGTGGAAATCCTGGTGCTCAGCTCCTCACAGCGAGTGCACGCTGCCTGCGGAACAGGCATCTGCAGCACAAGTGCCAGTACTCATGTTCATGACCTTCTCCCCAATCAGGTCTGCTGGAGATCTCTTTGTTTTATTAATGAGAACAGAGATTCTTGAGAGCAATTAAAAGAGTTGCTGTAGGCACAAACAGTATACCTATAGTGGTCCTTCAGGTCCTGTGCAGAAACTAGGCAAAGACTGATCAAGTCAGAGCCCAAGGAACACTTTTTCACTCAATTAAAGTAGTTTAAAATGAAATTGTGGTTCCTCAAATATACCTACCATAGTTCATCTCTCAAATGCATGTATTAGATACATTCAGATGGGCTGTCTAGGTTGATAACAGACTTGGGGAATGACCTCAGGTTGAACTGCAGGGAAAAGAAATTGTTTCCTCATTAATATCTCTGCAAAATAAATGTCAAGTGGAAAAACAGTTTCTGTGTAATCAATCTTGGTTCATAGACATTGTGTTCTGACAATTCCTCTCATGGAAAGGAATATATTTCCCATAGATCTGTAGTGTTTCATACATTATAGCTTTCATAATATCAAAAGCCAGTGCTTGGGTTACATTGAGCTTTTCTTTCTAACCCTTTGGTTTCACATGACCATAATTCTCTGTAAAATTTCTCTGTTCAGACTAAAACTTTCACACTTTGTATAGGGCAAGAAATGATGATTTTTCTTTCACTGAAGAAAATCCTTTTAGCTATCTTTGATTTATTGGAATGTGTGTAGAGGAGAATTACACTTTTATGGCTTTTTAAAATGTATTTTTCTTCTTGGCAACTAGCAAAGCTAGGAGAGGCCTTTTCCTAACCTATTTGGCATTTTCCTGCCCAAGAAGCTAAGCTTTTGTAGGGAGTGGACTGGGGAAATAATGTACAAGAAAAACAGCCATTGAAGGATCACCTCTAAGCGTGTTTAGCTGAGATACACTGGGATTTTGGGGGGAAGGGAAAAGAGACCAGTTTAGACCTATTTCTTGCAAGAAAACATTGTGCACAGAATGTGCTGCTGAGCCTGGGGCTGGTTTAGGTCAGTCACTGGGTTAAGGACAGGAATGTAAGTTTGAGCGACAAGCCAATCTCCCTCAAATGCAGAAAGTTGGTGCATCTCTATTTGCAGTCTTACCAGGCTGTGTGATTTGGATTCTGAAGGCACTCACTTTTACTGTTTTTTCTCCCAAAAAAGTTCTGTCTCTGAAAGTCAAATGGTAAGGCAGAATCTCATGTATAATTGCAAAGGAAGCACTTTCTCAGCTTCACCTTTATGCAGAAAAGTGTGAAAGCACGGCTTGGCAAGACACTAAGGTTTCTCTAGACTCAGATTCTGAGACTGGTTCCCACCTTCTTCTCTGCCCAACTGCTCATGGTAGAGGCAAATGGTTGCTAAATTACTGGTCAAGTAACCCCTGAGGAGGGGTCCTTCTGTGATCCAACCTTGTGCTGTGGCTGCCCTGGATTTACATGCCCTGGACATAGAATCATAGTTTGGCTTGTGTTGGAAGGAACCTTAGAGATCATCTCGTTCCAACCCTCCTGCCATGGGCAGGGACACCTTCCGCTAGACCAAGTTGTTCCAAGTCCCACTGGAACAAGCCAGTTCAAGCCTGGCCTTGAACACTTCCACGGATGGGGCAGCCACAGCTTCTCTGGGCAACCTGTGCCAGGTACTCACCCCCTCACAGTAAAGAATTTGTTCCTCACATTTAATCTAAATCTCCCATCTTTTAGTTTAGTGGCATCCCCCTCATCCTATCACTCCATTCCCTTGTCAAAAGCTCCTCCTCAGCTCCCTTGTAGCCCTTCAGGCACTGGAAGGTGCTATAAGATCTCCCTGGAGCCTTCTCTTCTCCAGCCTGAACAAGCCCCACTCTCTCAGCCTGTCTCCACAGGAGAGGTCCTCCAACCTCTGATCACCTGGCCTCCTCTGGACCTGCTCCAACAGGTTCACATCCTTATGATGGGATGTGAACGTCCCAGAGCTGGATGCAGTATCCTGTGGGTGTCATTCTGCTCTTGTCCCTGACCCATCATGATGGCTATGTGGAGTCCGGTACACCGGGAAGAAAACACCTGCAAGACCTGCAAAATATTGAGGTGAATGAAAGAACCTCAATATTTTAAACACGGAATTATTTTAACCAGTGTCATGTTGCCCACGCAAACTGGCCAATGCATTTGAGCACCAGGCATTGCCACCCCCATGAACCTGCCAGTTTCCAGGGGGTAGCAGAATACAAGAGGAATCCAAACAGCTGCACAGTTCTTTCTTCTACTCTGATTTTCTCTTACTAAGAGAGGGCAAGAAAACATCATGCAAAATTCCTGTGTTAATGCAACAATAGAATTATATAGCCTTTCAGTGAAGGATGGCAGGAAGTGGAGAGGTCAATCCCATCTCAGCCACATTAATTTGTAGCCCCTATTTGTTGTGCTGTCTGCCTCTAGTCCTGGAGAATGTGGCAGTTAATTCCAGCAGAATTTCAGCAGAACTCAAGGAATCTTAGCTGAAAAGCAAATTTCTCACCACCCCTGGAATTTTTAAAGCACATGGGAATTTGGGCTCAGCTTTGTGCTTTCTGACCTATGCAATAGTGCTTGTTCTGTTCATCTCATCTTCTTAACCCATTTCTTTTATTTATCCTACATCTCCCTTGCAACCATTCAGAGATTGGATTCATCCTACTACCTCAGAGCATTTTCCTCTGAGATCTCTGCTTTCAATGCAAGAAAATTCTAGCTGGCATTTGCAACTCATCGTAACTAGATCCAGGCATTGCCCTATTCAGTGCAGTTGGCTACCCCACAGAGATTTCCTTCACGTCATGATATTTGTCTTTGGAAATCTTAGTTGTAGACCTGTTGTCACTCCCTACTGCTATTTGAATTTAAACTAAAGCTGACAGGGATTGTTAGATCTCAGGCTGCTTTCTGCAACGTTCTCGTACAAAATCCTCTGCTGCTTAGCAAAAATAAAATTTCAAACAGCACGGCAACACTAATATCTCAAAGTATTTGGGGAAAAGAAAATCTGCCACCCGCCTGTTCTCAACAATTTTGTCTGTCTTCAATAATTGGGCTGGAAAAAATCTGTTAAAAGGATTAAGTGACACATTGCTCAGGGGCTGTTGGCTGGATCCCTCCAGACCTGAGACCCTGTATCATGCTGATCCAAACTGGAGGGCAGTCAGGCATTATATGGCCATTAGTAGACAATTTGGAGGAAGAGATAAGACTACAGGTAAGCCATACCAAATTTTCCCATTGATGCCTAAAGCACCTAAAGTGGAAAGACCTTCCTAAACTGTGCTGCTCCGAAGACTGAGAACTATTGGCACTTTATTACCTTATTATTTCTATTATTAGAAATAACCCTGAACAAGACCAAGGGCCCATCATCCAGGCTTTGGGCCTTACTGAGATGCTACTTTCTGTATCCCATGCAGCATCTGACCCTAAATCTGTGGAGTAATTCACAGGGTTAATGGTGAACTGACCTGGGGCCACACATTGTACATTTATGATACAGCCAAAGAGACCAGTTGTCAGGAAATGTAGGCACTACAGTCAGGTAGGAACATATTTTAAGACACTGTGCATTAGAAGTATATTTACAACATAATAAGCCAGGCTGTACATTTCAAAGATCAATGGGAAGGGGCCAGTTTTGGTGATGTTTGAAGTCTATCTCCTGGGCTGTCACATATATTCAAAGAATGCCTGCTATACATTTAGATCAAGCCCCATCCCAAATGGAGGGGAACGCAGCTCTCTCCCCATATGGGGCTAATCTCCGGGAAGGCAGCGCGAGCACATGGTACCAATTCCTACACACTTTGGTTCCTTAACTCAGTCCTGAAGGCAGGGAGCTGAGATGGGGGCAGGGGTGAAAGCCTGGTGTCACCCATTTATCACACAGGAGAAGGGTGCCTGCTGCTCACAGGTGATGAGTTCTGCTTCCATAACAGGAGTGAAATACGAGAGGACTGATCCCAGGGAGTGACATCTCAGGACAGGAATGGCTCCTGGCGGAACTGCAGAAATTGCAGCTCCCCTCCACTTTGTGGGACAACAACAAAAAGACAGAATGAGCTCCACCTCTCTGCACAGCTCTTTTTGCAGCTGATGCCTGCAAACCCAACCTCGTGGAAATATATATATATGTGTATATATATATTGCACACAAACAACACTTGAAGGAGACTTGAGGGCAGGAGGTCTTGAAGGAAGAGGAGGAGGAAGGAGACTTGAGGGCAGCAGGTCTGCCTGAGCCACCAGAGCTGCCCTTGAAGCCCAGAGGGGCTGGATTGAGCACGCAGGAGCCCTGCACACGCAGGCTGCAGGTGTGAGCAGCAGCTGTGAACTGCTGGAGCAGGAGGATGGGTAAAGACACTCCAGGAAGGACAGAAAACGATGGGTAAAGAAACGTCCCTTCTGTGGCAGGAGGGATCCTGCAGTGGGGGTTGCACTAAGAGACCGGGATGAGGACAGAAACATTTCAGGGTGAATTAAAATCCTAGCTTTTAAAAAACATGTTATTTCCTGGAAGTTTCCTCAAGCTGTTACTGTATTTTTTTTCTTTGCTACATTAATAAAGTAAATCCTTGTTTAGCCAGTCTTGACTTTTTTTTGGGTTTTTTTTCATCTCATTTTCTTTCATGTGGAAGAAAAAAGTTAAAAGAGGGAAAGAGTAATAATACAAGAGGGATAGATCAAGAAGTAATGTTAATGCACCCAAGCTTGAAAAACCAACATTTTCAAGGGAACATCAAAACTAGGGGAATGAGTGGGATCTCTTGCTTAAAATTTTGAAACAATAAATAGTGGTATCTTTTTTCCAAACTTTGCTGATTCTTTTACTCTTCCAGTTGCATTAGAGAACAATGGTTTCTAGGAAAGGACACGGTGAGACGAGAGTCGGAGCTGTGAAGTGTAGCAGAATTGCTTACCCTCCTCGAGACAACTACATGAGGTATTTGTCTAAGCCAATTGCATGAATATCCTGTTTTGTTTGTGTTCATCTTGCTCTGCACAGGCCGAACCATGCCCTCTGATGCTCCATGCAGAAATGTTTGTGCCTCCAGGCAAGAGACTGGGATCCGTTGAGAAAATCATCCCAATCCCTCTTCTGCTACAACAGGGGCCTTCGCCTGACGAATGCACATTTTTGGTGCAGGGATTTCTATTCTTCTGGGACATCTCAGAAGGAAATGAGTTATTCCGTAAGAGTGCTAGATAGGTCTCACTGCCTGCTAGACATTAAAAGGGAGCTGTACTTCTCGGAGCTTGTGTGTCTTACACAGCAAGAGCAAAGAGATTAACTGACTGAGTGGACATCCCACCAGCCTTGGCGAATTTGGGTCTGCACTTGGGGGAAATGCCACACCCCGAATCTGAGTGACAGCTGACATTCACACCAGTAATTTTCAGATGCGTGGCAGGAGAGAAGACTCCTGTCCTGCATTAATGGCAGCTGTACAGTATCGAGGACTTGGACTAAGTTCTGGGTACCACCATGGGTACAAATGAGGGATGCTCAGCTCCACGGCCTTGTCTCTGCACAGCTCTGAAGGACCAGAGGGACTTCGGGGTGGTCCTGTTTCCCAGGGCTTTCCATCCTTCCCAGAACTCACCCGCTTCGTGGAAGCATGCAGCCTTGAGCACAGCCTGCCTTCATCCCACTCCCTGTCCATGTCCCAGCAATTGCTGTCAGGCCTCAAACTCTTCGAGCAGCTTTGTCAAACTTTAATTACGTGACTACAATCTGTCCAAGAATTTTATGACATTAATAAGAATGTTCCTAATTAGCATTTATTGTTTTTATTATTGAAATCCCAAATTACACAACCAATTGATTTTTCCCTGTTGCCCTCATTAAGTCGCAGTGAAATGCATTTTAAAATAGATTGGCATTTAATTCCTTTAGAAAGTGCTGATTAGATCAAGGGCCTGTTTCACTGCATTTGGTTGCATGAAGTCGCTTTAGGTTTTAATTTCTCCTTGTTAGTATGAAGCTGAGTCACTCACTGAGTTCCTCTTCTCCCCTGTCACACAGGCACCTACTGGAAAAATCCCCCACCATGGCTTAAATCAGGACTTTGGAATAAATGAAAGCAAAACAAATGTCTCCAGACAGCGGATTCGACGTGAGACGAAATGCAAAGCTCAGCCGGGTGTTGAAACAGTTCAACTTGCTTCATGAGCTGACAGGATAGGGAAATAAACCTGAAATTATTAAGGGGTGTTTGGCTAAATATACAGACTCTGATATTTTCCTGTCTTCTTAAGACAGCCTGCCCGTGCTTGCTGCCTGTTCCCTGTCTCTCCTCCTTAACCTGCTAGGCAAAGCCATGGAAACTCAAGGCAGGGATGGAGATGAGATCCAGAACACGCTTCCAGTTGAGGCACAGGTTTCTTGCACAGCTTCATCAATTTGCTTGGTTCTCATTAAGGTTCCTTTCTATATAATGGCATAACAAAGTGTCCCTATCCCGTGTGTTTAATAGGGCTGAGAACACATGGCTACATGAGGGCCTCCATTGTTTCAAAAATGCTACAGCCAGCTTTCCCTGAAGCTTGTTAAATCCCATGAGGACAACTTGTTGGGGTATATCTTCATCTTCTTGACCTCCTCGCTACCCCTGAAATGTGGTCAGAGCAATGCTCTTTTCCATTGTATTTCCTGGGTGACCGTCAGGTACCTCTGCAGGCAGGGCAGGGTCCAGCAGAGTGAACTCTGCCATAGCAGGGGATGAAGAGATGCTACAGTCTCCTGTCCTGGCTAGGACCTGGCCAGCAAGTCCTCCAGGGTCCTGTCTATAGAACATGCAAAGAGTTTTCTTCCAGTTCGGGAGTTTGATATCAATGTGAGGGCACATGCTTCAGAAAAGTCCCTCCTCTTTCATCTTCCATTATGTCTTCCCATATCAAATAAACTGCACAAAGAGAAGAGAAACAAACCGGAATTTATCCAGACAAGCAGGCTGAAGGGGGACAACCCCCCCCTGCCCAGCTGAGGCCTGGAGTTTATGTCCCAACTAGGTGTGACAACTCACACAGTCCTGCACTGGGCTGTGGAATCTGTGGGCACAAGTTGTTGGCAGCGCTCTGCAGGGACAGGATCCCTCCCTCAGGAATGGCTCTTCCCAAAGATGCTTTCAGAGTTGTTATCTTCCCTTGCTCACGGGTGATTCTCTTTTTCATCCCTATAAAACTCAAGCTGAAATTTGCAGGAATGCCTTTTGGGGAATGCCACTTGCTGGACCTACACTGTGTCTGCAGCTGTGCATGTTGGGGACATGTGTGGGGCTGTGTGTCTGGGGCAGGCGACCCAGGGTGCTGGTCCCAGGCTGATGCCACCACCTGCTCCTGCAAAAGCGGTGCTGAGAAGTAAACTGGCAATAGAAATGCCTGGTCCTGGGGCTCCTCTCCTGCTGGTTTTACATGAGAAGCAAGACAGAACACAGTGTTTATCTTTACTTTCAGGCAAAATGTTTTTACGAAATTAGTGTTTTTGCTAGGGAAAAAAAAAAGTTTCTTTCCTATTTTGTGTGGTGGTTTTTTTCCCAAAAATGTGTGGGTTACACATACTTTAGTGTGGGTAACTGTCTCCTTAAAATTCTGCCAAAAGCAAAAAAAATTTTGGCTCCCCACCATATTTGCTTGTGCAGGAAGAAAACACGATTCCCCATCCCTCCATCAGTGTCACCTGGACACCACTGTGAACGAAAGCAGAGTTTATCCTGCACCCTCACTGTTTTCTTCTTCCACTTTGGCAACTCCCACAAAGCCAAAATCTTTTTTGCCACCCAGTTAGCCAAAATCTGTGGTAAAACTGTCCTTGAAAATAGGTCATGCAGAGTCAGCTCACGTCTGTGACTTGCTAATCCTGCATCTCCATCCCTGCCCCAAGATGCGTCCAGGGAGTCCTGGGGCTTACACTTTCTGCTGGCCAAGTCAGCTGTAAGTCCTTGCACACAGGGTTTTTATGGCACAAATTGCCCACAGAGCCTGGGCTCAGCCTTGGGCTGGGGCTGGGGTTCTCTGTGCAACAGGGAACATGTTGCAGCGTTGGTAGGATGGGGAATGCAGGCGTGGTGATGGTACCAGGGGCAGATTTTAGCTCTCTGCCAAACCATGGGAAAGGGCAGGCTTAGGATCTCACTTGGTAGAGGGGGAAACTGAGTCACAGAGCAACGGAGCATTTGTTCTGGAGTTGTGCCAGAGCCGGGAAGGAGTCCAAGTATCCTGAATGTCGAGCCTTTGACCCAGACACCACCCCATGCTGCCTCTTTATTAAGCATCCTCTAAGATGTCTTTAAAAAGTCTCACAGAAAGGCTCCCTTGTTCTCCTGGGAGCTCTATATTAGCATCTGAAACACCCGTGCTAAATTTGAGGAGGGAGGGGGAGGCGAAAACGCATGAGTAGCTACTTTGATTAGGTAATAAAGTATCAATTTATTTTTTATAAATACAGAGAAAATTCAAACCAGCTGGAACTTGCGGTACCTCTTTGCACGCCACATTTCTAACAAAATTTCCTGCGATTCCCTGGAATCTACCCTGCCCTTATCATGCCTGAGGGTGCACGGACAGCTTCTTTGCTGTCTCTCTGCTGGTTAGGCAGCCACATACTGAGGCAAGGAGCAGAGGGTCTTCTACAACTGTTTACACCGAATTTTTCTCCTCTTGAATGCTAAGGGGATTTTTCACCAGGGCTGCAGAGCCCACAGTTACCTAAGGATTTTGGGAGAGCTGGTTATTTCTCTGACAGCTCAGGGACCTGCGCTGCTGCCAGCGCTGTGAGCAAAGGATGCTTAGGGAGAAAAAGGCTGGATGCAAGGTGTGCACGCTTGGAAGCACTCATGTGTGGGTGTGCAAGCCCATATGCACGGATCTCCTGGGTCTCTGCTTCTCTCATCATATCTGTGGCTGAATGTCTACCTGTGTCACTCCAAACTGACCTGTACAGAGAAACAGAAAGCCTGGGCTTGTGAGGAAGAAAAGGCTGGGGAATAGTCATGAGGCAGCAGAGAGGGTGGGAATGATCCACAGCCATTGGACAGGAAAGAAGAAACAGGTTTAAACTGCAGGAAGGGGATTTCAAGCAAGACACAAGTAAATCACAGTGACAAGAATTAAGTGTTTGCTGACTGTCTGGAGAGAAGAAGGCTTGCTATTTTGGGGAATCTTTGAGAATAACATGTCTGCCAGGAAGGACTGGAGAAAGACTAGTTTTGGGGAAGGAGATGACTGATGGCTCTCTGCATCCTTTACAGCCCTCCCAGCTGTGACTTTATATCCCTTCAGCTACAGCAGGAACTGAGCTGTTGTAGTGCTGGTGGGAAGAAAAACTTCTGAGAGCAGCCTGAATGCAATCCCCGCTGTACTCTTTCCCCAGCACCCCAGGGCCTGTGCTGGATTAGGCAGAAACCTGTTCCGCAGAGAGACCTCTCAAACAGCCCGCATTCCAGCCCAAAGAAATGGCATCTTCTGATACAGCTTGTTTTGATTGTGACACACGCAGGAGTGAGTCCAGGTGAAGGAACAGACAGTCTCCTGTCTTTCTGTTGATAAAAGCAAAGGTGCAATAGCACAGTGGAAAGATCCTTTTGGTAGAGAGGGTTCCCAGTGGAGTCTCTGAGCACTGAGGACTGATCCTACAGTGAGGGGGCAGATGTTGGGGCCCTGGAGAAATGCTGCATTTCTCCAACCCACACCGCACAGCACATCGTGTTTATAAGATCCCGTTCGGATCTTTCCCTTTATGCATTTTTTTTTTTCTGACAGGAGAGCTATATTTTGCAACATGTTGAACTCCACAAACAAACTAAGATTCTATTTTAAACTTCAAATTGATGTATCCAACCGGCAAGGAAATTAGCATGAATTAATTAGGGTGAAGATGAAAGGCTTCGGTAAGCAGTGTTATGAGCAACAGCCTTTATTAAAGCTCCACAATACATTCTCCATTTATCGAAGAATATAGCATTTAATGAATACTAGATCTGAGCAAACCACTGACTGGGGTTGACGGAATGGTACCGGTGCTTAACTAGCACCTCCCGTGGTTAGGAAACTGGGGGCTTGGCTGCCAGAGGCGGTTTTGTATCCGCATAGCCTCCTCCAGCCAACCTCTCCTGTGGCTCCATCCAGCTCTGCAGCCTCCCACGCTGCTTTAGCATCACACAAACAAGCCCCTGTTCAGCTCAGCTGATAAAGGAGCTAGCAAACAATCTGATAAGTAACAGCTTCGATGGCAAACAATTAATCACAACAACAAAAGCGTTTAAGGGGGACAAAAGGGAGGTAATCAGCAAGCCGGAACTCCAGAGGTTAGCCGCTGCGAGCTGTTAGTGAGGCAACATGGGGAATTCGCAAGGGTCTGCGCCTCTCCTCTCCCATCTTCTACATCGAACTCGCTGTTTCCCAGAGTTTCGGCTCAGCGTGGCAACCTGTGTCACCCAGCGCTCCGACTCATGGCTGTTTTTCAGCACCCCGGAAGGGCACGGGGACACATCAGCTGAGTTAACGAAGTTTGGGGCAGTTAATTAGAGAAGACCTCAATGCCCTGTAACCCTGCCCTCAGCTCAGGGTGATGGCAGAAGATGGATAAAGTGTGTGCTACACTCGGGTCCTCCAGGACAGCAGCTGATTTTAATTAGAGCCGTATACTTTTACCCTTCTGGACTTCAAGGAATCACTGGGCTACTCAGCACTGCGCTCCTCTGCCTCCTCTTCCTCCTCCTCCTCTTTAATTGCTGCGTTTTACCCCCCACTGCTCCTTCAGACCAATCAACTCCCTTCGGTCCTCTGATACACGTTATATATTTCTCGTTATTTGGGTTTATGCTGTTAACTATTTGCTGTTTGAATTCCCTCTTGGCCCTCAAGTTTCCACCATAAATGTGATAAGTTACAACATCTGTTCTGCCAGGACTGGACTTTCACTCTCAAAAGATTGTTATTTTACTTTAAAAAGCCCCAAAGCGCAGCAACTCACAGCTCTCGGTGCTTCATGGGAGCACTGCAACCCCCTGCATGACACCTCTGCGGCCGTGGGAATGCCAGGAAATGACACCCTTTGGGTGAAATTTTCCGCACTTTGGTGTGAGGATCGCGCTTTGAAACTTTGTATCAACTTCGCAGTTAATTTGGGTGAGAAAAGACTGCTTCAGTCAGAAATAAGCCCTTCTACAAGCACTTAAATTGCACTGTTTTACATTTTCACATGAAAACTGTATATTTTCAGTTTGTGGAGATCGCATTAAGAAACACTGGACAGCTCTGAAGGGAAAACAAGAGGCTTTCTTTGAGCCAGAATAATGCTTTTCACCTTTCAAATTCACCCAAAGTTTTACTTCTGGAGCAAAAATATTTTTCAACTCTCTTGCTGAAGCCAGTTTAAAAAAAAAAAAAAACGGGAAAAATGTTGTTTGTCCAAGCCCAGTTCTGAGCCTAGCTTCTCTCAAGTAATTATTTATTTGCTGGCAGGGATTTTGAGTGTTAACCACAGCGTGGCCTTGCTGGGTGAGGTGCGAGAGGGCTTCTGTGTGCTGGGAACCACCTCAAGGAGCGAGGCAGGATGGAGGGAAAAACATTGCCTCAAAGGGCTCTCACATGCTGTAGGAAGGATGAGGAGAGCAAACAAACATCTTCCTTGAGTTCACAAAGCTGAGTGGCAGAGGAGAGCAAACAAACATCTTCCTTCAGCTCTCAGAGCTGACTGGCAGGAAAGACTGTGGCCCTTCACCTGCCTGCCACCAGCACAGAAGCCACCTGTCTGACTTGAGGTAGGAAAAGAGCCTTTCCCTCATTCTACAGGCTCCTGGTGGAGGAACAAGCCTGGAGATCATGTCGGGGTGATGGAGAGCTGATCCCAGTGGGTGCCTTTGTCCTGGTGGGGTGGACACATGAGGCGTGTGCTCGCGTGCTCCCTGCTTGGTACAGGGGCTGCTCCTGAGCATGCAGAGCTGGCTTCTGTTGTTCACTGCATCTCCAGTGCCAGCACTCAGAGCTCATCTTCAGGGAAATTCACAGGAGTGAAAGGCATTTGAGTCGAAGCTGTGGAGCCTGGCATTTACCCTTTCTGCCTAGAAAAGGATGGGCAACTTTTGTACCAGCTGCCTCTTTAGCAGAGCCCAGTGTGAGCTGGAAGGATTATCTGGGGCAGCTGGAGAGTGGCCTGGGCTCAGTATCTTGGCTTCCCACCACAGAGGTCATCCCAAAGAGCAGGGAAGCGGTTGTGCGAGAACCTGGGGGAAGTTCAGTGGTTTTAAGAGGTTTTCCGTTCCAGGATGGAACAAAAGCCAGGGAGATTTAACCGTCTTCTTGAAGGAAAACAGCAGGGGAAAAAGATGTGGGGATGACTCAAACAGTTCTGCTTCAGTTTTCTTTTTTTTTTCCCATTTTTCATTTGGTTTTACAATGTATTTCCCTTTTTGAAACAGGGGAAGAAGTAATCTTGAAATACTGCACTGAAGAAAGACCCAAATGAAACACTTCAACCTTATCAAAGTACTCATCCTCTTTTTCCACCCCCCCTTTCTTTCTTCTCTCTTCTTTTTTTTTTTTTCTCCACCTTAAAATGAGTTTTGTCCCAAAGGCAACACTTCTAAGTGAAACACTTTGCTTTGGATAAATTGATCTTTCCCACTGGAATATTGTTTCAGCAGAAGGAGATTGCACAGTCTGGGAGGAGGTCTGGCATGTTGTCAGTGCCCACACTGCTGAAACAAGGCTCAGATACCTGCATAGCTCCTTCCTGCTGGATGGCAATCACCTGAGACAGTTCCATGAGACCACAAAAATCCCTCTAAATAAGTCTGTCCCAGCACCTCAGCATCCTGGTGTGTTTCAAACCAGCAGCAATGCAACGTGATTCTATGATTTTTTTTTTCCTGAGTACCATCTTCAAGCTTGCAACAAAGCACCACTCTAGGATTAAGCAATTTTTGATGAATTATCCCCCTGTGAAATAATCCTGGTGTTTTTTGTCCCACATTTTTTTATAACACTTTTACCACCCACAATGTCCTGTGGTAAGAAGTTACACAGGTTAACCTGCATAGATGAGAGAAAAATCCCTTTGCTTCTTCTGAACCTGCTTTCTTCTAGTTTGATGTACTGCTGTCTCAGAAAAGGCAGAAAAGCATCCATCCCCAGTCATCTTTTCCATGCTATTTTAGACTTGCTGAACTCCTAATCTACCCATCCTTAATCATCACCCAGGCCTTACACAGACTGAAAGAGTCCTAATCTGCTTGTTCATGCAGCCCTGCTTCCTTTTCTATGGGGCTAGCTGCTTCTTGTCCCCAGTTACTCTTTGACTTGAAGGAGTCCCAATTAACCCTAGTCCCCATATACTTAATTAAAAAAAAAAAAAAAGAAAAAAAAAGGGAAAAAAAGGGAAAAAAAAAGAAAAAGGAAAGCTGTAAGCTGCTCTATATTTCTGTACTTCTGATCTTGCTGGTACTTTTCCCATCCTTCCTTATTTAGGGGAATGCATTTCTCCTGGAATCTCTTACACAATGCTGAAATTATCTCCATTCTGAGTGGAAGTAGGGACATTTTTTCTCACTGAATGAAACTTTTCCTCTTTTATGTCTAAAAATACACCTAGTGCTGATGGGGGTAGTTCTGATATTTTTATCAATTTTGTCAAATGCCTTCAGTCTGAAAAGACAGTGAAAAATATTTCTGAAGAGTGTTGGAACATCTCAGTTTTCCATTTTTGACGTGAAACTTCTGCATTTTTCTTCAAAATGGTATTTTGCTGGAGTTTAGAAGGGGGAGCAAATGATTCCCTATTTCCTTAGGAACAACATGCATCTCCTTGCTGCAGAGAAACACCAGTGTGAGAGACCTGGTATTCTGCAGCGCTGGAGGGCAGTTGTCAGGCGGGAGGAAAGGATCTGTGGTCTGGGAATGAAGAAATAGCCAATGTGATATAATTTGGCAGCTGGTTTCAAATTGGCCAAACTGTCTGCACTGAAGTTCTCTCTCTTCAAAGTGGAAAAGCCCTCAGCCCCCGATCTGAGCCTGGCAGGCTAAAACCACCCAGATCCTGCACGATGCTGGTGGCATCCGGTACGCTGCAGTTTACCGACAGGATCCCTGCCGGAAATTAGGACTCTTAGGAGTGATCGGGATGTGATCAGAGGTTCTTTGATGAGTGCTCAACAAGCTGTCAGCTCTCCCGAAAAAATCAGACAGTGAGGTGGCGGCTGCCCCGTTGAGGGCTGGTCCTTCTTCGGAGGATGCAATCCTCGGGCTCCGGCTTGCTCCCGGCTGCGGCGCAGGCAGCACAGCGAGGAAGTGAGGAGAGTGGGAAGAGGGGAGTGATTCTTGTTCCCAGCACTCCTGAGCCACTGCTTAAAATCATTTAACGCCGAATAAATTACGGTGTAATTTAGTTGCACAGCATTTCATGCTCAATTAGTGCCACTTTAGAGGGAGGCAGTTCTCTATGGAGGATGAAGCTCGGGAATTTTACTTTGCACTGGGGTGGGGCGGGGGGGAAATGTATCTTTTAAAGATAAACGGGTAGCCATGGCAACAACACAACTCCGGGAGAAGCCGCGAAGAGAGGAGCGGCTGGAAAGGAGGGAAAGGTAGATAAGGGACAGGCTGGCAATAGGTCTTACTTAGGAAACAGATATATCTGCTGGAGAAGTGGTGCTGCTGGCTGCTGCATTCAGAGCTTCTGTAGGAGCCCACCAGTTTGGTAAGGGTGGTCTGCCCTGGAGACGTGGTCTCCCCTGGCCAAAGCAGGCCCAAGGAGCTGGGTCAGTGAGCAAGGGAAGGTGAAAGAAAGTCAGGAAGTCCCTACAGCCGACATCCCACAGGATAAAACTAGTGGGAAAAGCTAAGTGGTCTGGTGGTCATGCCAGAGCTTGGAGAGCATTGCGGGAGGTGGGCTCCCAGCCATGGAGGTGCAACAGCCAGCTGCTGTGACTTCCCATCCATCACAGTGCAGGGGCACTGGTGTGGACATCAGTCTAGGATGTCCAGGACCCCTGGGGAACCCTTCTCCTCCTGCCCATCACCTCAGCACTGGCACCTGAGCAGGTGAGATGAGAGTCATCCAAGGATCCACCCGTGGGAGAAGGACACAGGAGCTAGGGGCTGGACACCAGGAGGAGGATTCACATCCCTCTTCCCAGCCTGTGAAACCAGACATCCTGAGGTCCCAGGGCTACAGAGGGTGCCCAGCATCACCCTCTGAATGACATCAACACAGTGGGTTAGTAGTGGCAGCGCTGGGACTGTCCCAGCTTGGCAGAGCTCTGAGACAATGACTCCTCAACAGGACATTTCCCTTCAAGCTCCAAGGACTGCCGAGTATGTCTTGAGCAACCATGTCCTCACCCCATGCCTAAGGATGCAATTCCCTGAGCTAATACATCTATGTGACAGAAAGAATTTCCTGATGTTCAGATGCAATTTTTCTCGCCTGATTTAATTCCTTTCCTCCCAGTGAAATCACCCGGGGACCCTTAATACCCTCCCTCCTCCTCCCAAGTTCTTGCAAGCGAGGAAGTCCCCCTTTTACTCCTGCTCTGGGCCTTTCCCCACAGACTTTTCATCACTTCTGCCTATTTCTGAAATGCCTTCGCCTTTCCGGCAACTGTATGGTGTCCAGGAAGTCACACAAGCACTGTTCCCAGGAGAGAGGTCTGATCCAGATGGGTCCTGTCTCCAGATGTCTCCTTGCACAAGACCTGTGTGTGAGCAGCAGCGTGTTCAGCCAGCTTCCTTATGGAGTGCAAGGGCAGAGTCAAGCCTATCCTCACACTTGGCCTTACCTTTGCTGTTAACTTAAATAATAGCAGTGAAAACAACCTTCAGCCTCTCTCCTCCACCTTGGCTTCCTCCCCAGGTCCCAGTCTCCAGAGCCCACTGCTTCTCTCTCGGGCAGCATCTGAGCTTCTCCTGCAGCATTAATTCAAGGTGCATTTAGCATTAGGTAGAGCCAGCAAGAACCCCTCAGGAGGTGAATTTGGGGTACCTGATACCAGGGTGTCTCAAGAGAAGAAGAGGCTGTGCTGTTGAAAAGGATCCGAGCTTCACAACTGGGGGGAAAAAAATTTACTAGCACAGAGAAGAATAAAGCTTTCCTTAAAGAGAGCACAGCATAAGTTTCCTTCTTTAACAGGCTCCTGCAGTTCTAGGAATAAAACAGGAACCGTCCTATCGAGATCTTAACCACAGGTGTGGAAAATACATGGGGAGCCACGGGCTGTGCTTTGAAATGACAGACAGCCATGTGGGATAAATGAAGACACTGGTATAGCAAACATGACTAAAACAAGTGCTCCACAATATCTAGAATGGACAAAAGATGATGAATGCAGATCTGTAATTAAGAGTGTAAAGAGGATATGCCAGCAGTTGTGGAATGGAAAGGAATGAGACACAGCACAAGGTATTAAAACATCCTCTTCCAGCCAAGTAATTCTGGAAGAAAACCACAGGTCATCTGTCATGACCCCCTTTGCAGCACAGCCCTCTTGTGTGAAGCAGGGAGTTGCATCTGGTTTCTGCTGAAAGGCGTCCAGCATTTGACTGGAGCATCTTACAGAAAATCATCCCTTGCTTTAAGATGTGAAGAAATTACCATGTCCCAGAAGTTACCACATCCCTGGGATTTTGACTGAATGTCTGGTCACATTTTCTGCTGCAAATCTGGGCCTTACGTCTTACTGGAATTTGTCTGACCTTAATTTCCAGCTGTTGGCTCTTTTGTTCCTTTCCCCATGTGATTGAAGAGCCTTTCACACCTTGTATTTTCTTCCTGGGAAGGTACTTACACATTGCAATCAGTTAAATCTCAATCTTCTTTTTGATGAGCTAAACAGATCAAGAATTTTCAGTCTCTCATTCAAAGGCTGATTTTCTTCCAGCTCCATGGTTTTTTTTGTGGCTCTTTCCTGCACCGTCTCCCACTTGCTCAACTTTGATCATCTCATTTTCCTGCCCCCATCTTCCTCCCCAAGAGTTTTGCTCATAATTCCCTTGAAATGTGAAAAATTAGTTTTTCTGAAGTATTGAGAGAGAGAGAGTGTGTGTGTGTCTGTGTGTCTGTGTGTCTGTGTGTTTCACTAGCCAGGACCATGCTCCAAAAGATTACATAAATTAAATAAAATGACAATTGCTGGTATTAAGCAATCACCATTTTCCAAAAGTAGGACTCTCACTGATCACTTCATGCCTGCTATCCATCCTGACACATCTATTACTGACACAGCGTTCCTTTGCACCAGGGCAATACCTCTGGTGTTGAGATAGACAACATCTCTAATATTAAGCACTTGCCTGAAGCTTCCTTGGAGGGGCACAGCATCTTGAAGGGAGCACCTAGATGTGGAGACATAGCTGCCAATTTTTATGGCCCATTGTCTGTAGTGCCCTTCTCAGGTCAAAAAGGAAGATCTTGGGGGCTAGAGAATGGAATTTGACCCAAACTTGCTTTCCCTCAGTTACCTCACAGCATTCATCTCGCACCTGGGCTCCTTTTCTAGATTCCTCTCAGCCCAGTGGCCCCTTTCCCACCTCCTGTGCCCAATATATCTCTTGCCCTTGATAACAAAAAGCAAGAAGCTATGCAGGGTCAGCCCTTGCTCTGCAAATTCCTTCTCTTGGCTCTGTCTAGGGAATTGTGCTGTTCAGTATCATCCCGGGATGTTATTAATGTGTTGTTTACTTCTCCCTCCCTGTCATTAATAAAGATGTTAAACCAGACCAGCTCTCACATCGATCCCTGTGGCACCTTCTGGACACCTTCCTCCCCATGCAGACCCCTGTAGTTTATCATGGCTCTGTGTTTACACACCTCTTAGCCAATTTTCCGTCAGGTGTCTCAGCTTGTATCCACTCCAATTCGAATTCATTTGCCAGGTACGATTTTGCAAGGCACTCTATCAAATACTTTATTAAAGGTGGCCTCTAGATACTTTCATTTTTCTTCCCTTAATACAAATGGCTCCATCTGAAGAGATAACACGCAGGCTGGTATACATGTTTGGAAGAAGATGGGGCCACATTTCATATGTAGGCAGTGGTTATCAATGTGAGTGTTTAAGTTTAGGGGTGTTGGGGAATGCTAATTGAAATTACCTGTGCTTTATGAAGCCAGGTGTTTGATTCTGGTCACCTTTACTTGGTGTGAATATGTTTGTTTTGTTTTGTCCAAAACACAACTGCTAATTTTTTAACAGGTTTCCACATAACAGATCTGTGAGAGGTTTCTGAAGTGCTCCATGACACTCAGTCAGGTGTATTTCCTGGAAAACCCCAATTTGCCAAAAAACCTCTACTTTGAGGGGACTAGCACTCCTGGCAAATTTGTACCAAATCTAGCAAAGAAGGGCATGGGAGGGGATATCTGACCAGGGCAGTGTTACCACCTGAATGTCTTCAACGTGAATTCTGATTGTTTGGTTTCCACACTGAGCACCTATGTGGGCAGTGGGAGAAAGCCATGGACTTGCCATATGGATGGGCTTGAGACATTGCTCCATGCCCCTTGTCTGGAAGCAGGGAGCCCTGGTTCCTGCCCATGGGGACAGTCCTGGCTAAAAGGGCTAGCTCCTGGCTCACCCTAACCCCATTGATGCTGCTAGGGGTCACAGTCAGTTCTTTCAGTCTGCAGACCCGGGAGAGAGTCTCCAAACCGGGGTGAATTTCCCCCAGCCCAGCAGAGAGCTGCCTTTTTACAGAGCTATGGATTACAGAGGGAATAGTGCCAGGACAAACCTTGCAGGGTCTGCAGTCGATAAGCATCACAGCAGGTCAGAGAGGGATCACATTCCCATTGCCCTACTTCATCTTTTCCTTCTCCTTCCAGCCAGGCTCTCCATTACAAAATGTACAAGTCAGGCAGAACGGCCCATCTCCCCTCATTCGTGTGCGTGCCTGCGCGTGTGTGTGTGTGCAATCATTTTTCTCCTCTGTCAGAAGACAAAGCTGGCTTGTGAAGAAGCCATTAATCTGAGCCCATGCCTCGTGCTCCTTTTCTGCTGTGCAGGACTCCAGAGGAAGTGCTGAACGAGACATTCTGCTGTGCTAATGCCTCCTAATCTTCCCCTCTACCCTGATAGTCTCCAGAAAACCCTCGCTGAGCTCTGGGGCCATATGTCTTCACGGCTGCTCACCAGGGGCATCATTAGGAAAGGGCTCTTAAATGGCTTGACATTCATGGCTTCCCAGAGGAATGGAGCTGCTGACAGATCTCTCCATTTGGAATATGAAATCTATTTGTTCAGATGCATAATGACCGATTTGTCTTCTCAGAGGAGCTGCTGCTGAGTCCTGGGACTCAGTCAGTTGTGGTGCTGCAGGCCAGCAGCTGCGTGCTGAGACCGCAGCAGAGCCAGCCCTAAGTGATACTGATTAGAGGAGGGGTAGAAAACAGCCCTGAGGGGGCAGAGGTTGGTGGGGAATTACAGTCCAGGGATGGAGAAGGTCTGGAGAAAGAGAGCCCCGCAGATCCAAGCCAGAGAGTGTGCTGGAGCTCACTGAAGCTGGAGGCAAAAAAAAGGCAGCAGAGCTGTCCTGGAGGAGATGCTGGGTTGTGGTGCCATCTCCTGTAAGGAGCCTTGACCATGGCCCCATTTTCCTGTTTGCAAGCAGCACCTGGGCACTCATCCTGCACTGCACCAATCCTGACACCAAGTGGGAATGGACACTGCTGGTTCTTCTGTTGCTGGTCAGAGCACTGTGGAGAGCAAGGTGGAACAGCGGAGCAGCATCACAGCGCACTAGTCAGGGCACAGTGCTTCCACGTCTCAGGCTTTGTCAGGAAAGGTCACACCTTCCCCTACCTGTCTCATCCCCCCAAAGCCTTGAGCAGCTTCAGGGCAACGAAGGAAGCTCTGGGGCAAGGAAAGAGCAGAAAATCCTGATGGGAAAGCAGAGAAGAGATATCAGAACTCAGAAGGGATTGAGGAGGCAGAGAAGGTCACAGAATCACAAAATCAGAGGATGCTGGGGCTGGAAGGGACCTCTGGAAATCACCTAGTCTAACCTCCCTGCTAAAGCAGGTGATCGCACTTGGGGTGATGTAGTCAAGAGTAAAAGAAGGACACAAAAAGGGCAGGTGTTAGAAAAGCTTCACCTGAAACAGGGGAGAATCAGATCCCTGGAGAAGCAACCTGGAGACAAAACTCGTTCTGCAAGTGACCTGCGTGGATCCAGCATTCCAACTGCCTTGAAGTGGGAGCTGCTGGCAGGTTGCAGGCTGTTTCCTAAGGGATAAGGGCAGAAGATGCCTGGGGCACTGAAACCTTCACCCCAGCCTTCACCAAAGGGTGCAGCTGTGTTTTAGGACCTCCCTCCCTGACACCCTCCTACTGCAGCTGAATCAAGGCACTGACCTCTACCACCGAGACATGGGATTTTTGCTCCAAGGGGAATCCCAGCATTTCAGTGTCTGCTTGTTTTTCCCAAAAGGGATGGAACAGTTGCCATTTCGAAATTTTCCACAGAGTGATAATTAAGCAAACAAACAAACAAAATCAGGAACAACAGAAAATTTGGACCGCAGTGAAATGTTTTGATGCCGTGAGAAGGTCTGACAGAGTTGGACTTATGTGGTGTAGGAATATGCAGACTGAGGGGATACGGAAAGCTGATGAAAAATTATTCTCAGGTCTGAGCTCCCCTCTAACCCCCTGGCTTGGCATCAGCAAATCAGAAGAGAAAAAGGCATCTCAGGACAATGCAGTACCTGCTACTTCAATGCCAAAATGTCTGTACTTGGTCTGCCTCCCAGCTTCCACCACGGATGAATTCTTTTTCAAAGAAGAAAGCAGCTGAAGATGCCTGGGCTTGTCCTGTGCCAATGGGAGGGCTTCCCAGGCACACAGAGGCTGCTGCGAATGCTCCCAACCCAGCTGCCTGCTAAATCAGAAGCACATTAATTGAATCAGAAGAACAGGAGGGAAAAGCCACATCTCTTCTCTTCTGTGCCCCATCAACAGACCAGTTGGCTATCTGGACCTTGGGGGTCTTCCGGGGAGCCCTTGGCATCACTGCTCCCAGGACTGTTTGCCTCTGTAATTACAAACAACACCAAGGAGATGCCCAACGTGCTCAGGGCCACCTTTCATACTGGGATTTCTCTGTTTGCTTTAGGTTATCAGTGTACCATGAATTTCTGGGCGTGCGAATCAGGACAGGTGCCAGCTGGGGACCAGACAAGGGGAGAGCTGCAGAGGACGCCGGGCCCCTAGAGGTCCCCAGAAGATCTAGCACTTGCCCTGGTCATTGTCGTTAGATGAAGGGTCATGGAGGTGGCTTTCCTGTAGCTTCCTGAGGCACCACTGGGCGTGTAGCCAGGCTGGGTGAGGAGCTGGAGGAGGTGAACATGTCTCTGTTGGTGGGGTAGGGGTTGGGTGGTCTGGTTCAAAATCAAACCAGACTGGAATGTATCAACTCCATCACTATCTCCCATGCACCCACAGGCCAATCTACCACCTGGACTTCTGTTTTCCTCCTGCTGTCAGATTAAGAGGACAGTGCTGGTGTTACTTCACAAGCAACCCTTGTGCTGCTGCCTAGCTGTGGAAACAGCCCTGGAGCAGGCTACAAGAGGCTGTGTAGCAAGGGCAGCTCCAGCAGGGAGCAGGAAGAGAAGGGAGCACACAGCACAGCTCAGCCAAGGCACCCAAAATGCCTGTATTGGTTGCAAACAGCTCTCTGGTGGGAGTGCTGTCAGGATGTAAACGTGCAGGCAGCACACAGACTGAGTGCTTGGCTTTTGGCCACAGAGAAGGGAGTAGGAGCTCTGCTCCAGAGCCACACCCATTCCAAGATGAGCCATGGTGACTGTCCTGCAGCCTAGCTTGGTCTGTGTGGGCAGAGGTGTGCGTGGGATGCCCTGGTGATGCGTTCATCTGGGGCTGGAAGCCCGTGTGCCAACATCCGTGGGAAGCTGGCACCCTGCAATCAGACTCCTGCAAGTCTGAATCCCCAGAGAGAGTTTGGGGCAGGATTCAGATGATGCCCAGACAACTGTGAAAGGATGAGAGTGGCTTTCTCAAACTGTATGGAGAAGCATTACTCCCAATACAACAGCAGGAACACCAAGGTCCTTGGGACTGAAGCAGTCCCTACCCACGTGGATGGGTGAGGATGCAGCCTTGTGGTGCTCCATCTTGGAGCTGATGGAGCAGCTCTGTGAGTGGAAACACAGTTCTCAGGCACTGTTCTCCAGGGACTGCTGGCCTAGCCCCTGTGTGTGTAGAACCATGGATGTCCCAGCAGTCCCTGTGTGTGTAAAAGCTCTGCTGGAGAGAGACTGCCTCCTTCACCAGCGACTCACAGCAAAAGAAGAGTGGCCCAGCACCCAGAACAACCCAGTGATCAAAAGCCTTCCTTAGCAGGCTTGTCCCTGTTGCAAGAGGGTGAGAAAACAAACAGCATGTCAGACAGATGTTAGCTAATGAACTGGAAGGTGCCCAGGGTACAGCATCCAGCTGGAGTCACACCAGAAGATCTGTGCAAGTGTGATAAACCCGGCTGCAGGCGTTTAGTGGGCAGGCTGTGAAATGCAACTTCGAGAGATCCTGCTACGCCTTGCATGACTTAATGTAAGAGGAATTTATTTCATCCTGGCTGTCCCTTGCAGGGTGCTAAGACATTACAATCTTACCTGGTTCGTGTCAAAGTTTATTCTGGGACGGTTTACTAGTGGAGGGAGGGTTGGAGATTGTGCTGGTTTGGGTTTTTTTCCCTCTCTCCCTGCAGCTCTGCTCCCCAGCACCGTGGGACCACTGCATCTTTTTGGCAAGCTGTTACCTAGGTCCTGGTGCCAGAAGTGAGCACAGCTGTCCATGAAGCTTGTCTTCCTCGAAGGCATTCCTGAAGGAGGTGGTCTGGCTTCCCCACAAGGGATCTGCTGCCTTCTTACCTTTGCCCTGACCTGCTGGACGGTTTCAGACCTGGCTGGCATTCCCACAACAAGCTGTGCTGCCTCTCTCAGCGTGAAGTGTTTTGAGACAGATAGTGTTTTTTTTGTACTCAGAGCTTGGAAAATTTGCTCTGGGCCCCTCATGTAGCTATGGGAAGAGAAATGAGAATAAACAGATGCCTGTGGTCATTCAGAGTCCTGGTACCTGGCTCAGGCCAGCCTGGGGTCTGTCCTGTGACTCCTCGGCCCAGCCATGTCCCTGCTGGAGGCATGTCACCCCTGAGCAAACCCAGAGAGTACTGAGGGTCCCCAGCTCCTCCAAAGACCTTCTGTGTCACTGCCATCAGAGGACAAGGACAGGTCCCACCAGTCTGGTTTTGCTGTTCACTTTGAAGTCTCCTTGGGCAGGAGAGTCTCTTCATCCTCACCAAGGAGCAGCTGCAAAGGGTTATGACATGCCAGGAGCAGAACAAATCCTGGTGGAATCTGCTACGTCCCTGTGTTCTGGAGGTCTGCATTACTCCCAACTCTGCTCCGTGGGGACTGTTCCCAGCTGGGGGACAGAGTGGCTGTGGGGACTGAAGGGGGATGCTTGGTGGATGTGAAGACCTCCTGGTCGTGCTCCAGTTTCTCCACAAACAAATGTACACCTCAGTGATACCACTAATCCTCAGGTGTAAAATCATCACAGCTCTGTTTTGTCCTCTCTGCTCCATAGAAAGCAGCTACCACGGTGGTACAGACACCTCGTCATCACTGCAGGCCTGCATTGATGCATTCATTTTGTCTCTCCCTGTTGTCATCCATCAGGACACTTCCAGGTGCTTTGGAGCATCAGCACCCCAGGACCACCTTGCAGTGCTCAGCCCTGCTCCTGCAGAGGCACAGTGTGTTTGCAGGCCTGGCTCCACATTGTGCATTAGACCCAGCAGCATTTATTGCTCAAGCGGCAGAGCCAAGCTGCAAAATAAATGTCTGGCTCCTTTACTGCTGGTTTCTAGCAATGAAAGAGTGTCATAAACTTCGTGCAAACTCCCAGGTGATAGCTGCAGAGTGGAGGGACGTATTTGCTATATTTTTAATTTCCCCTCTTTGATGTGGCATGTTGTTTCCCCTTTAACTGTGGTACAAGGGACATCTGTATGGAGGACGGCTCTTTACTTCCTGTGCTGCCCTTTGGCAGCTTCTATTGCCTTTCTCCACCTGAGCTCCCTGTGCAGGGTGATTTATCACCAGGAAGGCAGTCATGGTACCACAGGGAAGGGCCTGATGGAGGACCTGTGTGACTGAAGTGAACTGGCATCTGAAGCCTGCCAGACACTGTGCCCAGCCCTGTTCCCTCGCAGACATGGGGGAGGTTGTGTAAAACGCCTGTTCTGCAGATTGTGAAAGTGTAAGTGTCACATTTGTGCTACAGGACAGAGACAAAGCCCATCTCTTGTCTCTGTAGTCACTGGAGAGGACTGGGTTTGTGGCTCTGGTTTGCAGCCTGGCAGTGCCAGCAGCCAGGAGGAGGGATCGGTGTGGTGCTGTCTGCAGTAGGGTTATCCCTGCAGCTGCTTTTGCTTCCCAAACCTGAGCTTTGTGTGCATGTCCTGCAACAGGCAGCACCAACCCATGCTCCAATGTACTAGAAAAGCTGTTTAAAGGCTCAATATCATTTTCCCCACACCTCCTCACCAGCTAACCCCTCCTCAGAGGTGTGCTGTGTCCATCAGGACTTCTGCTTTTCTTGTGTCTTCCCGGCCACACAGGGGTCTTTTGTCTTTGCTCGTTTGGCCGTTCAACACAGTGAGGTTTACAGGGAGATCACAACTAACCTTCCTCAACCAGGCACCTCTCAAACACCCCCAGCTGCTGCGGAGCTGTTGATGGGTGCATGCAATGCCTGGACTTGCACGGGTCCTGCCAGCTGAAATCACTCGTATTGTAAGGGATCACTCCCGTGATCCCCTGGAGTAGGAGGGTTTGAGTGACCACAGTCACCGGGACCCAGCAGGAGCCTCCAGCACGAAGTCTGTGTGCAGCCCAAGTGCTTTTATGTCCGTGCAGAGTCACCTCCGTGGGGACAGTTAAGAGGAAGGGGCCGCTCTTCACCTTGGGAATGAGACACCAGAGGACAACTTGCCCTTCTGCTTCCCTTGTGGGCACCACGAGATCACTCAGCCCGAGCCAGAGCACGCTAAGGGAGCTCCTGTGGGGGTTTTGTGTGGTTTTTGGTGCTTCCCTCACAGCACTCTTGGATAGCTCTCACCTGCTTTTGTTCTCTAGGGTCCTCGTGCTGCTGGGGCTCCTTTTGTTCACTGAGTTCTTGTTCTCCTCCTCCCTCTCCGGACTTACCATGCCAAATGGATTTTGATTGCCTTTAGCCAGAGATCAAGCGCTGTTCCCTCTCATTAAAAGCAGTATTTGTTGTACCAGGACTCGAATGACCCCAGTGCAGAGAACTACAGAACAATCCCTTTTACTGCTATGCAGAAGACAAATATTTGCTGGTGCAAAAGACTTTGGATGATGTTATAGGGAAATTTCTGCACACCTCAAACATGCAACAAAGCTGACATGCCTTTTCACCAAGTCACATGTACCCTGACACCTGCCCTATCAGAAAAGCTGGAAAACAATTGTTTTATTTTACAAGGAAAATACATTTGTTATAAGTCTGCCTTTTTTTTTCTTTACTTATTTTTTCATCTTCTTTTTTTTTTTTTTCCCTTCTCTTGAACTGGAATGAAACCAAGTTTCTTAATTTTATTTTAAATGTATTTATAGGTTGTGGGAAAAGAAATGAAAAGAGCAGTGCTCAAGACTGGCCAACAGCCAACGACCACTTCTTGGTGCAGGAGAGATGAAATGAGTCTCAGTCAGGCTGATTCCCCCTTGCCTAACCCGAGTGCTCTGACTTCTGTGCTGTTGGCTACTTTGCATCACTGATTTTCATTAAAAGTCTAATCAAGGACCTGTTGAATTTTTCCATCAAGAATTTAATCAAAATCGGTTCATTACCATTACATATTTTGTTTTAAATATTTTTTCTTTTTTTTTTTTTTTCCCTGAAGTGAAGGACAATGTCCATTACAAGTAAAAAGAAAATTAATGACCATTTCAAGTTGAGAAACTGAAGTGGAAGAGGTATTTAAAGTGTGTTTTCCCTTCTGAATCTTGGTAGGAAACAGCAAGTGGTGAAATCAAGTTAAAATATTTTTCCAACTGCAGAGAGCAAGCTAGGTTCTGAGCTTGGAGTGAAGGATCAAGGTCCTTTCCTAAAGTGTCACTTCCTGCAAACCAGCACTTTGGTATGTAGCTATACAGAGAGGGAGAACCTGAACATGGATACTTTACAGGGTCCAGTTAGCAACCCAACAGGAGAACAGATATTTCAAAGGGATGGCAACAAGTTTTGTGTCTGTCCAGAGCTGAGTCATTTTTTTTACGCCAAGAAACCTTCCCCGGCCTGTGGATATTGAGGCAGGAAAGGTGAAACTGGGAGCAAGTGGGAACTGCTTCCTTGTAGTTGGCTTCTTCCAGGCCTGTTCACCTTTTTGGGCTGCTCATTTTTAAAAGCTAATGAGACATCCTGATTCCACAGCTGGGAATTTCTTCTGCAATTACAATTATCATCCTTTACCCTCCCCTAGCTGCTTCTAGTCTGAGGCCCCTACACCTCCATCCAGTAACAGATCTTGTCTTGCCGACCCTTTGGTGATCTCCATTTGACAGACAGAGGAAAACAAACAAACCCCGGGTGAAAACAATGGGCGTTTCTTCCCTGTGACAGATTGGGTCCCTCGGATGCTGTTCCCTCCCTCTGACTCATGGGGAGGTGAGACTTAGGTGGGGAGGTGAGACTTAGGTGGTATGCCAGGCCAATTTCCCCTCTGCAATGCTGCTTTCAGGGTTTCATAGCACATTTTCAACCACCAGGCTGAGCCTTTCCACAGGGAAATAGACCTCTTCCCCTTGGGACTGGCTATGCCCCACGCGAGGACCAGGGGTGCCCTTGCTGCTGCTTGCCAGGGCAGCAAAATGATGCTCTGCCACGCAGACCCATTTGCATCCAGTGCCCATGCCAGGCTGGGTGGCAAAGCAAGCGCAGTCTGGCAAAGGGAAGGGCAGAAACGCCCCACTCCAGACCCAGAGAAAAGCACAGAAACAAATAAACAGTCAAGACATGGTGTCTGAGTGCACTGGGCACCAGAAGAGGTTTAGTGCAGCGTGTTGGGGCACATCACAGGCACGGAGAGCTGGGAACAGCTTGGTAGTCATCAGACCCGTGTTTGGAAGTGAGCTGTGCCAGGAAAACCAAGGAGAGCCCAGCCCTCCTTGTCCAGGACAGGGCAGAACAGCTGCCTCTCGGGGCTCGCTCCTCTCCCTCCAGCCAGGCAGGCAGGGAGGGTTTTGCCGTGTTCTTTCCCAGCACGGTCCCTCTCCTCCCATGTCTCATACAGACATGCAGGTGTGGACGTAACTGAAGGCTAACGGGGGACCAGACTGTGACACGTGGTCACCCGTGCACTCTCCGTGCAGCACCAAGGATGTGGAGACCACACTGATGGGCAGGTATTTGCCCTTCCAGCTACAAACCACCTCCCAAAAGCAGTATTCGTGAGCTCATTCCTGGCACCTTCCCATTCCCGGTGCTTTCTGGGCAAAGGGTTTAAGCAGGGTTCAAAACTTTCTGGCTGGCGTTCCTGGGTTGCTGGGTTGGCTCTAGTAATGTACTTCAGCCAAAATAAGAATTTCGTAATGTGATAAAGCTCTAAATAAAAAATCAGATGACCCTCAAATACAGATAGATACTCAGTTTCCGTCTCGGACTCAACTGTGCTTAATTTGCTGAGCAGAAAGAGGGTTTGGAAGGTCTTTGAAGGACCCTGCAGATACCAGCGTTACCAGATTAGGTCTCCCAGGGCTCCAAACATTGCTCCATACATCACATGGTGCCTAACCCAAGAGCACTGAGAGCCAGAGAGAAGGAAATTCAGCTTGGTTTCTCATCTAACAACTCTCTGACATTTCTCTTAAAGCTACAATCTGCCCTTTCTCACTAAACACACAAAACTGTGGCCATAATGGGTAGCTTCTTTCCCCATCCAGCTGCTTGGGAGCTCGTAATGACACTGCAAAGCCTCTCTCATTCTGCAAACTCTCCTTTTAAGACACTTTAGGGTCATTCTTTTTTATGGGAAGAAACAGAGAAGGGAGGAAGGAACGATCCTGAGGGAAAGAGATAAATAATCTTCAAAGAGAACAATTAGCAATCAATTGCAGCACTGCTGTAGAGCAGAGATAGACAGCATATTTCTGGCTTTTAATTCTGATTAATGAGAGAAAGGCCTGGCATCCCCTTTCTCCATCCTTGAGAAACTGGTCTCCTGATTATGTCACAACTGATCTGCAGTTGTTCTCTCTGAAGATTGTTTATCTCTTTTCTTCATGATTGCTTTCTCTGGGACCTTAATAAATTGGATCCAGCCAGCAGCAGTGCTTGCTAATTTCCCCCTGAAGAGGATTTGAGTTTTTGTCAAGCTCAGAGGGCACCTGTTTGCTTGGTCTCTGTTGCTTCTTAAAAGATTGTGTTTGAAACATCACTTTCCTGCACTGCAGCATCCAGGTTGCCGGCATTTATGTGTTTGCACTGGTTGAAATCAGCAGCAGGGCTCAGCGTTGATCTCTAAATGCTCCACAGAGATGACCTTGGCAAAGAGGCTTTTTTTAGGATCACATTTTTATAAGCTATGGAGAGCACCTTGTTCTTCTCCCCAGTTTTCAGAAAGGAGTGAGATGGGACAGGATTGACAGAAGCTTGGAAAAGCCTTAGGCTGAGCCAGCTGGAGGCTGAACAAAGCTCACAGGATCAGTGTAAATCAGTGGGTATCCAGGTGGTGAAGGAGGGAAAACCTCAGTGGATGCAGAGAAGATGCTCAGAGCCAAGCCCATGGCACAGCTGAACGCTCCTCTGCAGGAGGCTGTGGGTCCTGCTTCAGGGCTGGCTGAGCAGAGGGCTCTGGTGTCCTGGGGCTCATGGTGCCTTTGGCATCCCTGTGGGCTCTCCTAGGATGTCAGGCAAACTGAGGACCAGCTCTGCACTAGATTTCTCTTGCCACCACCCTAAGTGGAACTTTCCCTGCTGATGTCAAGCCGTTGTATGGATCTGCAGTGAGGCAACCCTTCCCTGGCAGAGCCAATCTCTTTCAGGTGGGACATGGGGGAAATGGGTGGTGTCTGTTTTTGTGGGCAGGACAAAGGTGATGATGCACTTTCCTATTGCTCTGCAAGTGAAGATTAAAGATTTCTTGCCTTCCTCCCTTCCCATTCTCAAGCCAATCATCGGTGTGTGTATGTGTCTGCACGAGTGTTCTGTTACTGCCTGCATGAACACAAGGGTCTATCTTGCCTTAATGTAGTCAGATAAGGAGGTGTCCTTGGGGAATCATTCCCCACTGTTTTTATTTCGGAATGACAAACACTGCGTGCTTGAGTGGTAAATGAGATGGTGTTATTTCTCCGACTTCCTTTATGTTCTTGTCCTAGCATTCCCTCCTATTTCAAGCTGTTGCTACAAACCCTCTCCCTCTGCTCCCTCTTCTCTGTGACCCTCATCCTTCAGATGTTTAGGCTAAGTCTCTCCGTGGGGTCTGATGGGATCAGCTTCATAAACCTTCCTGCTCTTAGGTTACCTAGGAGAAAGGCCATGGGAAGAAGTGTTACCAAAGGCCTTGCTATCCCCAGGGCCGTATACTGTAACCTGCTTTGTGATATGACCATTTCCTCTTGGTTGGAGTGATGAAAGCTACACCCCTAAAAACCTGCATAAATATTTCAGCTGAAAAAGAAAAAGAAAAAAAAAACGAAGTCATGATGAGAATGGAGAGCCGGCTGCATTGCCAGCTCCGCTGGAAACTGCGAACTGGGATGTGGGTTCTCTAAAGGTCACCCTGAGCCAGAGAGAGCCTCAACTGAATTCAAAATACTTCCCCTCCTTATTGGCAGCAGCACATGTGTTTTCAGACAGTCTTTAGGTTTCACTCTTATTAATGTTGCTTCCCTTTTGCATGCTCCAGGGTCAGTCCCCAGCTTGCACAGGGATTGGAGCTCTCCCTGGTTTTGAGTTGCCTGAGCCTGGTGTGGCTGGATGGAAATAAAGTTGTATTTTCAGGATCCCAGCTGGCCTCACCCTCTGCAGCACTGACCGTGCCACCAGCCAGGCTGGAAGCTCTTGTGGATGTCTCTTGCTGGGAATTCAGCATTCACAACAAGAAGTCCACCACTGTCCTACTCAGGTAAGGAGATGTCCTCCCATCATCTCATGGAAAAATCCTGTGTAGGTGACAAAGCCACGCAGCCCTCTGGACACCTGTGTGTTCCCAGGTCTGAGAGGAATACGTGGCTGCTTCCCACTTGCCAGCATCAGGAGGATATTCTTGGGCATAGAGTATCCTAGGGAAAAGCATCCAGCTCTGCCTTGAAATGTGTCAGGATAATTAGCAAGCAGCAGCCTGTGAATGACAAACCCCTTGATTTAGAATTAAGCTGACATTTTATTTTAACCTACATCATGTTGTTTTTAAGGAAAAGAGCTGCTCATGCAGCTCTGACCAGTGCCTGGAAAACTGGGAAGGGCAGAAAGCAGTTCTCACTGGTCCCGAGCTGCAGGGTGAGTGTGAGAAGCCAGACTTACTTGCAAGAGCCAGCTGAGCTCCTGAGTGCACAGACACACCCGCATCCTGCCTTGAAACACACGAGAAGCCAGGCAGTGCTTGTCACCAGTGATAACCACAGCCTGAAATCGCAGGTCAGGTTTGGACATTCTCATCCCTTCTCCCTGATGCATCCTTGGCTTTGCCCACTTTTGTCCTGCTCCAGCATCCCCCTGACAGACCCATCTGGCTGATGAGCACCTCAGGGTGGGAAGCTTCCCCAGAGACCAATGTCACTCTTGATGGTGCAGAGAATAAGTCATTTTATTTGGGGTTGAGACTAAAAAATTCAATGTCAGGGCATGGTGCCAGACCTGCCACTTGCAGCTTTCTCCTCCTGGCTGTAAAAGACCTCAGTACAACCTGTCCCAGACATAGGCCCACCAGAGTCACATCCTAGTTTTGGCAGTGGTGCCCCCTGCTCTAGGCACCAACTCTGCAATTCCACTTTTTAAGTGTTGAATCTGTCATTAACAAGTTCACCTTCTCACCCGTAGAGAGGAATAATGTTCTCATGTGCCATAATCAACCTCACCCTACAGCAGGGAGCTCAAGGAAGGCTTCCACGCCTGGGAAAGGGAGGTGGAGGTGGTTGGCTCTGGCTGAAGTGCCCCAGATTTTGTGTCCAGCTCTGGGGAGGTGGGACCTGCCCCCAGCATTGCTCACCCTTGGCACCTCCTGGCTACAAGGCCATGCTGTACTCTTGTAATGATGCACTGAAACCTCTCATTACCTTCCCACCAAATGACAGTGGTAAGCAAGAGAGCATCAGACCCCTGTGAGGAAGAGTTCTCCCAAATCTGCCCCAGGATTTCCACAAACAGCTGATCCAGCCCAGTGTGTTTGCCAGGGGGGGGAACTCTGAGGACAAGCCTTGCTTAGGAGGTAGATGATGTCTTGCACTGACTTCCTCCTGCTGCACATCTCTGTTGGACAGGGTGAGCTCACCACGGAGAGCAGGGGGATGGCAAACAGTTCACTCCTCAGTGGGTGGCACTCATTACACAGAGCAAGTGCCTAAAAGCAGCGGGGCTGTGCAGCCTTTCTCACTAATGGGCAGGTCTAGCCTGAAGACTGCAAAATGTGTTATTTTTTGCAACTCCCATCCCTGCAACTACATGGAGTGTAACAGGAAAGATTATCTTGACAGCTCTCTTACCTTATTCTCTCATTACAGCTCATCCAGCAAGGATGGAGGGGGGAAGAAGTGAAGCAATGTTAGGAGGCTGTGCATTTTTTATGGTTATGTCTTATGATGTGTTAATTTGCCAAATCAAATATATGTCTCAGCACTTCCACCTTTACCTCCTGCATGCCTGCAAAATAAATAGTCGTATTAATCATACTTTGCCATTCTCCCTGGGGATTGGAAAGCAGTTTGCAAAGATGGGTTGGGCCAGCCTTGCTGCCTTGTTGAGAGGGTGCTCTGAGGGATGCTGAGGCACGAGGAAAGTGGAGCAGCTTGCTGGGTGGCGGGTGAGAAGTGGATGGGTTAGTTCAATTCCCACAGCTCCCTGTACTAAACTGGGAGGTAAGTGCCCAAAGGCAGAGTGGAGAGTAACCACCAAGGTTTTAAAATTGGGCCTTGTGAGCTCTTGCTGACTGGCAAAGCCCAGCATCGGGTGATAAAGGGTGGACAGATAAGAGGTACCAGAGATGTGTAAAGGAGCAATGAAGGAAAACCACCCCCAGCACATCCAAATGGGAGCAGAACATGATGTAATTGTTCAGCTGTGAGCAGCTGAGGCTGAAGCCAAGCAGCAGCTGGGTTTTGAGGGAAGGGGTTCTAATGCTTCAACATGGAGTTTGTCCTGCTTCCCTCTTCCCTCCCTTCCCATCTGCCTATTATAAAAATTTTTTTTACCTTGCAGCCTGCTTTTCCTCTTTCTTAATCTTTGATGACTTCATTTACACTGGTTCTCCATCTGCTGACACCTGCCATCAGCTCTGAGCCTCTCTCTGCTGGAGGAGTCTGTGACCTATGGGCTCCAGCATGGTAGAATACGTTATTAATCAAAATAATGTCATCCAGCGGCATTGCAAGCCAGGAAAAAAAAAATAATTTGCTGTAGAAGAGATGTTCCTGGGGATCTGCAACGAGAAGTGTCACTATGTCCATGATGATATGTGTTCCTGGCCAGACTTTCCAGGAAGAAATCAGCGTGGTACACTGAAGCCCACATTTTTGGGAGCACGTGTGCTGTGGGACTCACTGAGATGTGAGCACTGCAACACTGAAGGCAATCTCCAAGTGTTTAAAACTCAGAAAACATGAGCTGGAATAAAGAGCTCCCTGAGTGGTCTGCTTCACTACTAGGATATTGCACATGCAAGATGGAGCCCAGAAAACCCGAATGTACAAAAAATCCCTACGACCCTGAAAGTAACAGGGTGTTCTATGTGCTAGGGGGAGGCTCAGAGAAGTTTAGGCAGTGTCATGTGCCTCATCACCTCTCCTGTGAAGGGTTACATCCATTCATGACCTTGACCCCTCTGCAAACATCACGGTGGATCCCTCCCTGAAGGCATCTCGCTGGATGCCTGGTGAGGAAAGACTGTGCCAGGGTGCAGCTGGGAGAGGACTTTTTTTCAGGACCTTACTCCTTCTCCAGGACCCTTTCAGGTAGAGCTGACTGTAAATCAGAACTCAGTCTTCTTGGTGGCTTAAAGTGAAGTGAGGAAGCTCTGCAGCCAGGGAGGGGGTCCAGGAGATACTTGTCTGAGTAGGAGAGGAGGTTAGGAAGAAACGAGTGACCCTTGTGCTCTGCAGTGGAGAACTAAATCTTTCGGCTTGAGGTAAGAGATACAAAGAATGCCAAGCATGGCCCTGAGCCCCTCAATTTACCACCAAAATGCCACCACACTGGCTTCTCATTCAGGCATCCTGGGTGCTCTCCAGGCTCCCATCTCTGGCCACACCACCATACCATTGCAGCCTTTGGTGTTTGCAGATTTAGGCTGGGGGATACTGACCTGTTGCTCCCCCGAGATGGTGCTCTAGGTTTCCACAACAAAGACAGGCTGATGCAGCACCACCAGCAAAATTTGCCAACCCACCCCTGCCCCGTTTCATACTGCAGAGGAGACCTAGCACGGTGAGTGTGATGCTCCTCCTGGATGCTGGTGACTGAGCCAAGGAGCCACACATCATATGGGGGTGTTATCAGTCGCGTGGGACACAACCCCTCCCAAGGATGTCAGCCCTGAGGGAGATGGGTCACATTTGTCCTGGGCTTCCCATCATGTCCTACACGGTGAATGACTCCTTCTCTAGCCCTCTAGACAGAGTGTTGGCAGGCCACCCTGTTCCCAGCACCTCTCTGGTGTCCCTCCCATGCACATGCTGGCAGCCCTGCCTCAGTATCCTGAGGCTGTTCCCTGTGTAAAGGACAAGACAGAACTGCAATAACCTGACAAATCACTTATCCTTATGGCATGGCTCAGTTCCCGGCTTCTTTCCTATTATGTCCTTAGTCTCAAACAATTTGCATTAAGGTCATGGGATGAGACCGCATAGGATGGGAGGCTCCCACATCTTCCAGAGATTTGGGGACAAGAGGGTGACAAAGGCAGGCAAGGACTCTGTTGGGTGCTTCACACTCAGGGAAGGGATGGAACCGGCCTCCTACACCAAGAGGGATAGGAAATTCTGGAGATGCCTGCTTCCCTGCCTGCGCTTGAAACTGCAGTTATCTGCCAGCCCTATTGTGCAGCAGTTTTAGGAGGGAGGGCAGCACCCTGCAGTGCCCTGTCCCCCGGCTGCCTGGGGAGGAAAAGCAGGTTCTGTGCAAATGTGCTCCCTTGGAGGCTGCGATGGGCTGAGACCAGCTAAATGCTGATGTGGCTCATGCAGAGACTGTCATCCAGATGACTTGTGGGGAGCAGCGTGGCTGAGGATGGAAGGTGCCACAGGAATTAAAATGACTGTCTCCAGATTATTTGTGAGCCCAGGATGGAGGCATCCATCAGCAAGTCTCTCTGTAGAGTACAGCTCCCCAACTGCTCTGCATTTTCGGCTGTAATGGGTATACATGTCTTATTGCAGCGGAAGGCACAGCCCCTGGTGCCCTTGGGGACACCCCAAGGACCCAAAACATCTGCACAGGGCTGGTGGACACAATAGAGTACAGCCTCTTGCACCCTCGAAAGGCCAGGTGGGATCTCCTGGACGTCTCCTCAGGGGCTGGAAACCTCCACCAGACACATGAACTGCTCCCTCAAGGTCACAGAGTAGAAAAGCAGCTGGAGTTGGTTCACATTTTCTTTTTTTAAACGAAATGAGCCTTTTCTTGGATACTGTTTTCAGGAATTTCACCAGGAAGGAAAAGATATCTTTTATTTCAGGAACATTTTCTTAATGCTCCAAACTGACAGGCACACTGACAGCAAAAACATCCTGAGCCCCCCTAGACTTTTATTTTTTGCACACAAGAAAATTTGCATATGTTAGCATATATATTTGATATATAATGTGTATATCCTCTGAAAAGTAATTAGTATTTTTTCAACCAGCTGCAATGATCACATGTTCCTAGGCTCCGTGCTGGCATAATTGGATGAAACTCTGTTGTACGTGTTATACTGCCGGTTTGAAGAACACATCCAAAAGTTCCCATCTGGCCCTAAGATTTCTGAATTTCTGTCAGTGTTTTAAAGCATCTCTACCATGGCCAAAAGGTCAGTACAGAGTGAGAGGCTGTGAGGGCTGAGCCTGGGTGCTAAAGGTCATGTCCAAAAAGCCCAACAGAATTTGTGCAGACTCCTGAAATCAGGAGACTGGGGAGACAAAGCAGTTTTGAAAGCCCCAGTCCCTGACAGCACACTTGAAGAGTGGGGGCTGTGGCTTAAATAATCTTGTTTCTGCTTGTTTTCAGTTATCACATCATGCAGCTAAACCTGGAAAGCCACTCCTGAGAGCAATGTGTCATGGAAGAAATGGTTTCTTCTGAGGACACTGTGAAGGCTTTCTGAGGATAAAGAATAAAACTTGTGCAACTTGTTAAAGGAGCTGCAATACAGCAGGAAAACTGTTGAAAGGAGAACTCTGTGTATCGCTGAGGATATGAACTACCCACCTAAAACTGATTGCCAACCTGCTCATGCTGTGGTCAGGTGAAAACGCTCCTCATCCCCCACTCTGGCAGGATTTTGTCATGGAGAAAGTAGGCAAGAGGCAAAACATGAGGGTTACTTACATGTTTTCCAATGCAGCAGATGGAATAGTTTTTTTATCAGTGGATTTAAAAGAGTTTAAATCTTGTGAAGAGTTCAGGTGAAGAAGAGTTTGAGAAGTAAGAAAGGGTAAGGCTTGCTTTCAAGTCTCCTCCACCAGGGGTTTTGTTGATGCCTGTGAGCAAAGCAGTTTTGGGTTTGAGGGGGGCTAAACTCCCCATAGTTAAAAGGAGTTCAGCTGCACTTGTCCACCTTGCAAGGGCATTGTGGGGATAAGTACTGCCAAATGGTGAGACGCTACAGAAATCACACACACACTTGAATTAGAAGGTTTCCATGGTGCCCAGGGGCAGCCATTTGCCAGCTGGAAACTCACTGCATTGAGAGGTTTTATTTCAAAGTAAGCTCAGCCACAACAGCAAATGACATCCTGGTGAGTCTGGCGGTGAAGGATGATGTGCTCTGAGGAGCTCTCTAACAGCATGCATTGAAGCAATTTTGAAGGACCAAGTCTTGATAGCCATGCCTATGGATGGGGAACAGCATGGAAGGCCATGATGAGGTTGTTGTTTGCTGCTTGTGGTGTGCTGGCTGGAAATCAGGCTCCAGGCTTGAGACAGCACAGGCACCTCAGGTCTTCAACCTAGATAGCAACAGGAAACCTGCTGGCTGGTTCCTCTCAGCACATACTTGAGCTAATTGCAAAATGTGAAGGATGACGAATGGCAGCAGAAAGCATGCCTGACAGAAGGCTCGGGAAAAGGCAGTGCATGTTCTCAAGAGCTTGGACACTCACAAGCAAATACTGTTTCTCCTCCAGTCTACAAAGTGCGGCTACTGTCACAGGTGGTGCAGAACCTCATGTGTGAAACAGTGAGAAACTTAATTTAGGAAGGCTGAGTAGAGAAAAGAAATCCAGGAATATTTTTATTTCATTGGCCCTATTTTTGGATAAAATACCAGTGAAGCCTCGGATTTCATGCTGTTGCAAGCTTCGAAGCTATTGCTCTGTGCCTTCCAGTCAGAGGAACCTGGGCTTTGTAGGTGTAATGGTTTAGGCCAAATTCAGGGAAACGTCCAAAAGGAACGTCTCCTCAAAGGAAGGCAGGTTACAAACCACCCCTGCCCCCAATTGGGTTCGGGAAAAAACAAATTTTCCTCAGAGGAAAGTGAAGGAGAAAATAAAACTATTTATTTAACAAAAACACAGGAAAACAATACTAATAATGCTTAATAATAAAATCTCTCGCTCTGGACAGAAAACCTGAAAGATTTTAGAGTCCTTCTGTGGGTGCGGTCTCTCTCCTCCTCGGAGCTGGGTCGGCGTGGGGGGCCCCCCTCCAGGCCGGTGGAAGGTCCCCCGGTGGGGTTCTGATGTTCTGGTGTTCTGAACAAGTCCAGAAGAGAAGAAGGAAAAAAAAACGAAGTCCCAAGAGGAAAAAACTCAACTCTCCGTCCCTCTCCGAAGAAACAGAGCTGAAAAAGCTGACCGAAAAGCCAGAAGAAGCGCTTCCCCTGCCCACCGCAGAAGTAGCTAATCTCCGTGTCCTTGAAGCACAAACTGTTTTGAAAAGTTCGCTCAGTTTTTTTCTCTGTCTCTTGCATCCAGTTTTAAAGGCATAGAAAGGCTCAGGAATCATGTCTGGGCATAGAGCAGTGGTAGGGGATACAACAGCACAGTCACCCCAAGACAGTAGGCATTCTCTGGTCAACGCAGGAACAATTCCCCTTAGCGGAAGGGTCATCAGTTTGCTGTCAGGGCAGGCTGGCTCCCTGGCACGAGGACAGAACACACAGCAGCACTGGAGTGCAAAATGCCAGCCCAGCAGTGCCAGCACTTGGTCCTTGCTGGAGCAAGCCATAGCCAGGAATCACCAGGGCCAGGAGACAACAGCCTGCACACCATTTAAAGCCACCTGATGAGAGATCCTGCAGGTTTTCTAATTGTTTTCTCACTCTGCAACCTTCTTCTTCACCAGCCTCAAGACTCCTGTTTCAGGCTCTGAGCGTTACCATGGTGTTCAGGCCACCAGGGTCGCCTCGCCAGCTCCATCAAAGCCCCTTGAACAATAAACTGCTGAAATCACTGGGTATCTGTGATTCCGGCAAAAGGAGTGTCACAGTTCCCCTCTGTCCCCAGAGCAGATGCTCTGACGTGTCTAAGGGTTTCATGAGTCCAGTCTCAGACCACTTTCGCAACGATTTGTGCAAGCAGAGGCAGAACTGTGCTCACGCTGACACCCCTTGTTGAACTCTCATGCCTGTGGTGACACAAGCGACCCAACACCCATGTTTTTCTCACACTTGCTCATCTCACAACCTTACAAGGGATGCAGAATGGCAGGAATATCTTTTACAACTGGATTTTTTTAGACCTCCAGATGTTTCACTTCCTCTTTTCCCTCCCACCTCCGGTGACACAATGATGAGAGACTCATTCCTGGAACTGGGTTAAGATCTTTGCCTACCAGCTTGGGAATTACATTTTGGGGGATTGCTTTTAACTTGTCTTTCTAGCAGCTGCTGGTTACTTCCTTTTGCCTGATGCCATGTCAGTAGGCTTGTTCTACCCTAAAAGGACTCTGCTAAACTCCAGTCCACCCCTGCAGAGCCCTTGTGAAGCACAGACAGGCTTCCATGACTGCCCAGTTTTGCATTTATCTCATAATCTGCCAGCTTTTCCATCTCCCAGTTTGATAAAATCTTTTTTGGGCTTCTCACAATCCTTCATAGTTCTGTCCTTTCATCAATTTCTTTCCTTCTTCTATTAACAAATAAAACCCTACACAGTATGATGCCACCTGGATAGATCTCACCTTTTGCTCTGCCCTCTTGCTTCTCCAAACCATTAATAAATATTTTCAGTCACACCCCTCCCAAGGCTAGTCCCTTGAGCCTTTCCCATTTAACCTCCCCCTGCTCCAAGGATCATTTATTCACTCCTACCCTTTGTATCCCGTTGCTTGAGCAGTTTTTGACCCACAACAGGATGCTGCCCCTTACCCTGCAGATATTTATTTTCCTTAAGAGTCTCCTGTGAGGAACTCCACCAAAAAGCCTTTAGAAAAATCCGAGTAAATTATGTCCAGAAGCGCCCTTTATCCCATTTGCTGTATTAACTCTTTCTCAGGTTTTCGCAGGCTCAGAAGTCATAGATTCCTGTGTCTGCTGCGTTCATGCTCCTCCCCATGTGTTGTCTGTTCAAAAACCTGACCAGATTTTTGCAGGGTTGGGATGCTCTCAGCTGCTCACCCAGCACTGGATTTCTCAGGATCCTACCAAACCAAAGATCCACAGGACCCCAAAGTAGGGTCCCATCTTAACACAGGGAGGGATTTTTTTTTTTAAAGGGCAAAACTGTGAAGCCAAGATGAGTATTCTGACTTTAATTAGCCCAATCTTCCCCCTGGAAAGTGTACCGGGGATAGAAAAACTACTCCTTTGTATATTTTCAGATTTTGATTAGATATCTGTGTCTTTCATTCACTGTTTTTGTTTACTTTTAAAGTTTCTGGTTTTTTAGAAACATGTTCATTAATGTTCATGCTTTCATCCTGGGATCTTTTAGGCAATAACAAGCCTTTTTCGAATTAAAAAAAAAAATCCTTTTTTTTTTTTTAATAGAAAAAAATCCTCCTTTCAACATGACATCCTGGGTTTACTCCCTGGCATCTCCACAAGGGTGCTGCTCTTTACACCTGAGTCCTGTGCAAACCTTCAGAAGGACTTCGACAGGCTGGAAGGATGGGTAGAGAAGAACTGCCTGAAGTTCAGCAAAGCTGAACTGTCTGAAGTTCAGTGCAGGTCCTGCATGTGAAGAGCAATAAGCCCATGCAGTCTGGGGGTCTGAGAAGCAGAGCTGTGGAGAGGGAGATGGGGGTCCTGGTGGACAAGAACCTGCTCCCAGGCTCCTGAGCCAGCAGTGTTCCCTGTGGGCCAGGAAGGCCAATGGTGCCCTGGGTTGCATTAGGATACTCACTGCCAGCAGGTCAGGGAGGTGATCCTGACCCTCTGCTGAGCCCTGCTGAGGTGTCACATGGAACACTGTGTCCAGTTCTCAGCTCCTCAGGACGGGGGAGACTCTTGGAGCAGGTCCACAATTTCTTGGTATGTAAGACATGGCCAAGATCTTTGTTTGAACGTTACCTGTAAGTTTGGTGTTCAGCTTTTGGAAGGACATTGAAAAATGAATGATTGAAAAAAGGAGCTGCAAAAATGACGGGAGGCCTAGGAAAAAAGAAAACTTGGAAATGAATGTGAAGAAATTTATTCTATTTATTCTACCAGAGAGGAGGGTAAGAAGTAATTTGACCTATAGGTATCTACACAGGAAGATGCTATTTGATATTACAGTCCTCTTTAATTGAGCAGACAAAGCAAAATGAGATCCAGTGGCTGCAAGCTGAAGATGGAAAAATTAAAGGTGGATATAAGGTACAGCTTTTTTTTTTTTTTTTAATAGGCTGAGCAATTAACCACAGGAGCAATTTTCAAGAATGGAAAAATTATCCATCACTCGAGGTTCTGAAGTCAAGACTGGATGGCTTTCTGAAATGCACATCCCATGTCAGTGCCCAGTCACGAGTGCCATGCGGGACTGCTGTAATTCCATGGATCAGGTCCTTCAGGAGGTCAAAACCAATTACCATAATTGCACTGCCTGCTTTAAATTCCCTGAATATCCATGGCCCTTTCTCCACCATGTTTCTAAGACATGACTACTAAAACCTGCACGTCAGAAACCTCTGTTTAGGCTGAAAATATACCTAAAGGAAAAATTGCCATGATGTCCTTTCCTTTCCCCTCTCCAGATGGCCTTTGGGAACACAGAGGCAGCACTGAACACCGTAACACCTTTCCCCACCACTTTTGTCTTGACGGTGCACATACAGAAAGGCTGCCTGAGGCTGGTCCTTCCCTGTCAATCCCCTTCCAGACTGGGCAGTGGATTCCCACCTGCCATTGTCTCCCAATCCTGGCAGTCCCCCAACCAAGGCATTCCCAAACCAGCCACCTTGTGTGTTTCCCCACTGGGGCTTGTGTTAGTGAATTCCCTTCACCAGGTTTGCTTTGCTGTGATGTTCGGCCCAGTACAGGCAAACATCTGGCTGTTCCCTAAGATCACTGCCTGAAACCGGTCTCATTGTTGTCATGCATTTACCCTAAATTTCTGCCACTTCCTATTGCTTCACACCTTGCATTAGGAAAGTGAGGTTATTACGTGAACCCAAAACCGGGCAGCCTGAAGGTTCTCTTACTCCTTCTGCCTGTCTCTGGCAGCACGAAGAGCTGATACCAAGAGTGAGAACAGGAACCATGCATGCTTTTGTGCTCCTGCTTCCAGGAAATTCTCCTTGTTGTGTGGTTATAGAGCACCTCACAGAGCTGGCCTGCGATGCAAGTTCCCCAGGGGCACGCTAAGAGGAACCGTTAGTATCAATTATTGCAATTATTGCAATTATAATAATTATTATTCTGTCACTTAAATTTCAGCAATTAATTTTTCCAGAGTCTAGTTCAAGCCATTTTCTCTCTGCCAGATGCTGATCACAGCAAGAGCGAGGTGCAGCATCTGCTGCTGATCAGAATCTGGTTTAACTCATGAAACACCACGGAGGCAGGTGCCTGGTAAAGTGCAGGCCTGGAGCTCTTTGATGAGCTCAGGGAGAGCCCATCAAAGCAGCTGAGTGTGTGGTGTGATCTTTATGGTGCAGACCAGGCATGATGTTAGTCTGGGTAGTGCAGGCTGGAATAGGACTACACTAAACTGGGCTATAAGGATTCAGAGCCAGGATGTTGTCAGATTAAGGTGAAGGGTGGGAGGTGGGTTCTTCAAATTTAGGCAGCTGAGGGCTGTGCCTCTGAGCTATGGCAGCTGTGTAGCAACCCACCAAGAGAGCCTGGACATGCCAAGGAGCAGTTCATCCCATCCTTATAGCAGCATCTCTGACAAGTGCATCACCTCATCCTCTGGAGACACTGCCTTTTCCCCCCTGGTTTTAGTGAAGCCCGAAGTGTTTGTTTAGACCACATACCTACCTAAAGTGGGAGGAGAATCCTGCCCTTCACGTTCTTAATTGTAGGTTTGATAAGAAACCTTGAGGTGTGAGAGGAATCCATCAGTCCAGAGGTTTAGGAACAACCAATTCCAGATAAATGTAGTGCTTAAACCATGACAGAAGCACAAAGCCAGTGGCAGTTTCTGACACTAATAACACTGTTTTGGCAGATACAAATACAGGATATACAGGTCACCTCACAGATCTGAGACCTGGAATTGGTGTAGATTGGACAGGTCCATTGAGAAGTATTTAGCTATTTTTTTTTGTACCAGCTCAGAGATGGCTTATACCATATTCAGAGTGTAATATTAACCTCACATGAGGTGCTCCTTCCTTGGGCATCACTGCTGCTCCTCATAATAAGCATTCTTCTACTGCAAACCCTGAGAAATTCCACACCCAGGCCAGCAAACTTGAAATGAAGGCAGGGAGCTGTACCTCAGGAGGCAGTCATTCTTGGAATGTTCATAATAGATATTCAGTTCACTGCTGGAAGAAAGGGACTGAATGATATCTTTGAGTCTTTCAGAAGCAAGACAGTAGGCAGGAACCAGGAGATTGCTGCTGTCTTCTTATTGATATCATGTCCAATTCTGTGTTTCCACCTTCGAAAAAGACCTTTAGTTAATTAGAAGAGGATAAGAGAACTGCTGCCATAATGACTTGATGTTGGGGAAGGTTGTCTTCTAGTGAGGAATTCACTTATGTTATTTATCTAAGGGAAAATTAAGAGGCAAGTGGATCATGGCCTTTGGGTCTGGGCATTGAAAAATGGTCTAGGGAAATAAATGGGACTTTGATTTACTGGGAAAAGACAGCTGAAAATCCAGTGGTAGGCAGCAGAAATGCAGTCACACTGGGAAAAAAGTGCAAAGAGTGAGTGGATAACAGGGCTTGGCAGGGTGTCCCTTACTCATCTTAAAGCCAAGGCTGGGGATGTGCCGTGGTGCACACAAGTATTGTGTGAACGATGCAGAAATTGGTGGGGTGGAACTTTGCTCTCCTTGCTTCTGTTTGGTGTTTTGGATTCTCTAATTCCCGGGGCTACAAACAGCTGTCTTTTCTCACTGATAACAGATAAAAACTCTTTCTCACACACAGCAGTATGAGTTAGGAGTGTAGCAAATCATCTGCCATTTTAGGCATCAGGGACAATGTCTGTTCTTTAAAAGACACTATTTAATTTCACTTACGTGTTCACTTGAATGTTTCTTGGTGATCCATGGGAAGATATCCAGAGAAAAAATAAAATAAATGGACCAGAAACCAGACACAAAACATCTTGCTTTCAATTTGTCTTCTTCAAATTAAGAAAATTAGAAAATAAAAGGCAAGATTCTGCAGGATCCACCAGCAAAGGCCATGTTTAATGCTGTGTAAACTAGGGGAAGGCTTCTATTATTTCAGCAGTCGTTTTAGTGAGCTCTGCTTTAGTGATGGTGTTTCATAATTCTCTAGCTGGAAAAAAAAAAAAAAAAAGGCAAAGTAAGGATGATTTTTCCTTGGTTGATGACGGAGCTTCAGGAGGCTGCAGGCTGAAACCCAGGGCTGTGAGTGGGGTTCCTGGGCTGGGTCCAAGGCAAAGCTGGACCCTGACTCTGCGTCCACATTTTTAAAAGGCTTTGGAAAAACAAGACTGGAGGTTTGTTACATGGAGGCAATTTGCCCAAGGTAACTGATCAAAAAAGTGATGGAGATGTGAGACAAATAAATTGTGCAAACAATTTCATGGATGTGCTGTGTTTGACTGGGATAGAGTTAATATCTTCCACAGTAGCTACTATGGGGCTGTATTCTGGATTTGTGCTGAAAACAGTGTTGATAACACAGGAATGTTTTGTTTATTGCTGAGCAGATCTTGCACAGAGTCAAGGTTTTTACCGCTTCTCATGCCACCCCACCAGTGAGGGGGCTGGAGGCTGAGAGGGGACACAGATGGGACNAAGGTAACTGATCAAAAAAGTGATGGAGATGTGAGACAAATAAATTGTGCAAACAATTTCATGGATGTGCTGTGTTTGACTGGGATAGAGTTAATATCTTCCACAGTAGCTACTATGGGGCTGTATTCTGGATTTGTGCTGAAAACAGTGTTGATAACACAGGAATGTTTTGTTTATTGCTGAGCAGATCTTGCACAGAGTCAAGGTTTTTACCGCTTCTCATGCCACCCCACCAGTGAGGGGGCTGGAGGCTGAGAGGGGACACAGATGGGACAGCTGACCCCAACTGACCACAAGGACGTTCTGTGCCATATGGCAACAGGCTCAGTATATAAATCTGGGGGAAGAATCTAGGGGAAGGGGGAACATTTGGAGCAGTGGAAGTTGTCTTCCCAAGTAGCCATAAGGCGTGATGGAGCCCTGCTTTCCTTGGGAAGGCTGAACATCTGCCTGCCCGTGGAAATGGTGGTTGAATTCCTTGCTAGGTTTACCTTGTTTACTTGTTTTTGCCTCAACCCATGAGTTTCCTCACTTTAACTCGTCTGAGTCTCCACCCCATCCCTACACAGGGGGAGTGAGCGAGTGGCTGCGTGGGGTCTAGCTGCTGTCTGGGGTTAAACCATGACAGTGAGGAATAAGTACCATTTCTTTAATCCAGCAAAGGATGGTTCCAGTCAGAACCAGCAACTAGAATTCAATTGAGGCAGACGAAATTCAATTCAGAAGGAAAGCACAGGTTTTTCACTGTGAGACCGATTAACCACTGAAACAAACAATGAAGGAAGCAGTGGTTTCCAGCCCTGCTCATAGACTGGGCTGACATGCCATGCGTAGCCACAGGTGGATCCAAACTGGGGTGAAACTGGGCCATGCGAAGTGAGGGAATATCTCCTGGCAGCAGTGGCCAGGTGAAGCTCTGCCCTCCAAGTTACCACTGGCCAGAGGGGATGACCGTGTGGCCCATTTGCAGTTTCAGACAGAGACTGGACTTCGTAACTAGGAACACTCAGAGACATTTCAGCAGGCTCTGCTCAGCTACAATTGCATAATGAAGTCCTTTAAGGACGAAATGTTTCTGTTTAGTTCACTAACAGGGCTTCATTAAGAGCCTTTATAGACCAAAAGACAAAGAGTAACCCAATCAAAGGTTCCTGATGAAGAGAAAACAGCAAAATAGGAAAACAAGAATTTACTACATACCAGGAATGTGTGAGCCCATTTCCTGAAATGAACAGAGATGTAGTTTCTTCCTTGACTTACAAAGACATTTAGTACTGATTTGCATATGAAAACATGTGCACAGAGAAGCATAAGCCCACGGAGGTGTCAGCATTCCCAGGGATCAGTCTTGGCTGGGGTTGAATACATCCAGCCTGTTTTGCAGAGTACAGGGCTGTAGGTGTGAGGGTCTGGGTGCATCTGGAGGATGGAGTCTGAGAGGGTAAAAGAAACCACAGCGTGGTGCCACAACAGGACAAGATCCAGCCCTCGCCATGCTCTGAGGACCCAATTTCTTATATTTTGCAGTCTCTGCAGGACCAGCCGGAGGTGGATGGCTCTGCAGTTGCAGGTGATCCAGGAGGAAAATGCACACACAACTACCGAGCCACCCCTCCCACTACCTGCCTAATCCAAGGGGTGGAGGCACCACGTGGATGATCCCAAATCCCCCTGTGCTTCTTGTGCTGGAAGGCAAAGGGTCATGGACAGAGTCACGAGTAAATGCAGCCCTACAACCTCCGTCTCCAACACCCCAGGAGAGGAACCCCTCCACTGTGCTTGTTCTTGACCCTCTTTCTTTACTGTCTGTAAAGTAAGGAAGGGTGTCTGGCAAAGCCTGTAAAGGCAACCTTGCAGACAGCCTTCTCTGAGCTTATCTTCTCCTGGCAATCAGAGATGTACAGTTCCAGCTCTCTCCAAGACACACCGTGGTCCCTATGTCTTGCCAGCCAACACCAGGACCTGGCAGTCCTGGGAAAACAGACCTTTCTCTCACAGACAAAAACAGAGTAAAAATAAAATATCCCCAGTGTGAAATGTCTTCCTTGCAGTGAGCTGTGGGACAAAATTTGCCAGTGGAAAGGACCTCCTAGGCTGCTGCAGTCACTCATCCACAAGAACCAAAGCCTCTAATCCCATTAAGAAACTCATCTTTCCTGATGGACAAAAAAGCTTTCTCCCATCAAACGTCTATTCTGATGGAAATCTTTATACCAGAACTCCTTCTGTCTCACAAAGGGCCAGGGTGCAATCTAAGCCTTTGATGTTGTGTTTGGAGTATAATGAAAGGCATTAATTTGAATAGAATTATTGAAATGGCATGTCTGTTTCTGCTATTAATAGAAAAGTCTTAAAACAATGAGCAGCAGAGATGGGGTCTATTGCAGTGAGCAGGAACAAAGGCAGAGCATTTTGCTCTGGTTGTATTACGGGAATGGCCTCGGGTCTCTAATGTGCTGGGCTCTGCACACAGCAGGAACAACAAACCTTGCAGGAGGCTAAAAGAGCAAAACCTTCGGACCTGGGCTCTATCTGCACATCTCTTACAGCTCAAAAGCTGCAGTGCATCAAAGAAAGCTGCACAGAACAGATCCAAACCAAATCAGAGGTGATGGGTCTTCATTTACCTGGGCAGCTCCTTGCCAGAGGGTGCTATGGCTGCTAAAAGTTTATCTGGGCCCAAGGTGAGACTGAATGAATGGACAAAAGAGAAATCCGATAAGGATCAAGCCTATAATTCCCTAATATTTGTAGCATGGGAAGGATGCGGGGGGGAGGATCATACCTGCGTGCCATGATATATCCTTACACATGCACTTTTTTGAGGATGCTGAGACATCAGGGCTTTAATCTGATGTAATAAAATTGTTCTGATAGTCTTGAGTTCTTCTGATCCCTGTATGTAAAGAAGTATTTGTATTTTTGTATCTGTGCAGCATTGCATAATAAGCTGAAAATCATAGATCTGGGTGGATTCTGTGGTGAAAAAATAAAAACCCCAAACAACCCTTCCCAGGGGCTTGAGTTTCTAATGAATTGTCTCTTTGTCTTTCCTGTTTGCTTTCCAGGAACAGGCTGGCAAAGTGACTCAGGGATCACTGCTCCTGTGCATATTCTGGGAGCAGAGCTAGCAAAGTGGGATGAAGCACCTTGTGGGCACTGGTTCTACAAGGAGCTCACAGTGGGAAACATCTTAAGGAAAGCTATCTGCGTGGGGGGAAATGAGCTAGTTCCCCTGTGGCCCAGGAGACTGAGAGTCTCTAGGGGGAAAATGGCAGAAACATGTTCTTGTCATAGAGTGTGACACAGAGCCCAAGAGTTCAAGAACCCTCAACAAGAAACTGCTTAGTGGTGGATGCTAGAAATCCCACCAGCAACCTCAGCAGCTCTTTCCATGAGGGAAGGAGCACAGGGAAGGACGTGAGTTTATTCTTTGCCTCAGAAAGACAGGGGCTTTCTGTAGTTTCCTGTCTCAGATGTAACCTCTTCAGCTGTATCCACTAACTTTACCTCCAGATCTGGTTTGATGGGCACAAGGTGATGGGCACAATGGTGATGGGCACAAAGTCCCAGACACAGCTTTGGAAGGGGCTAAGAGCACACATGGGCACCATGGAGATCAGCTGCAGGAGGGCTCTGGAGAAAAGCCGTGTGCTCTGGGACGCCATTCCTAGCACTTCCTTCTGGCTTCCGCCATGCATGGAGCAAGAACGTTCGCAAAGAAGTTTGCCTTGCACAGCTGCTCTGAGTCTCTAGCACAGCTTTGCTTTCTCCCCAAGACACCAACACCAAGGCTAGTGACATCCTCCCTCCTTCAGGTTCTCTGTGGTCCTCCATTGCACTGCTGGGGTTTGAAAACCTGCATGGCAGAGGTCCTGCAGGGCTTTGAGAGAAAGTGATCAAGGCTGGCAATGACCCAGGGTACAGACAGAAAGAGAAACCAGCAGTGGGTTTGCAGAGCAGAGGAGCAAGGGACAGGAGTGGAGGGCTGGTTAAAATTAAAGCTGTGAGATGGGGGAGACCAGAAGAAGCTGAGAACAGGAGGCAGCATCACAACTTCTGATCTCTGCTGCTCTGGTTTTAATTACCTGGCAAAGCCTCCTGTAACATTCCAACCTCTTTCATTCAGGACGCTGGTGTTTCCTTCCTGTTAGTCACCACAGACGAAGCCAGCACCACATTTTACCTTCCCCAGACTGGGAGAAAAAGGCTGGACGTTTGCATCCTCAAATGGGAGCAGGCAGCTTGGCAGACGGCGCCGTTGTGTGTTGCTCCCACCGTGTGTGTGCCGCACCGAGGATCCTGCTCTGTGTCAGCGCCACCGAGCTTTCTGCAGGAGCCGGCCCCGCCGGGCAGCCCTGCTCTGTGAGCTAACACAGCTCTCTGCTCCATCTGGAAGGATGCTGGATCTGTCTGTAGGCCAGGAATCAGTGGACTGGAGGCCACTGTATAACACTTATGGCTTGTGGGGATGCTGCACTTCTTCTCTGCAGCAGTAACACAGCCCAGGCCCCCGGCTCGAAAACCCTGAGCTGCTATCACAGCTGCATCACTAATACTTTTGCATGCTGCTGCAGAGTGATGCTGGATAATCTCTCCAGCCATGTGAGCAATTAAGGGCATGTCTATATGTATTGAAGGGCATAAAACAAAGTTTTATGTGTGTAGGAGAGTCCACTGCGAAGCTGGAAGAAGGAGACCCACGTCGCATGTCCTTCAAAGATGCCGTCCCAAGCTTCGGAATGAGCCCTGCCGCATGATCCTTGGGACCTCCTGTGTGCAAGGCATGCTTTGTCCCCAAGGCACCCTGCAACAGAACTGCCCCAGAATGCTTTTTTTTTTTTAGTGTTTTATTTAATTTATCCTCCAGCTGCTGCACTATACCCTCTGTCTCACAGGCTGCCTCTGAAGCACAGTGGTGCAGCACTTTCTGGGGGATCTGTGGGCTGACGTCAAACAGATACAGAAGCTTACTGTACCTGAAGAACTTGCAAGCTGTAAACTTTTCCCTGCTTATTATCTGGGCTGATCAGCTGCCGGGTTTTCACACACAATTCCAGAAGCCTGATCTCCCAGGAACACCAGCAGAGAGGACTGAAAACCGGTGGAAAAAGGCAAAGCCAATGAAGCTTTTAATAGTGTCAAACTGAGCATCTACAGCGAAATATGATACCAGTGATGCATTTAGAAGGTTACCTCTTAGGATAAAAGGGAGTTCCAACAAGCAGATTTCTCCAGCTGTCCTTCTTTCCTATTCTCACTCTTCCCTGAAACTGGTCATTGTTGAGGACAGGGCAAGACCTGCAGCACAGGGAGGAGCAGCAAACACCACATAAAACCTGGGACAGGACCAGCATCTGACAAAGGTCCATACTGTAACCCAGGCACAGATTCATTAGAGTCTGGCAATTCTGCCAGGTGTTAATTGCTGCTGCACCAGTTTGGTGCACCGGCACCTCTGGGTTGGCACCAGAGTGCAGCCCCTGCTCCACCGCTCCTTGGCATTGCTCACCACCTTGCTCCTCTCTGTCCTTTGGCAAACCTGGCCTGCACGTTTGGAAATGATGAGATAAAGCTCACAAAATGAAGAGGTTTTGAGCAGGTGCTGGATCTATTGATTCGTCTGCTGGCCTTTCAATTGCTGGGGGTCACATCTCCAAGTTCAGCCACGAAATAACAAGGACTATAAATAAAACAAACAGGCTGAGATTTTTCACAAGGCTCGAGTCACTAGCAGCTTCTAGAAGACAAAGTACCAGGTAGTACAGAAGTCCTCAGGATGTACAGCCAAAGCTGTCAGGCTGTAGTCCATGAACGCTTCTCTTACCAGCCATAGGGGTGAACACCTCTCTCACCCTCACCACCTCCTCTGCCCCCAGCAGCTCATTCTCCCCTCTCTGCACCCCTTCTGTAAGCAGATGATGAACTCTAGGTGATCTGGCTTAAACATAGTTGTGTGAACACATATTTCCATGCTTAATACACGTATCTATACAGACAGCTAACTTCCTATCGGTTCACCGACTGGGGTTGTTGTGTGGCTTCAGAAAAAGGGAATGCTTTCCCATCATTACCACCATTTGCCATGAACAACCACTGTGAGCTGTCTAGCCTGCCCTTAAACAATTTTAGCAGCAAGTCCTCTGACATCTTCCTATGGAGAGAGCTTGATAGCCAAAATCAGCTCTTCCTGAGAGCACGCCTCTCTAGCCTTCAGCATAAATTTCCTTTTCCCTCTGCTTTGTGCAAAAGAGCTGTGCCACAATGAATGCTTTGTTTTTTCAGGATCATCAACTCATAGGATTGTTTAGGTTGGAAAAGGCCTTCAAGATCATCAAGTTCAACCGTTAACCCAGCACTGCTGTGTTCACCACTAAACCGTGTGTGTAAGCACAGCAGATCTAGACAAACCCTCCCGGAGTCAGATACAGCAGCTGCTCTGCAAAATCCACCCATTGCAGGGGCAGAGGCTGCAGAGAGGGAACCCAAGGTGGGTTTCCCCAGGGGCTGCTGAGCTGAGGGAGAAGGATCTGCATGGTGTGGGAGTGACCTGGCAACCCAAGGGTTTGTGTGAACAGAGTTAAGACAAATGGATGCACAGAGACACAGCTGTGGCAGGGCTGAGCAGTGATGACAATGGCAAGGAACAGAGTTTCATGCCAGGAAGTGGGGGACCACCAAGGGGTGCTGAAGGTCATTTGAGATCATTCCTTCTCTATGGTCCAAAGTATTACTAAGGGACAGGTGTGAGTGAACATTCTTTCTGAGGATCCTGGGGTGTCATGATCTTGTTCCTGCTGCTCCCTGGTCCCTTGCGTGCATTCATTCCATCGGGCTGAGCTCCCAGAGCAGACTGCTCTGGCTCGCCAAGGCACTGTGTGTCAGCTGAGCCAGGTAACTCTGGGTGCTGCGGACGGAGTTAAGGGCACTGAATCAAAAGAAGCTGTTCAGCTGCAAGTGAGGGGGTTAAAAACCTCAGCCAAGAGTAACACAGCTGCTTTCTCCTACCTGCTGGCACTGACAGACCACCCTGTCAAAGCCACCACGCGACCGAAGTGCCACTGCTGCAGGGGGACAGCAAAGCTGACACTGCGAGCTGTGCACGCCCCTGCTTGGCATTTTACTTTTACCTGAGGCTCCATCTCCCTTCTGCAAAATGGGAGTTTGCAGTTGAACTTCTTTCTCCCCAGCCTTTGGAAGCTCAGTGCTCCGTATGTGGCACAGAGGTAACCAGGGGTCCTGCTTTTTGCAGGGGTGAGTGTCCCACTACTCACATCGGGCTGGAGGCAGCTGGGTGGATTCTCCTTTGCCTAGTAAGGTGTGAGTACCACCACCACACCCCGGGACCTTTCTGCCAGCAAGAACCTTAGGAGGATTCCCTCTCCTCCACCTGGTGCCCACTGCAATATCCCAGCAGCTTCTTGCTCTTCACGTGCCCTCTCTCCTGCCGAGTGGGCTGAAGCTGGTCTGCGTGCTCCAAAGTGGAGAGGGGAGGCACCGCAGCCCCCCTGCACATCTGCACAGAGACTGTGCTGGAGCAGATGCCTGTCCCTGAGGACACTGGGCAAGGAGAGCACGTTGTGCCTCCATCCCCCAGGAGCCAGTGTCCTCCGCAGGGGTGAAACTCGGCAGGCAAGGTACAAGGACAATTCAGAAAGGCAGGTGGTAAAATGTAATTTCAGATCCCATGCAGGCAAGAAAAGAGAAAAAATAGAGACTGAGAAGACTGAATTATTTGCTAGTTTGGAATGCTTAATTTTTCATCTTCTCTAGATCATTTGCATAATCTTTTTCTTTTTCTTTTTTTTTTGGTGCATGCAGGATTTTTTAGTTTGTTTCTTCTTTTTTTTGCTTGCGATTTTTTTTTCTTTTTTTTTTATGAAACCCTTTCTTGTCTGTGCTACCTTGGCAGCCTCTGTTTGAGCACCAGCAAATTATTCTGTGTTTACTGCCATCAGAAGATGCCAGCTCTCGAGAGCCTCACAATGCAATTGCAACCAAAGCCTTGGAAAAAGGGAGAAGCTGGGGACAGGGACGTCACCAATCTGGCTAGTACCACCATCCCCACAGAGCAAAATTTCTGCACCCAGTCCTTCAGCCCGTATGTATCCACAGCCTGTCTCATCCCTGCAGGGCCACGGTGTGTCCCTTTGGCTTTTCAGCCCGTGGCTATGGGTTCAGGCAGGGGATGGTGCCCGGTGTGGCGTGGGTGGAGGTGTTGCTGAGCAGAGCCAAACCTTACAGCTCCTTGGCCTATTCAGCATTTCTCTTGATCAGAAAGTACTAAAGCTCAGAAACTCAGTGGAGGCTCTGCCAGAGTGTTTCAACTGGTTATTGAGATCCCTTGCTAAGCCCCTTCGGCACATCGTCAGGCTGACAAACACAAGCATTGCTGAAAAAAATGGAGACATTTCATTTAAAAATTGTGCTGAAACCCAGCATTCAGCCTTCTCTGCAAGAAAATGTGATTAAACATCTCCTCTTTAGCTTGAAAACACTTGCCAAGTTTAATCTGAAAATTCATTACACCCTCTCTCCACATACGTTTTCCAATGAACGCACTATTTATCTCCACCCTATTAAAAATATATATAAATATCCGTCTCTTGCTGTAACACCAGACTGCGGGGCTCATGTGTGGGTTCAGAGCCAGACTTGCTATGAGCTTCTTCATTCTCCTATGTGTCTGTAACTGTGCTAGAAATCTCTGGATAATGGGCTTCCAATGGTGATTGGGGAAGGGAGAGGCCACTTCCGAAGGGAAAACTGAGTTAAATAATTTTAATAACCCCAGAAAATCCAAGAAACCCCAAAATGACACAAACAAACCAACCCAAAAACTCTTGGAAATAAAAATGAGCAACCTTCTGACTCACTGGTTGCCTTGGAGGACCAGAGAAGTGATCCTTGATGGCTAGCACAGAGCTATCCAACTGCTTCAAGTCCTGATCTCCCCAACCAACCCTCCTCCTAATGGAGAATATTTATTCTGTGTTGACAGAAGTGTGCTCCAGGGTGGGAGCTAATATTAATTATATGACAAACACATCCTTGGGCAGCGATTTGCATGTGGCCTTACATCAAACAACTCAAGGTCCTATAAAAGAGGAGTGGAGTCTGTTTCTGCTCCCTGCTGCATACTGAATGAATCCAGGCATGATATTTGATTGCTGTGACCTTCAGGAAGGTCTGAACCTGTTTCCAGCCCTTGCACGCCCACGCAGGTGACTGGCACAGACCCGGCAGCCCATCCTGGTGGGGCTCTTTCAAGTACTTTGGAGAAGCTCTTGTGAAATACAGGGTGTGCAGAGGCACAGGGTGCCACGAGCTGGGGTCTGCCTCCTTAAACCAGCATTGTATTTACAGCTTTATCATCTGCAGAGAACAGCTGGCGCCTCATCCCGCTGCATACGCCGCAGTGTGACTCTCTAACTTGCAGTCTGATTTATGGAGCACGCCTTGCTTTACTCAGTAAAATTTATAAATGGCACCCAAAAAAAAAAAAAAGAAAAAAAAGAAAAGGAGAAAAGAAAGAAAGAAGAAAAGTGGCTGAGCCTCTTTACTTCATGCTCCACCATCAGAACCGACAGGTAAAAGGGCAGATGGGAAAATACCTGCTGAGAATGAAGGAAGTTCTACTAAACAGAGATCTATCTCCACTCCCCATGAGGTTATCAATGCTGTGGTGATCTGAGTATGAAAATAACATATTGTCAGAGCCAGGTGCCAGCAGAGGAATAGTCCAGCTATACAGGGCCTCATAAAAAAACAAATCTGGGGTGTTTGGAGTGGCCCAGCCAAGCGATATCTGATCCCAGAACTGTCTCTTATTTTGCTTATCCATTTCATTACCCGTGGTTGCCTTTCACTGCCAGAAGACACGGAAACAGCACCGTGAAATCCTCTGGCTCAAGGGGATCGGTTTGGAGATGTTTGGGAAATCTTATGATTTTTCCCTCTATTAAAAAAAAAAATAAATTCTGATTTCTCAATACCGAAACTTGCCTTAGGGAATGGTTGGGATTGATGGATTTCCCAACTCTAAAAGTAACTGTTCCCAATACCTTTTGGAATTGTAACACTAAGGGTCTCTGACTTCTTTCAGTGCTTACTTAGAAATGCAACCCCAGGGTAACAGAAATGTTTGAGGCGAGAGCAGAGCAGTCGACAATGACAGTAGTGAAATACTTTGACTGTGCCAAACCAGTCTTGAAGGATTATTATTCCAGTTGTAGCCCAATCTGGAATAGACATTTTGTTTGTTTTCCTTTTTTTTTTTTTTCCAGTTTTTTTGTTTTTAATCTTAAAAATGTTCGCAGCATGGGAAACTAGCTCTGGGCCAGGCTCCTGTTCTGCCAGAATCCTATCATCTGTGTGGGGACTGCATGGATACGGTACCAGTAGGAAAATGTTGGGAGCTAAGGACAGAGGCACAGAGAGTGTTCTTGTCAGAGTGCAGTTCCCCATGCCCTAACTGCATGGAACTTGGGAAACTCCTTACTGAAGCAGAGAAGAGGGAAAATTAATCTATGCCTTAAAATTGAGTGTTTCCTCTGAGTTGTCCAGCACTGGGCTGAACCTTAACGACTTGAAGGTGGGAATAAACCAGTTGTGTGGAGTTTCCGAGGGGAACTCCTTTCAAATACCCATCACCCAGAAAGGAGAGCTCAGTGACTTCTCATACCCCCACTTCCCTTAAAGGCTTTGCTTACAAAATTAATGCCTGCTGGTCTTTTGTTCTGCTTTGAATTTTCCCTGAGCACCTCCTCCCATCAGTTGGGATTCAGGACCTGCATCCTCATTTCAGAGGAACAATTCTTTTTCTCAAGGAAAGTGTGCAGCCCTTGCTAGTGCTCTGCCCTGCCTCTCCACTAGGATATGGTCCTGACAATGCTGGGAACACTGCAGGGTGGGATTCAGGGTGAGCCTTAGCTGCAGCTGATGGGACCCTCCCCAGAAAAGAAGCTTGTCCAGGCATAAGGATCACACACCTCACCTGGTAAGAGCAGAGTGCCTCAGAAACAGCCCTCAGGACATGGGGTCTTTATCTTTTCCTTGCCGATGTAAAAAAGCCCAAGTTATATTGGAATCTCATTTCCTGGTGATCCTGAGAGAAGGTGCACCAAGGATGGAAACAATTTTAGGCAGGCTGCAGATTAAAAAAGAGGAAAATGAGGGGAAGATGTTGCCTAATGGTATGAGGACTCTGGAAATCCCAGTATCAGGTGATGGAGTAGAAAAAGGAGGTTGAAATGTGGAGAACAGAAAGGGAAAGGTCTGAGAATGAAAGAGAACAGCAGCTGCTTATGGTGTGGCTTTGATGGAGAGGGGATACACACAGCTGCCAAGGGTTTTTTTTTTCACCTTCATGTGTGAAAATTCATGTGAATTATTTAATGAGCAGATTTGCATATTTTCAAATAAATTGCAGTTTATCCTGCCATTGCTTCTCGTTCTGTTTCTGTTGACAGAAGCTGTTGCTAATCACGGAGCTCTTTTTCTGCAAGGTTTTATATGAGGTGCTTACTGAGACACTGTTGCTCCTTTCAGGAACACACCAGGAGGGGGAAAGGCCTGGGGACAGGATGGGATTTCTCTTAGGACATACACCAAAATCCCATGTCCCACTGAGAACACAATCCTTCTAGGATTCCACGCTATGCTTCACATAGGGTGGGAGGAAGCTGAAGGAGGACTCGCAATGGTGTGAGGACCAGAGGAGTTAGAAGTGTAGGGACAGGTCAGGAGCCTTTATCCTCTGCAGAACAGCAGGCAAACCAAATAATTGTGCTGTATTAATAAAGCCTGGGGATGGTTTTCTATAAATACCTCTGGGGAGTAAGCACAAGGGGGTAGGAGAGCTATTTCAGCCAAAGGATAGTGCTGGCATGATAACAAATGTGTATAAACTGGCCATGAATAAACCGGGCTGGAAATTAGTCGAGGGCTTAGAACCATTAGAGCAATTGGGTTTGGGGCAGCCACCCAGTAGGAGCCACGGAGGCAGAAATCCAAATAGCTTTTAAGAGAGAGCACACTCCAGCTCTGAAAGGGCGTTGTGATGTGTTGCTGCAACAGCAAGGATTGGATTTGGCAAGTCTTGGAGTCCCTGCCAGCCCCACGTTCTTGTGTTTCAACTGTTTGGGAGGTTTGATTTCTTTTTTTTGTAGATAAATATGGCTTTGAGAGTAAAAGCAAATAAAGTCCTGGTGGAAAAATTTATTTGAACATTTTTCAAGGTATTTTAAGGCAAAAGGAGTTGAAAACAAAAGTTGAAAAGCCAGCTCTCACCTCTCTATCAGAGCTATGACAGCCTGGGGTGTCCTTTCCAGATAGGAAAGCTGAAAAATGAAGGTGTATGTCACTGACCTGTGGGCTCAAAGTGGGCATGGAGATGGGGCATCCTGGAGACCAGTGACCACTGAACTCCAGAGGGGTTCCCCAGTCTTAGGCAGGAAAAGTGTCCCACCAAACTTTGCTCAATGATGGAAAGAATGGAGTTGAGTTCCTGAAACAAGTTCCGCCTCATGAGTGCCTTGAGAAGCCCCTGGTTCACGTCCCAGACCAGCAGTGTATTTTCTGTCCTGCTCCAGCCCATATTTTTATTTGCTAGTTCCCACTAAGATGTGTCAATATCATGCAGTTTGTGGATGAACAGCCCCGTGCACCAATATATGTGAGGGACCACCAGCTGGAAATCAGCTCAGCAGGAAGGGGGCTGGGGGGCCTGGTGGGCACAAGTTGACCATGATCCAGCAATGTGCCCTTGCAACAAAAAGGAACAACGGGATCCTGAGCTACACCAGGCACGGCATTGCCAGCAGTCAAGGGAACAGATCCCTGCCCTCTGCTCAGCCCTGGTGAGGCCACAGCTGCAGCTCGTGTCCAGTGCTTGGCTTCCCACTGTGGGAAGTGGACGCAGTGGAGAGAGTCCAGTGAAGGACTACAAGGATGATGAAGGGACTGGAGCACTCCTTATGAAGAAATGTGGGGAGAGCTGGGACAGTTCAGCCTGGAGGGCACTGAGAGGGGATCTCATCAATGTACAGAAATACCTGAAGGGAGAGTGAAAGAGAACAGAGCCAGGCTCTTTCCAGTGGTACCCAGTGACAGGAACAGAAGCAAGGAGCACAAACTGGGACACAAAAGGCTCCTCCTGAACATCAGGGAACACTTTGTTACTGTGAGGGTGACCAAGTACTGCAACAGGTTGAGTCCCCACCTCTGAGATATTCAGAAGACATCTGGACACAGGCAGCCTGCTCTATGTGGTCCTGCTTGGACAGAGGGCTTGGATAAAATGACCTCCAGAGGTCCCTGTCAGTCTTACCCTTGCCTGTGATTCTGTGAATTCCACAGGCAAATGATGTTCTGTTTCAAAGGATCTATTTTATCTGTAATCTGCCATCTACAGTTTTCATTTGAAGCCTCCTAACTCCATTGTAAGGAACAGAAAACAACTGGCTTCTCTCCATCCCTTCCTTCCCCCTCACAATCTTGCAGACCTTTCTCACGCTTTGGTTATCAGTTTGTCAAATCTTAGCCTCAGCTTATTTGGTTCCTCCTCACACAGCTGCAGTTCTATTGCTTTGCTTGCTATTTTTGCCTTTTTCCAAACCTTTCCCAAAACAGCTCGCTCTGGGGAGCATCGTGACACTGGAAAGTCCCAGGTCACAAACAGCAGGAGACACATACAATGAATTTATATGCCTTAGTCATATACAGAAGATGAAATTGAGATCTCGGTGACCAGACAGGAGCAGTATTGACTGGCAAGCTGATGGATCAACAGACAGCTTTGGGATGCTGTGTCTACTTGTTTGTACCAGGAGGGTCACTCTCATGAAGGAGCTCCAGATGGACCTCCTAAACTAGTCCTAAAGCTGTATCTGCTCACCTGTGCAATATGGCCAAACCCATTAAACTGCCCGTCCCTCCGGGGCCAGAGTGTAACCTTTCCAAATTCAACCCTAAAGGACTCTGAGTATGATATAGTTGGGGTTCAAAAGTCATCCTGCTCCTTGAAGTGAGAGGGATGGAATCCGTTACTATGGTTATCCATGCCTTGCCTACGTATCTCCTACTCTCCTTCAATCGGTGAAGCTCTCTTTGTTTGGACCCATCATTTTCTGGCATATTAATGGAGAAACAGCAATTGCCAGAGGTGCTGAAGCACTGCAATTTAGCTCTGGGTTGCTGGGCAGCAGTTTAAACTACTGTAATTTCAAGAGACCCATAGAGGAACGCTTCCCTAATTGAGCCTTTTTGCTTCAGTCAGTCAGAGATGCTGAATGAGGACAATGAGTCACTATAGGAAACATCAATATGAGAAGTCACTGGGAAGGAACAGGACCGAGTTCAAACTGCCCACAAACTTCCTGCAAATTTCAGTTCAGCAGCAGCATTTCATAAAATCAACCTCCTCTAAAATATTTTTTGAGAGTTGCTGTTTGCTTTTTTTGTAAAGAAAAAAGGTAAGGACATGCACAAGAAAATGAGCAAAAGCAATCCTGTTCTCTAACTTGCAAAGTATTTTCTGGTTGAGAATTCAGACACGGGAAAGGAAGTTAAAGATGATGATGTCACGGCTCCTCACCTGGACTTATGGTCAGAGCAGCCCATGTGGGAGCCCAAAGGGGTGACTTTGGAGCAGGGCTTTGTCTCGCCACCCACGCCCTCCACCCTAAGAATGTTTTTGCTTTGAGTCTGTGTGAGCAGAGGGGAGTAGGATGTGCGCCTGGGAGTAGGATGTGAGCTCATACCTCAGCCAGTACCACTTGTCCTCTCTCATTAAGGGAACCCTGTTTCCTTGCACTCTCCTCACAGCTCTAAGCCCAGTTATTCCTTCTTGTCCGAACTTCTGAAAACATTAATTAAAAGCATCTGGGGCCAGTCCATCCCAGTTTGCAGGTGAATGTCTTTTCAGTATTCATCAAGCTTCATTCTCTGGTGCTTGGTGACAATTTTATCTTCCTCTGGGGAAACAAAAGAAGGAGAGATGATGTTGCTGTAAAGAGATGCTAATCGCACTATGGGGATCTCCTGAAGAATTCGCAGAGCTCTTTGTTGCGGGATGCCGGGTCTCCTTGTCCTCGGCTCTTTGTTTCCTCTCTGATTTCTGTAACACGTTGTGTGGGCAGGAAGAGAGGGTAGAATTTATAAAGATATGGAAGGGCAAGGGAAGGGCATTACTTAATATTGCATCTCAGAGGTTGCTGCAAGCTGTTTTGAATTGGGTCTGTCTTTTTACTGCACATGTGCAGTGCCTAGCTGACAGGGACAGGGACCTGCCCTCACCCTGCATCAGTGGGGTGACTACTTTTTTTCTGCTATGATTTTTGGTTCCTTTCTGGCTTACCTAGAGCTGAAAATGGATCACTGTCCATACATATGCATTTCTTCTTCTGGAATTTGAGCAAAGCTTGAGGAGTCTTTGGGGGAACATGTGGAGCTAGGTGTGGAAGGAAGATACTTCTGGATGGGATTGGCAGTGACTGGTAGCTTCAGGTGACAGTGTTTTTTGCGACACTGCCAGCAGCAAACCCCACCTCCTAATGGCAAAACCCAGGGTCCACTTTCTACTCCTCCAATGCAGCCCCAAGGGCAGCTGTCTGCAGTCTGTAGATATGTCCAAGACCTGCCTCTGTGCTCTCAAATGCAGCCTAAGGACCAGGTCACCTTCTGCTTGGGTCCTGGCTGCTGGGGACAGCAGCCAGCTGGGCTGTAGGTGGCTGGTTGAAATCAGCAGTGCCTTTGAGGGCTGCTTTGCTATGTCCATCAGCAGTGACTTCTTTGGACCCTCCATGATCCCTGCAGGGGAAGCTACACATACCCAGACTTGCAAGTTATCCCCAGTGCCTGAGGAATACATCTGACCTCTTAACCAGCCTAGCATGTCCCGACTCCAGTGCCAGCTGCCTGCAAAGCCTTCTGGCTCTGCATACCACATCCCAGTGCATGCCCTGGGCTCTGTGGACTGCCAGCTTCAATGCCTTCAAAGAGTTAACTTCCCTCCAGATATCCTTCCCTGAGTGAGGTGACTTGAAACAGGGGCCAGCACACAGCAACACAGAACAGACTGGAGCAAACCATATGCTTCTGCACAAGAATAACAGCATCATTAAAATCCTGAACCAAGAACTCAAAGGAGCATTTGAAGAGTACATAGCAGCGGGTCCTGAATCCTAACTATCAGCTTCTCTTCCCCTTGAATTCCTTGTATGGCTGAATGTGAAAGCAAAATGTGTACTCAATCACAGCAACCCACTTCCTCCTCAAGTGACTCTCCAGACGTGTGCTCACCTCAGGAGTGAGATGTAGCCTAAAACAGCAGGGAAGCACACAGGTGAAACAATAGAGAGAAAAGGAGTATGGGGGGAAAGAGAGCAAGACAGACCCCAGTCACTGCTTAAACCTTGCTTATTTACTGCTGCAGCATACATGTGAAGATCTATAGCACTTACACCCAAATAAATCCTCCCCTGGAGACAGGTGGCAGATATCCCCCTCCATTATTTACAGCCACTTCTCAGTGAAAACTGCAAGTTGTAAAATGCCCATACAGTGTTGGAGAGATTTATAGTCCTCCTGTATTTCACACACTGCCTTGCCCCGCTGTGCTGCCTTTGGGGGAGACATGGCAAATGGACTCCAAGGTGTTTGACAAAGATGAAGACTCATTTATTACTTGATGCTTTGGAGAGAAATATTTGTACGCAGCAGCCTACACGGGTGGCAAAGGTTAATCCTCTCCTCTCCTGTCAATTCAGCTTTTCATGGGCGAGGGGAAAGCCCATTGATGTGTTGGCAAGGAAAGGAGTGAGGAAGGGGAGCAGCAGCAGTGACCCATGTCACCCTGCATCCTTTAGCGGGGCCAGGGGAGACTGGGGACTTCACTCTGTCACTGACCTTTCACCCAACCAAGTCTGATCTCAACTTTTTCTTCACAGATCTTGGTCCTACCGGAAGGGGACTTATGTCTTCACTTCTCTGCAGCAGATGAGATTTCCTGAATCCTGCTGTCGGAAGAGACTTTCGGCTTGCAGGTCAAAAGCATCCATGACACCCAGCAACCCGAAATCCAATTGTGACCCGCCATACTCCCCCTGGCACAGTGGGGCATAGGACCTTAAGGGCTTTTGGCAAATTGGGCTTCAAAGTGCACTTCAGAGTGTCTTCTCTAAGGTTGGGACCCCACAAATACATCCCCTTGTCTTTCCCTGCTGGCAGTGCCAACAGTACTGCTCTCTCATGTCTGAAGGTGATCCCGGAGAGGGGATTGAGGCAAAGAGCCAGCGCAGTGACAGCAGGTTGCTAGCATGCTACTGCCTGGATATAGACAAAGAGCTTCAATCTCCGGGGCTGTCGATAGAACACTTTCCAGCAGCACTGAATTCTTGCAAAAAACTCGAACATGAAAACATAAAAATAAAAACACGGTGTAGAAAACACACAATAAAAATATAACACCAAATACATCACTTAACTAAAACCGCTTACCCAGTGGCTTTGATGTTAATGCATTGTCTGTAACAACGTGGCATTCCAGCTGAATACTAACCGGCTGCGGAGCCCAAGCCCAGCCTTGCTCCAGAGGTTTCTGGTTTTACTACCCTAATTTCTGCAGTCAGTCTTCCTCTCCTGGGGTTTATTAGGTCTCGTCCCCTGCCACGATCAACTAAGAGCTGTTTTCACTTTCTCTCCCCAGTGTTAATTAAAGCTGGGGTGGAGTAACCCACAGAAGACTCCTCAGAGGAGGAAGAGGAAAACTGAGCCCAGCACGAGGGCAGGGTTTGATCAGTGAAGAGCTGTGTTAACAAGAGCCCTATGGATGTGAGTGGGATGAACAGTCAGTGGGGAAGGCAGGAACAGACGGTACCCAGCTATGTGCAGCACGGTTCCTGGGGTCTGCAGGATATGCAAAAGCTCCTGCTTACTGCACAGGCTGCCTTGTGCCTAGTGACAGCACCAGCCACAGCCTCTGCCGAGCCATCCTGACCTGTTCCTATACATGCATCATGGAGACAGCCCAGAGGGGATCTCTCCTGCTCCAGCCCTTGCATGCTGCTAGCATGGACTCAGCCAGAAATTACTGACCCCTCTTTAATGGCAGGTTTTAGGGGAGTTCCTGTGCAGAGCTGATGCAATAGTGGCAGTTCTGTGCAGATATTCAACACCCAGGTCCAGCTGAAAGGCTGAGAGCAAGCCTGGCAGGAAGCAAGACAGAAGGGGAGTCTCCACCTGGGGACTGTTTTGAGCTGTGACACCTGGAGGCACAACTTCTTTTCTGTACTGGAACACGTACCAGTTGCTCCAAAATCTTCTGGTCACTTTCTGGATATGGAGCACCTGGATTTCAGTCTCACCTGCTGTGGTCTCTTGCTGACTGCTGCCGGCCAAAGGGTGAGGGAAGGGGGCGAGGATATCCCCTGTATGGGATAGTCAAGTCCTTGCACTGTAGGTGCAGTCAAGGGGCAGGAACTGAGACAGGAGACAAAGTGGAGGGCTTAACCCTGGAAGCTTTCACTGCAGACAATTTGTAGATGCTGTTTCAGCTACAGTTAATAAAGCCAGTACCACAGGGTGATGGCCCTGGATGGCCCTGCCTCAGCTCACATTGCTTGCTGAGACAGCAATTGCCAAACAGACAGCTGGGGACAGCTTCCATCCAGAGCCTGTAAATCCACACCCTGAGCTGCTCCAGCCACATTCTGTCCTTGGATTTCAACAGGTGGAGTCACGTGGAGCAAAGTGATCCAAGTTTTCCATTCCTGCAAGGTCATGGTGACCACTTTCTCTTCAAAGGAAAGCATCCCATCTGTGCATGGCTGCTTCATGCTGCAGAAGGCAGGTGGTCCCTCTTCTGTCCCTGGCTTAGCTAAAATTTACTTCCACGCTCAACCTTCTTCCAAAACACATTTTTGTTCTCTAAGATAAATCCTGAGACAAGTATCAAGCAAATCTGTTGCTATGCTCTGTGGCTGGGCTACAGCTCCCTGGAGCTTCTCTCTGGGCCACTTCCCTGCTGCTGGAAGGAGCACATGTCCTTGGCTTCTCCAGCTTCCTACCCTTTTCCTGCCTTGGTGCAGGCGGTGGTGCTGGGCTGGGGCCCATGGTGAGCAGTCAGAGGTGTGCCTGCTGTCTTTAACCACACGGCAGAGGTTAAGAGCAAGGCTGTGGCTATGACATGTGTTGGCAGCAGTGTGGCCTCTTCCTGGCTTTCTGAGTTTGGATGCCTAACATGGACATACAGTGGAAAATGGCACTGCTTAGCTGATGCAGAGAAATTCTGTTCTGAGTCAGTGGAGAAAGTGTCCAACTTGACCTGAAGGGAGAAAGGAAGGTAAGAAGCAGCTGAGGAGGCTAAATATTACCTACAGTCTTGAGAGTCTGCCCTTCTTTAATTTTTTGGCAACTTATTCACCACAGCAAGATGGTATTGAGTCTTGCTTTAACCTAGCTCTTGGCCTTAAGTGACCCAACCTGCAGCGAGGTTCTCTCCCACATTACTACACAGCGTGCTTGAAAAGCTGTGCAAAATCCTTTTGTTCCTCCAGGCATCCTGAACTGTCTGATGATTTTGCTGCTCAACAGCAAGGGATGTGATGGGGAATCAGGAGGAGGAGAAATGTCTCCCAGTGATGGGTGATGAGTAGGGAAATTCCTCCTGTAAATGAGTCTACTAACCTTCTAGCTGGCATCAAGGACTAGGAGAGAGAGACCCCAAGAGCCTCCCATCAAGGGTGTGATGTTGCCTGTCTCTCCCTCTCACCCAGCCCTGGATCCAGCTCTGCTTCCTGCAGCATCTCCTGGGCTTGCAGTCCCACTCCACAGCCCCTGTGCCTCCCACACCTGTGGAACATCGAGACGACCATCTCCCCTCTGCTCTCTCATGCTTCCTGCTCCCATCAGAAGTCCCAGAGAAGCGTGATGCTCTGTGGGGGCTCCAGCTTGTCTTGTCATGCACTGTCTGCAGTGTCGTGCGTTGGAAGCACTCCCTAGTTTTAATTAAGGCTTTGAGGACCCAAGTCAGGCAGAAAGAAGAGAAAATGCTAAGAACAGCTAATTTCTTAAGCTGCCCTCTGGCACCTTTTGAAACTTACCTCATGTAGCAAATTAAAAATGCTAATAGATGGCCAATAAAAAAAAAACCCCAAACCCTTTCTTCTCTGTAATTTCAGTGAGCTGAGTGGTTCTGTGCATCAATTAGTGGTGGGAAATGAGATTTTCTCCACTGGGGAAGGGCCGGGGCGAACGCACAAACTCGTAGGCTGGCTTCTGAACGGGTTCACTCCCCTGAACGTCTTCAGCAAAGGCACATGGGGCCATGCTGAGCTGCCCCTCTCACTTTTATAACTCTTACAGACTTATTACTCCTCGTTACCTTTTGTCTCAAGGCAGACTGTAAGTCTGGATGCTCATATGGAGCAAGCGCCGCCCCTTGTTTTTCAGAGGGCTTGATCTCATCTGGGTACTGCTTTTACAGCAGTAATTAATACGAAATTACAACAGGCACTACCCTTGTTCTGCCTGAAGTTGTCTTTGCAGAGATGCTATCTATTACAACCCCAGCTGCTTGCCAGCAGCACCCATGGCTGCAGCAATCTCAGCTTGTGCTCAGCTGGGATCACAGCAGCTTTAAGGGTTTAGAAAGCAAATGGTCACTGAAGGTCTTGCAGATCCTAGGGACAAGACATGGGAAAACTTGCCTTCTCCCCCATCCACCCTCTGTCACTACATTGTTGCAAAAGGAAAATATATATACCTTTTTTTCTTCCAGTCAGAGGTTTGAGTACCAGGCTCCTGCTAGCCAAACAAGCACTGTACTAGCCAAGACCAGAGAGTTTTGGAGGAAGGATGGATATTGATGAATACTGAATAGTTTATCCAGAGCAGGACAGCCACCAGAATTGAAATGGTAGTGGACACCAGCTGAAAACCCTGTCTCGTGTATATCTGCACAGGACACAAGTGAATCAGAGGAGAGATAGAACTAGGGTTTGCACTCTCAGTAGAGTGCCCAAACATCAGGATGACTGGAAAACATATGAAAAAGTCTGCAGTGCTTTGGATCATCCATGCTGTGCATCCATACTCTACGATTGCTCCTGGGGCAAATAGGGGGACTTCTGCCTGGAGAAGACAAGGCTCCAGGGAGACCTTAGAGCACCTTCCTGTAGCTAAACAGGCTATAAGAGAGCTGGCGAGGGACTTTTCACAAGGGCATGTAATGATAGGACAAGGGGGAATGGCTTTAAACTGACCAAGGACAGGTTTAAATTGTATATTAGGAAGAAATTCCTTTCTGTGAAATAGTGAGGCACTGGCACAAGTTGCCGTGAGACGTCGTGGATACCCCGTCCCTGGAAATGTTTAAAGCCAGGCTGGATGGGGCTGTGAGCAACCTGAGTTAGTGGAAGATGTCCCTGCCCAAGGCAGGGGGTTGGAACAAGATGATCTTTAATGTCCCTGCCAGTCCAAACCCTTCTGTGGTTCTGTGATTCTATCACCATGCTATTTCTACTGAACAGCATGAGCTTATTCCCTTCTTGCACCGATCTTTACACCCTTTCCTTGTCATCTCCCATTTGTCTCGTGCCAGAAATACTTACCTCTGATCTACATTTTTGAGACCTTGGCCCAAGGCAAGCACTCAGTTAAATATACGGTCCCAGCATATTGATTTTACAGGTTAGCTGGAACACCTGGGAGGTAAAAAGTCCAGGGAGCCTGAAGGAGGTCATGGACAGCATCACCGTCACGCAATTTGGCCTATATCCAGTGGCTCTGTGCTTAAAAGCTTTCAGCCAACTAAAAGCAGTCTTGGAGCACCAGGAAGGTCTGAATAATAACTCTTGAGCATGGTTAATGAAACTTCAGGGTTTGACGTATTTCAGCCACATTGTGTGTCCCTTCTCCTTCTACCCTCCCATCACTGCAGTGAAGCAGATGGGAAGGAGTGAGAAAATTGCAAGCGGAAGCTTCTGCTTTCCTTTTGAAATTGTCTTGACTTTTAAGTCCCTAGAGGGCCACACAAGTTTGTTGCACAGCAGGCCCAGCCAAATGAACATTGACACCTTCGTAATTGCACTGGGCAAGGAAAGCTTGGTGAGAGCGGAGGGGGAAGAGGAAGGCAGATTCCCAGGGCTCCATGACCTCGTCCCTCCACTGTCACAAGAGAAGCACAGGGAGTAGGGAGATCAGGCAGCACTGGGGAAGGGGAGGAGCAGTTCCCAAGCAGGGTTTTGAGCTCAGCTTTCACACACCAGGTGCTTCATGGGGTTCCAAGGCTGTTGTGGTCAAGGAACTTCTCAGCGTGGGTGGGAAGACAGGCTGTTCCTTCTGTGGGGCAGAGTTAACAGAAGGGTCCCAGCTGGGTGCAGGCAGCTTCTCAGTCGCCAGTCCCCAGGATACAGTGAAGGAAAGGATGAAGCTGTACAGATTTGGGGTGTTGAATATTTTTTCTCCTCATGACCAAAAGACAGGACCAACTTTTCTACACTTGAAAAGCCCACATGTTGAGGGCAGCACAGCGAACACAATCCAAGGGCAGGTCTCCATGGGAGCAAGGCCAGCTTCCACTGCTGGGGTGATGCCACAGAGGATTCTCCCACTCTTATTTGCAGCTCTGTGGCAAACATGCTCCAGGATCACCTCTAGCTCCTTTAAACCCACAGGCACACAGCAAAGAAAGAAGGGCAGGTCTATAGCTCCACTGTGCTCAATAGAACAGACGAAAAACAGCACAAGTTTGCAGGACCTTGGTGATCTAAACGCCAGCAAATTGGGACTTGAAGTCGAAGGCATTTACCAGCATTGAGGAGAAGTTTCATGTGCAGTCTTTCAGTGGATGGTTGGAAATTTTCTAAAAGCAGTGTTATTATGGTTTTTTTGAAGATTCACCTTCACTTGTGGTGGGACAGCACACAGGCTTTATGTCCAGGCTTTGGATGTCTAGATGCTTGCCATATTTCAGGCCACTTACAGATAGAAACTGTCTCAGGAGAGGTTGATTTTGATTTCTAGAGGTTCAGCTTTTCTTCTGTCACTTCTCTAAATCCTACCCAACAACAGAGGCGTTGCAGCCACAGGGACCATTTTGCCTAAGCAGGACAAGTTTCTGTGGCGCTAATCGTGCCTTCCCTTTCCTCTGCTGCAGGTCACTGTCCGAAACCTGTTGAGAAGTCTTAAGTCTCTCCATGATTCCCCAGTGGAAGGTGGTTGCACTGTAAGCTAGCTGGGCTATCAGCAGATGCAGCTGAGACTCCTAGGACCAGGGGACATGGAGGAGAAGACCCTGCTGTCCTAAGCAGTGTCCACAGGGAGTTAGAACAAAGATATCCAGGGCTATAAGCTCTTTATCTTACACAAACATTAAATTCAATTTAATACTAAGGGGGGAAAATGAGATTTATATCTTCCAGATTCTGCTGGTCTGGGACACAAACTTAATTAGAAAGACTGAAATGTCATCATCTCCTGGAGGAGGGTGAGCATCTTTTTCCAAACCCTGAGCATCTTTGTTGGATGCACTCACTGGCCAAATAAATGTGATCTGCTATTTCTTAAATGGCAATGTCTCATTGCAAAGAGTGGGGAAATGACCCTGTGGAAAAAGAACAAACCTCTGCTCATCCTCAAGTCCATTTAAGGAAAATTATTAACCTGGCCTATCCTTAGCTAGATTGTGCATGCTGTAAAGGGGATCCTGGACCTGGCTGTGGTTTTGCAGCCATGGGGAGAGTTGTAGGCACAGCTTCTCCTGGCTGTGCAGCCCCTGACTGTGCAGCAGCTGCAGGCAGGGCAGAGAGCATATGGAGGAACACAGGTCTGTGCCTCTGGGTGCCTGCCTCAGCTGTGCAAAGCATGAGCTGAGCAGAGCTGCAGTGACAAGCAATGAGCTTGTACTACTAGAGGCTGACATCTCCAAAGGGCCTGTGAATTTTGCAAGTAACCATTTAATCTGGCAGGCGATGAGCAGTCTGACCTTGACAACTTCCTAGTGGAGTAAGTGGTATCCACATTTGCAGGACACTCGGGCTGTGGTTCCCAGATTGGGACCTGGCGTCCATGGCATGAAAAGGAAGTCACAGAAGATGACCTGTAGTTGTCCTTGGGAACTGTACTACTCAGCGTTTCTTCCTCGGTGGTACAAAGAGCCTTAAAACATCTTCCCTCTGCCATGGGACTAAAGCCAAGGTCAGACTGTTCCCATGGAACAGCCAGGTCATGGAGACATGTTTGTGCAGTATTTTGTGTTTTCCATTCCAGCTCTGCTCTGTTCACTGCAGCATCTTTCACAGCTCAGGGAGGATGTGTACAGGACGGAAAATCAGGAGGATGGGGAATGTGAGATGGAGAGCAGAGATAGGGTGGAAAGCAATGTCCAGGATAGGTGGAGCATGCATTAGGAGACTGGGGGATGGAAACAGCTGTGGGACTGAAAGCTTGATTTAAGAATAAGAGTTTTGAAGGAGAGATGGAGATGGAGATGATGGAGAGGGAGAGGGAGAGGGAGAGGGAGAGGGAGAGGGAGAGGGAGAGAGGGGCCAGATGGGTCTGTAGGATAGCCTCCAGATCTTTGTGACAGATCCAGGACTGCTAAACAGCCACCCAGTGAATCCCAGGGCAGTGGCAGAAGGCTGGGCCAGGGATGGTTGTGCAGTATCTTCCACATGATATTTTGTGAAGGAACTGTGGGCTAAATGGAGGCAAGCTCAGACTGAACCACCTTGGCCTGACTCCTCTCCAGGCTGCTCTTGGACACATCATTAGAGATGACAGATCCTTGATGACAATCCAACACCCAAGCCCTGGTCTCCAGTCGGTTTGGAAAGAAGGCCATCACAGGTCTGTGCCAAAGCAAGAACACAGTCTAGGCGTGGACATGGGACAAGAAGGCCTTTCCAGGGAGATATCAAGCTGAACAACACAGACAAGCTGCTTCAAGGAAGGCTGAGGAGTACCTTGAGTGTTGTGACCTAAATAGGATGGGTCCCATGCCCAACAGCAATGGTCTCTCTGCCCCAGTATGGCCCACAAAGCACATGTTCCTTTCAGCTGAACCCCATTAAACCATCAATTTCTCAGTTTCCCCTCAATTACAGAGATCAATGACCCCTTAACTCTGCTTTCCTCCACACATTTCCTGCTTCTTCCAAATGTGGAGCTGTTAATTGCAGTTCACTGCTCATCCTAATGTTTCCTCCCTTTCTCACTTTCTCTCTCTGCTGTAATTTACTGACATTTCCTAAGCACGTTTAGGCTATGTTGGCAGCTGGATTCTGCGATAAGATTTTTTGACATCTAGTGATTGTTGGTCGATAACATTTCCATCCCATAATGAACAGAGGAGGGTAACAGGGAGGGGAAGTGCAGACAAGGAGTTATCTTCAACAGTTAGGAGATGAGATCATTATCTCTTGGAAATATGGGAAAGGCAGAAGTGAGAGCAGAGAGGTGATGCAGTCATCACAACTGAGAACAACCTCATAATCACCTTTCACAAGGCAGGCACTGCTTGGTACAAACATGGGTGGCCCAGGGTGCTCTCTGCTTCCCCAGCTCCAACCTTGGAGAGGGAGTCCCATCACAGATCTCACTGCAGGGGATGTGGCCAGGGAGGGGGAAGTACAGGTCTTGCTTTCCCTCCATCTGGACTTATTGCTGCTGGTTCTGCCCGTGTGTTGCTGAGAGCTAGTGGGCAGCCAGCACACTGCTGGGGTCTCCCACTCTGTCCTTCTTTCTCTTTCAGCTTATCTAAGACCAGGTTTGCACTTACAGAGCTGTGCCTGCAAAGTCCAGCATGACTGGTAAGCTCAGTGAAGGCTGAGGAAAAGGGGTGCAAAGCTCCTGGTTTCTAAGAAACATCCCAAAAAATCAAGGCTGCTAAAAGTCAGGATTTGTGTCTTTGGGTTATCGAGACCCAGCTGTGTTTGGTCTGAGATGTTAAGGCTTCAGAGTCCTCTGCTATCACAAAGCCACAGAACCACGGAATTGTAGAAGAGTTTTGGTTAGAAAGAACCCTTTAAAGGCCATCTAGTCCAACTGCCCAGCAGTGAGCAGGTTGCTCAGATCCCTGTCCAGCCTGACTGTGAATGTTTTCAGGGATGGAGCATCCACCACTCCTCTGGGAAATCTGGGACCCTGTTCTACCACCGTCATAGTAAAAAAACTTCTATACCTAATCTAAATCAATTCTTCTCCAGTTTAAAACCATTAAAACCATCATCCCTTGTCCTCTCACACTGTGTGAGGTGGACTTGCTGCTTGGGGTTTGGCTTGGGGTTTGGCCTCTGTTTAAAAACAAACAGGTTGCATGCTCCTAGATACAAATGCTATCTCTGGTGAAGGGTCCCAGGAATTCCACACAAATACTGTTGTGTGGGCTGGGACCATGCAGGAGGGGTTGTGTTCTGGCTGAGATACAGGCATGGTGTGTGGATTTGGCATAAGGACTGTCTTAGTCTTTCTTTCGTCTCCCAGACTGCAAAGGGATAATGCTTCCTAGTTAGGGCAGGAGCTGCATGTTCCCTGGCTGCCTGGCAGGATGGAGTTTTCTCCTGAGCTGCCAGGCTTTCACTTTTCAGCAGATAGAAGTGATTTCATGACCTTGAGCTTGCGGTATGGGTCTTGTGCTACTCTGTGAGCCTCACTGGGCACTGATCTTTGCTCTCAGCACCGTGGGGTGGAACTCCAGCAGTAACCCGGGCTGGCTCACCTGGACCTCGACATGCTCACATGGAGTGGTGGGAGATGAGACAACACACTGCTGCTAACTCCATGCCCAGTCAGATCTTCAGCTGGAACGGATCAGCTGAGACCACAGCATGCAGGGATTCACCAGGCAGCCAGGCACCTGCCTGTCTCTGACTAAAGGCATTGCAGCCTTTTGCAGTCACAAAACTGGCGGTGGAGTTAGTGACTGCTCGCTGCTGGGGCAGTCCCAGAGCAGCAGATTGCTGCCAGAAGGGGTGATTTGCTGGGGAAGCACTACTGCAGGCTTGTCCTGCTGTGTTTGTTTGAGGTGGACACTCCTGGCTGCTGTAGGGTGAGCCTCACTATGGTCATCTTTATCACCTGCCCTGTGACAGCACCTCTGTCTCTCCTGGCTGCAGAGAGGGCTGAAAGCAAGGGCACATCTTGTTCAGGAGACACACTGAAATGTTGATGGGGTAAGGCTGGACCTGAGTTTCTTTTACTGCCTGCCGTTCTTCTCATCCCTGGAGTCTAAAGGGTGCTTAGCTCTGCTTCTGCCCATGCCCAGCCCACCCCAAATTTATACCAAAGATCATAAGGACAGGCAGCGAGGGGCAGAACCACCCTCCTCCTCCTCCCAAATCTGCCCTCTGCCATTTCCCACTAGTGAAAATTTTGGAGAGAAACACAAGAGACAAGGCGCATATGGCCATAGCCTCCCCACTCCCACAGCTCTCAAGATGGTATCTTTGCCCTTAATAGCTCTTGATGGGATTTCTTTTTTCCTTTTACTCACGTTGCTCAGTCGCTTTTGGAAACAGATGAAACTCTTGTCATCTACAAGATGTGCTAGCAACAAGCTCCACAATTTGAACACAAGCTGGAGGGCGGGGTGGTTGGTGTGAGGATGGGTGGCAGGAGAGCATCCTTTTGTGTTCATTTTAAGCCCATTGCCTGGCGAATTCCCTGGATGCTTCTTCACCCTTGTGTTGCAAGCAACAGCAAAAAGGAATACTTCATTTGCCACCTTCTTTTAACCTGTCGGGTTACTCCCAACGTCTCCATTCAGCTTTTTCTCTGAGCTGCAGAATCCTAGGTGATTTAGTCACTTAGTGTCCAGAGCTGCTGTGTGCCTCTGATCAGACCTGTCACCTTTTCTTTTCCTCTGCTGTTTCCAACTCTGTTTCTTGTCTAAGACACAGGTCAAGGCTGCATCCAAGATGCAGCTTCGCCGTGGTCTGTGTGGTCATGCAGGTGCCTTCTCCATTCCTCCCCCCATAAGGCACAACTTTCTGCTTGCTTCTTTGGCTGCTAGCGAACAGGAGGCTGAGACTTCTGTAAAGCCATCCACGCCAAACCTCCTTTCAGGAGGATAATAGCTTGTTGTCTGTTGGATACAGCTGTGTGAGATTCTTTGCTTTTTTCCCCCAGGTGCATCACTTTGCATTTGCAGGAGCCACACGGAGCCAGCAGAGCTACAGGCTACTGACTGCAACCACCATAACTGATTCGAGTCACGGTGTAAGCAACAAACTAATTCAGCACAGGGTTCCTGGACCCCAAATCAGGCAGGGCAAGGTGGGGCAGGGCTTGCTTTAGGCTGTTAAAATATTAATGTGTCTGCTGGTTCCTGACCTGGTTTTTAAGCATGTCTGAAGACACTCTCCTCAGTCCTGCTGCTGTCTCTCCCGGAAGACACAAAGCCTCTGCTTCCTCAGCACACCCTTTCTTCTTCTTCTTCCACCCACTGCTCTTAATTTGGTCCCTCATTTATTGGATCAAGGAAAGAGGAACATCCCCTATGTTCTTACCAATCCATCCAGATAAAACTAATGGGATTTCAGGCTGACAGGACTCAGAAAAGACTATTTTATCTGACTGAGAAACATAACCACATGCCTCAGACTAATGGAGAATTACCTGTTGAGAGCCAGAAATAAAGGAGAGTAGCTGCCGGATGCTCTGTTTGGTTGTTAATATCATCCAACTTTTAAAACTCCTTAGTTATCAGATTTTGCCGATCAGCTTAAAAAAGAATTGCAAGATCTAAAAAATGGGAAGCATTTGCTCTTTGCTATATTAGGAATGCATCGCCCAGCTTTTCTCTGCAACTATGACAGCAAAGACTATGCTCCAGAAACTGAAAAAAACCAAGCTGAAATTCCCCGGAAATAGCCCATTTCTGCCACAGGGAAGGGCATAAAAAAAATTAACACCACCAAATAAAATCATTAGATGTGAACTGTGGATTGTCTTCTCTACAGGATATCAGGACATACAAGTTATCAGTTATCAGGATAACAAGGACAGAGGGAAGTAACACCCGAGGAAGTAACACCCAAGGAAGGATTTTCTTGGAGATGCTTGTGGTGAGGATGCCCCAGGAATGGGACATCTGATTTTTGTGTCCTCCTCAGATGGGAAAAGGAGCTCAAAGACACTTCTTCACAGTCCTCCCAGCAGAGGGAACTATCGGTCCTTGCTGGAGGCAGGTCACTTGGAAACTGGGAGGTTTTGCAGAGCTTCAGAACAGGCATGCAGGGGTAGCTGCAGTCTGCACCGGGGGCCCCAGGCTGCAGCTGCTTCATGTGCTGAGGTGGCAGGAGATGTTTGCAAGCTCACAGGGCTGGTCCATCCTCTGAATCACAGTCCATGCAGCAAAGGCCAAGCCTAGCCTGTTCTTGGGCAGGTTATGGTAGCTCCTGCTGCCTCTCTTAGTCACCTCCTGCACCAAGATGGTTCTGTTCTTCTCCCTGCGCTCACATTCCTGTAGAAAAGTAAGGGAAAATGGAAAGGCTCTATCTCTTCCCTACCACAGCCCCTGTCTGTACAAATCCTTCCTGGATTTGCCATCGAGTGCCCAAATCCCACGTTAACTCTGTTTACCTCACAACACCCAAGGGGCATCATAAGCTGCCGGACTGCTGCACCTCTAATATAGCCTTATTTTTATTTAAGAGGCATCATAAAAGTTTTGAAAGCAAAAATCAACCAAGTAAACCCCAAAATCCATAAGGGAAAAGCTGCATCTAAGGCAGTAAAGTAAAAAAACCACCATTTTTGGTGCTGCCGGAGTGCTTTATTTCTGTCTCTTCTCACCTGTGCTGTCCGTACTGACACTCAAACTTACCATTTTTCATAGGTCCCCATATCTCACTTAATCTCAGCCATAGGTGCACAAAGGGGATAAATTAAAGTAAACCCAGATAACCACGGATTTCCTTTTCCCCAGCTTTTGCCAGCTTTGACCTGAGGAATGTAACTTCCAGAGCAGTGTTTATGTGACGCTGCTGTGGCCGTAGGAGCAGCTGGGCACACACAAACACACACACACAAACACACACACGCACACACAGAGGCTGTGGCCACACTTCTGATGCAGGCAGCGGGTCTGGGGGGAAGTGAGGGACTCCCAAGGAGCAGATTACACCTCCCTTCACAGGCATGTGAGAATGCTCAGTGCACTTCAAGCACAAGCAAATGGCTAATGAGTGGAGGAAACTGGTGTTTTATTGTGCAGTATAATAGGATAGCACAGCAAAACACAATAAAAGGCAGACAGCCATATCCCCTCAACATAAACCTGGCTGGGTTTTGAAGCACTTGGGGTCTATTACATGAAACTCTGTGGCCTGGGGAAGGCAGAGGATTTCTGCTCCATTTACTGACATTAAGCAGGGCTGCTGCTAGCATAGGTTCACCCCATTACAGACACCTGGCAGGCTCTCGTGCAAGTTGTCTCTCCCTGAGATATCCCTGGATTTATCTCAGGATATCCACACAGGAGAGCTGGATGCTCCTGTAGATGCCACAAGAGTTAAACCCATCCTTCCCGGTCTGGCTGCCTGTTGAGGTTTTTTGAGCATGGCTTTCCTCTTGCCCCTTCTTCTTGTTTTTCGAGTCCCCAGTTATAGTCCAGCCCCAGCAGCTCAAGGCTCCCAGGTGGCTGATACAGCCCCAGCCCTTGTGTTTGTCTGGGGCCGTGGCTGATGGCTGTGCTTGCTCTGACTTCTCACCAGCCTCTTTAGAAGACGAATGAGCCTTGTTAATCAGCAAGTGGCTCTAGGAGAGGACTACGGGCTGACATACCTGCCCAGAACCAAGAAACTGGGTTGTCTTCTGTCCTCTGACGTCTTGTAATGCATACCACACCTCAGAGAGGAAGATTGAGAGCTCTGCAATTAGGGCTGATTTCTTAGCATTCATTAGGCATATATTGTTCCTGAGCTGCAGAAGCCCTGGGCTCTTTCAGACTGCGCTATTCAGCATCCCCATGAGCAAAACCTTTTCCTTGTTTCTATTCCCAGCCTCATATGAGCCTTTCCCTGCTTCTGACCATTCCCTCTCTGATGCTGGTTTCTGGGCTGTGCTCAGTTGCTGATGGTCCTTGACATCTCCATCAGAGATGCAGGAGAAGGTGAGTCCCCAGGTGCATATCAGCTGCCACAGCAGAGATGACCTGTGCTGGGGAATTTGGGTTTGTTCCACTGCAGAGACCTGTCTGTGGCTCCACAAGCAGTGCAGATGGGGTGCTCTGTCGAGGTAAACTCCACACCCCCGGGTAATCCATCCCATGCTGCTTCATCCCCCCTCCAGTCACCCTTTGTGCTGCAGAAGGGCCCCAGTGTGGGTAACTGCTCCCAACCTGGAAACCATCCTCCTGTTCATCTTTGCCAGGCCCCTCTTTTCCAGACCTTTTCCAGCTTCATCTTGATGAAAAACAAGGAACAGAGCCACACCCTGTGCCCCAGGCAAAGGTGTAGTGGCTCTGTTCCGAACCATAATGTGTGTGTGTTTTGTTGTGCATGGCAGATCCTTCCTAATAATTCCTGCCTCCTGCTTTGCAATTTCCATCACCACAGTTCACCAAGCTGACGTTTCTCACACAGGTGTCTGCTCCTCCATGATTTTTTACTGTGCAGCAATGCTTTGTTCAGAGCAAAGGAAAGCCTAAGGAAGCCTTTTAGCACAGGCTTTCTTCCACAGGCTGATGGAGCAGCGTGAATGACTCCTGACAAACACCTGCTGTATAATATACATAAGTACATGCTGCAGAGCCTGCCCTCTCTTCCTGCCATGCCTGCATTCCCCACAGCTGCGTTTCACCCATCGCTGCTCCAGTCTGCCTGCACAAATCTTCCCAGCAGGACAGAGCTGGAAATCGGCTGATGTTGCTCCTGTGTTTTTTCCCTCCCCGGGCAGCAGCAAGTCCTCTGCACGGGTCAGTGCACGCGTGTGGGTGTGCCAGGCGGCAGTGACGCGGGCACTGCGATGCTCCCTGTAGGAAGGTGGCTCTCCATCAGGGCTTCTTGGAGCAAACAGTCCCACAGGGAAGCAAGAGACATGCCGAGAAGTCACCACTGCTCTGCAAGGCAGACATGGGAGCCTAGGGAAGAACGAGGGGGTAATTTCCCCTCCCCAGTGCTGTCCCCAGCCGCCCTTGTGGTAACATCTCATCCACTGCTACCCAGAGCCCATCTCTGCACCTTTGCTGTGCCTTAAAATGTTGTCTTAGAGAAGCACAACTCCACATGGGACACCTGAAGGCAAATGGACTGATTTAAAATGATTAATCCTCAAACGCCCCCCCACCCTGATAGCATGGATGGACGTGCTTAGGAGGGTGGAGGCAGGACTGTGGGAAGAGCCATATGGTGGGGTGAGCTCAGGCATGTGATTGCTGAAGTGTTGGGGGAGATGGCTGTCCAGGAGAGCTGCAGTGAAAGGAAACAGGATGCCTCGGGGATGAGGCTGCGGGCAGCCCAGTTGTGCCCACAGTGGCAATGGCAACTCATAGGTTAATAAGGCAGAGACAAAGTCCTGCCTAAATATAACCACCGTGCTGCAGGGTGGTTAGGCCGTGTCCCCAGCAGGTCATTCTGGTCCTGACCTGATCCAGTCGCAGCGACACGAATAGCCATCTGTGAGTTTTGGTGTGGAAAATATTACTAATTAAAATTAAAAAAAGGAAAGCAAAACATCTGTACTCAGCAGCATCTGTCATTCTTGCTTCTTCAGGGCATCGTGCTTGGAAACTTTAAAACAAGAGAGTATTTTTAGTTTGAAAAAAAAATTAAAAGCATAATTTTAAAATTATATAAAAAAAAATAAAACCAGCCCAACTTTCTTTTTTTTTTCCCCATTGCTGCCTGTGCAGCCTGGAGAAGCTCTGTGAGCTCCTGCCAAGGAGCTGAGCATGGGGAGGGAGCGGATGTGCAGGAGGGTAGGGGTGGCAGTCCTACCCCTTCACACTGAGACCTGGCTTCTTTCTCCAAAAAGGAGGGACAGCTGAGCAGGAGTAAGGTCTGACTCCAGTGCTGCCTCTGCCCCTCAACCCACTGAGGGTGTCACATGCATTAACAGCAATGTTTTGTTAATTAGGACCGGGCTGGGTGGAGACCAGGGTAATAAAATTGGGCAACTTTAAGAAGTCTTCCCTGATGGTATATTGGAATAAAGTAAGTAAGAAATTGCCCATGGCGAGCCAGTGGGGGACAGTGTTAATTTAATTGGTGAAAACGAACCAAGGATGGCAGAGAAGAAAGCAGCTGACACGAAAAAAAGGGGCAGGCAGGCAGGTGGTGCATGCCCTACCCAGGTGATCACGGCCCCCATGACCCCAGTTCAGCCCCATGGTGCTCCCCTCTGGTCTGTCCCTCCATCTCCCCACCCCGTGGACATCCCAGAGCCCCGTCCTCGGCCACCATCCAGCAGCACCCCCTGTCTCAGAGGTACCACATACAGCCCCCAGCCTCCTGGAAAACAGGAAAGAGAAGCCAAACACTTGCCTAAGCACCATTCATCTCCCCCACATATGGATGTGCCCTTGCCCTCCTCTCCCCTGCCCTATAGCTCTTACTGCCTGCTGGCAGAAGCCCCACGCTTTGGGGGTGGAGGGTGACCTGCTCCAGAGACAACCCCAGAGCTGTTCTGCGGATCAGTTTGATTCCTGCAGCATCTGGGATGAGCTAGCTGGGGAATGGCAGGGCTTTTCTAAAGGGCAACAGAACTGTTTGCAGTTTTTCTCATTAATATTTTCTAGATTTTTAGGGGTTTTTTTTGTTGTTTTTTTTTAGCTGGTGGCAAAATTACCCTAGGGCTTGTGTGGTTGCCTGCCTTAATCCTGAGAATTTTTCAGTTATTAATTGGAAACTTGAAAGATTGTGAATGAAGCTGAAATCCTTGTCTGTCAGGCTGTGTCTGCAGTAAATATGGAAAGCCCAAGGGGACAGGGCCACCCGGGAGGTCTGGGGTGCTCTGCAACAGGGCTGAGTGCTGCAGGATGCTGGCCAAGGCCTCTGCATTGTCCAGCCTGTCCTTTACCCCACGGATCACTCACTTCCAGTTTTGCCCATGTTGGTGACCAGCCTTTGAGAGCAGGCTCATCACTTCTTGGCTGCTGCCAAGATTAAGGGCAGTCACCCATCCTCTCCATCCAAGGCAAACTTAAAGCTAGGGAGATCCAGGTGGGAAGTGCCAGGATTTATTCAATGGCCAGGCATAGCTTTAGTTTCCTTTCTTTACTAGGTAGGCTCAAACCAAACAATTTCTAGGAGTAATGTGCGAGGTACAATGGGTTTTCGTATGTATTTAGGTGTCTCTGTGTGCACTGTCATCTCAGCGGCACTTTGGAAACCTCAGGAGAACTTCTCTTCCTGGGAGGAGACACCTTCATCTACTCAGCATGGTGGAAAACACAGGGACCTGTTCAGGTACCTCCTATCCTCTTGTCCTCCCAGCAGCAACTACATCTCTGCCCTGTGTCCTGCCCACCACCTGTGCCACAGTCATCCTGGCAACTAACAGGCAGGGAGGGTGGTGCTCTGCAACAAAAAGGTGCTGTCTTAGGAGGGCGTATCCCAGCCATTATCCCCCACAAAAGTCAAAAGAGAGACCTACACCGCCCTGATGCAAAATGGAGTTTGTCTCTCTAAAACCAGGGGGGAAATTAGGATAATAATTCCAGGCACGAGTTGTGGAGAGGCAGGGAGAAACTCAGGGCAATCTGTGACTCCGAGAGCCTTTGCACTTCCCAGACAGATGGCACTTGGCAGAGGCTGCTGTTGTGCTGCTCGTGTTTGAAGCCTGGCTTGCTTTTCTAGGGGAAGACAACCCACGGAGGGGAAGTCATAAATACTCCCAGCCCCAAAATCTCCCTGTTATCAACCCACAGCTCTGCCTAGAGCTTGGGCATGCAGGAAACATACAGCATTCTGGGCAGCAAGCGGCGGTTTGTTGTTGCAGGGGCACTCGGGAGCACACTGAGCAAGGCGATGTACGCAGGGACACATGGCAAGTGCTGGAGGGGGAAGAGCACAAGTTGTTTAGTCCCTATTTGTCAACAGCTCACGTGGAGGGCAGCTGCTGCGGAGCGTTTGGGGATTTTGATTACTTTCCGAAGGGTTTCCAGGTCTGCCTGTCCAAGGATCTGGGATGTGCCAGGCGTGCAGGGCATGCGCATGTGCAGGGGCAGAGTCCCCGTGCGCGCAGAGCTGTGGCAGCGACGGGACAGGAGCATAACCCCACGTTGCCTCAGCTGCAGCCCATTAGCTGACCATGCTCTCTGCTCCTAAATCATTTCCTGAAGGGCTTTTTGAAACCAAAAAGAAAAAAAAACTCCCCCTCAAGATGGTGGTGGAGGGAAGGGGGGGAGAAAATGGTGAAAAGTTCAAACACAGCCTGATGTCCCGGAGCTGCTTTCATGCCCGGCTCCATCTACCAGGAGCTTCGTCTGGGTGTGCAAAAGGTAACGCTGAGCACAGGCAAACCCTCCCCTCCACGGGGGTGGGAGCCCAGGGACCCAGACTGAAGCTTTTGTCTTTTTTTTTTTTTTTTTTTCCTGCTTGTGACTTTTTAGCAGTCCTTAGGGGACATTCCAAGTATGTGGCCAGGCATGGAGATAGTTTAAAACACATTAAGTTCACAGACAAGGTGTCATTAGGGCTTCTTTGGAGGGGGAGAGAGGGAGGAATTATTTGAAGTTCATTTGCCCAGAGGGAGTGCTCTCTGAAGAGGAATGGTTTCGGGGCACGGTGGGTCTGGTTCAGGGTTTTTGCTCTTCCTGCGACTTCGAGGAGCTGTTTCGTTTGAAGACGTCGGTTGTTACGGTGCAGGACGGGACAGAGAACAGAAAGCATCAAAAGTATTTTGCCTGCCCTGCCTTTAAAGCTGCTCTCCCCAGACTGTCTAGGAGAGCAGGTCGGAGCCCCAGAGTCCTGTTTCATGGGAAATATCGACCTCTTTGTTGTTGTTGTTCCAAACAGGAATGAAAAATGTAAATTTCTGGTCAAGCAAACATTCCTCAGGGCTGTTCTGGAAAATTGAAGCGACACTTTCTCAGCATTTTTGTTATATTAAAATTCAGCATGCAAATTGGGTGTGTGATATATATTTCATAACATACTGTGAGCAAATTGCAATAGAATATGAAGTATAAATCTAAACCATTAATTTGAATGGTTTCCCCTAAATATGTTACCAAAATGATACCTTTCTGGCAAAAGGTTTGGATTCTATTGAAACAGCTTCTTGTTTTGTTTTGGAAAATTTGCCTGTTGCAAACAAATCTGAGCCGTCCGCAGGCATCGTCCCAAGCCAAGCCTGCCCTTCCTTGGGGCCATCTTTCCATCAGGACCATCTCCTCTGTGAGGAATGGGCTCCTTCCACTGCTCCCTGCTCAGATTTTGGAAGAGCTTCCTTGTGGCAGGGGCTGGAATTTTACCAGTTTTGCTGGGCTCCTTGATACCAGGCAGTATCAAGGAGATACCAGGAGTTTCCTATTTTTTGGAAAAGGCAGGAGAAAACTGGCCAGACCTACAAGAGCTTCTCTTTTTTTTTTTTTTTTTCCTGTACTTAGTCTGAAGTTAAAGCTGGAGTTTGTTTGTTGGGTTGTTTGTTGGTTTTTTTTTCTTTTCTTTTGGTGCTGTTGTTGATTTGAGCAATGATGCAAGCAAACTTTTCCAAGCCCTCACAAGCAGAAATGCTTCTTCAATACATGAAGCAATGTGTGTTCTGGGTGCTGAGGAAGATGAGGAAGGCAGGTAAGCCTGGGCTGGAAGTCACTGCTCAGCCTTACCTCAGCAACGGGCTGCCCCACAGTGATGTCCAGGGGTCTGGAAATATCCCTGGTACATGTGAAACCTCAACAGGAGACAGGGAAGGGCTGTTTGCTCTGAAAAAAAATCACAAGCTAAAAAGAAAGCTGATGTGGAGTGACTTCTGAAGTTTCCAGAACTGAGCACTACCCCCAGCACTCCAGGAAGGAAAAAAGCATAGTTTGAAGACACAACTGACTTTGGATTCACATTGCACACTAACTGCTGCAGACCTGCCTCGGGCTCAAGGGGTACACAAACCTGAGCATCCCAGGCTCATACTGTGCTTGTCCCTACAGCTTGGTGAGTCTGGGGGTCATGATTCCTTGGGGAAGGTCCTTGTTGTGCAGGCTGCAGCGTGGAGCCAAAGCCTGGCTGCTGTGGGGCAGCTGTAGACCTCAAGAGTTGCTTCAAGGCAGCAAGAAGCGCTTCAGCTTCCAAAAACCTCTTCCTCCTGTCCAACACCCCACTGGTGACACAGACGGTGTATGAGGGCCACAAGGGTTTCTAATGTCTTTTTTAATTCAATAAGGCACTGAGGAAAGCAGGGTTACCTGTGTCTGTAGTTATGGGATGGTTTGGGGAGGTATATTTTTTGATGATAATCACTCCAGTGAAGGCTGCAGGAGACATTCTGTCCTTAGCCTGTTTTTCTACCTGAAGAAAGTCACCAGACTGGCAGGTTAAATCCAGGACTGGGGGAAAATGTCCCTACAAAGCTGGAATGGAGGGGGGGCAGTACCTGAGTCCCAGCTGTGTGGGAAGGAGGGGTGTTAGCACCACTCCAGGATGGCACTGATCGAAAAACAAAACATCACAATCTTTAAAAATGTCTCTGTAACAGTAAAGGAGGAGTGTGGGGCCTGAGAACAAACAGTCTGTGATCAAAGCCTCTTCCAGAAGCGCCTTGCTGCGAAATGGTGCTTTGATGATGTGTTACCTGTTCAGCAGCTGGCAGGGCCCCCCTGGAGCAGGCATCACTCCCAGCCCTGCAGCCCCCTGCACTGCAACAGCATCGTTCTTGCTGGGCAAACTATGCTGGGCAAGAGGCTGCTCAACCCCCAGGCTGGTGTCCACAGCGTGGAGACTGGAGGTGTGACTCTCCATCAGCTCTCCCTCCCAATGTGCCTGGGCAGACCGGGCAGCTCAGAAGGTGCCCTGAAAGGCTGCAGGAGATCCCCAGTCTGCACTGCTGCAGCTGCCTTGCTGGAGAAGGTGGATGATGTTAATTAACTCCATCCGTTTCTAAAGTGGGAGTGGTGAAAATTCTTCTCTCATCTCTGCACAGCTCAGCCCAGGGAGAGCATCTGCTCTGAAGGGCTTACAGTGAAACCGTGGGGTGAGACAGCGGGTGGAAGCAGAGGAAATAACTGTGAACAGAATCACAGAGTGGTTTGGGATGGAAAGGGCCTTAAAGATCATCTATTTCCAACCACCCTACCATGGGCAGGGACAGCTTTCGAATTCAGGCAACAAGAAAATTACCTGCATACTTACGAATAGGGTGGTGTGACAATTCAAGTATCTAGGCAGGACCAGAATTCTAGGCAAATTTAACATCTTCTATCAAGCTAAACTGACATAGTTGGAAAAAAACCCCCATGTGTTTTTTGGGACACATCAAACCTTTTCCAGGTCTCAAACAGAAAGAGCAAACTTCAAAGGGAAATGCAAATGGGGAAGCGTGGCTTGAAGTTTAATTGGACTTGTTAATCAGCTAGACTGGGGGAGTGAAGAAGTAGCTGATACACGAGCATAGGGGAAAGCCTGGCCTGTGTCCCACCGAGCCAGTGGTGCAGAAGCACAGGCAGATCACCACATTGCCACAGTTTGTTTATTAAAAAGAGAATAAAATCAGGTAAATTACCCACCCACCTTCCCTGTTGAGGCAACAGGTGCCCTGGGGACCGGGTCTGCCCGGTTCTGCTGGTGCAGCTCTCATCCCCGCTGGGTATGAGGGGTCATGGCACAGGGGGCCCCGAGAAGCTGCAGAGCTGGGCTGGGCTGGGATGAGCACCCTCATGGATGGCCTGGCTGGGATTCACAGATGTGTCAGAGGTGACCAGAGATGGGAGTTCTCCTTTCTACTGAAATCTCTCATATTTCTTCAGCAGAGTCATCATGAGGGATCTCACTGGGCCTTTGCTTTCGGGAAGTGTGTGTCAGGAAATCAGGAAACCACCCTATTTCTGCATGCTGAGAGCCCATTTGGGGATCACAGCCTCAGGGCTGCTTCTTGGGGCTGAAGAGGGATTTGTGACTGGCATTGCAGACAGAAACAGGCATGTCTGCCCTCATGGTGGGAGAACAGGAACGGGCAGCTGCTTTTAGGGGGAAGCTGCCACTGGAGGGAATGATTCACCGGCTCTAGGAAATGCAATTCTCTGTGGGACCACGCTGGTAGATTTACAATTCCTCATCCCTTTTGCACAGCAAGAAAACTTGCATGACAATAGCTTACCAACCTTGAGATGCAAATATCTGGCATTTCTGGAGATAGCAGAGGGCAGAGCTTTGTGCTGGGACTTGGTAGCAGCAGCGGTGTGTGACTGGCAGAAACTGATTTGAATAATTGGGTGTCACGTCTCTATTTTTCTTTCGGTTTAACTACATGTGCAATTAATTAAAATAATAACCTAAACGGTCTCCTGCTGGGGTTGTGTTTGCTGCTTCACTTCAGTCTGCCATCAACACTGCTGAAAGAGTTTTATCGAGAGTTGCTTCTTGCTGAGAGGAGCTCGAGCAGAGAAAGGTTTTTCCCAGCAGAGAAACCTTTAATGCTTGTGGCATCTGTGCTCTTCCCACCCATGTTGTCTGGGTGGTGGATAGACAATAAGCAGGGCTTTAATGTATCGCTTGCCACATCCTCTGCCTGACCTGCGCTTTGCCTGGCATGGAGAACTGCCTCATCCATGTCATGGGAAATGTCATCCCTGTCCTGCATCCTAGGCAGCCTGGCAGTGCTGCAGAAGGGCTTGTGGGGGTCGCTGTGAAATCAGGACCTCCCCCAGGTATGGGCACAGAATAACCCTGAGTATATATGACAGAGACAAGGTACAGAACACAAGAGCTGTGCTGCTGAAAGGTCCCCCAGGAGCACTCCATAGAGCATCAATATGTCCAAGACTCTGGGCGCTGAAGTTTTCCTGGAAGTGCCAACTCCTTCTCCACTAATTAACTCTAATTTCCAACAGCTCGACACAGGTGCAGCTGCCTCCAGATCGCATCTGATAATTTTGCTGTCTGTTTCCATCCACATTCCCTGCCTCACCTCTGCTCTGCCAAGCCCATGGCTGGCAGGTGCCCTCAGCAGCCTTTGCAAGAGGAGAAAGCTCTGATCCATGAGGAAACCATTACAGGCTCTCCATTCACTCATTCATTCATTCATTCACTCATTCATTCATTCATTCATTCCTTCCTTCCTTCTTTCACAGCTCTCCCTAAGTGAAGGCCAAGATTTTGGTGCACACTACATCCCTTGCAAGATCATGGTGCAGCTTGTGCCTGTTGCCTCCATGCTACAGTTCTCTGTGGAAAAAACAAAATTACTTGGGGAACTGTGCTCCTGCTTCTCACATTCCTCTTAAACACCCTTTATCTGTGAGTACATGCTGTTACAGTGGCAGCAGGAACATACTTTAAAAAATCAAGATGCTTACAAGTCTTTCCCTGTTACTGTATTCATTGCTGGTACAAGAAATATTGTTCCCCTGCAGCTGAGTGCATTCACGTCTCATCTTGCTCCTTCTCCCAGTTCTTTTTCCTGCCTGGCTGATTCTTTGTCAGCAGCCAACACTAATCTATCCCTGGCAGTTCCTTCCCTCCCTGCTTTTAGTTTTAAGGATGCTCGAGATACAAGGTATTGACCATGGTTGTGAGCGTGGTGCCAAACAGCCCCTCACCCCACAACTCCTGCCTGCTCCTGGCACCAGAAGACAATGGTAGAGATTAAAGCGCCTGGCTGGCAGAAGCAAGATTATGAACTTGTCCTGAAGAAATTGAATTGGAATTTAGCTGAATGGGAAAGCAATCAAAATTCAAAAGGTTTTGTTGGGTGGGGTTTTTTTGTTTTGTTTTGGGGTTTTTTGTTTGTTTGTTTTCTGATTTTTTTTTCTCTTAAACCAACTGACTGAAGTAGAGCTTACAAGACTTTAAACTGTATTCATAAACTTTAAGGACAGCGAGGACCATTTTGATCATCTGGTCTAACTTCTTCCTTGGTATGATCCTGATCCCTCCTGCCAGCCTGAGCAGTCCTGCATCAAGCACAGGACTTTTGTAACTCTTTTAGAAAAACAGTCTGTGTTGATAGAGAGATCAAGAGAATGGTGAGCATCTCACACTCTTCAGTAGTCAGTCAGTGCAGGTTAAGCTGATTTATCAATTCTTTGAATAAAAGGATGTTCATGCTTACCCTAGAGATAGTGATGACCTGCTTCTGTGCCCACTTCTGGGCACAGGGTTGCCAGAGCATGAAGGATATACCAGGAGGAAAAGCCAAAACACTGAGCCAGAAGAGAAGGGGAAGGAATCTAAAAGCATCTGCCACTGCTTGACAAAATGTCACCACTTTCCTCTGAGCCCTTTGTCTGAAAATAAGAGATGGTGTGCTTTTGTTTCCGTCCCTACTTCAATTAGCACGGTGGAGACAGCCATTAGTACCCAGCACGCCTCATCCAGATCCCTGACCTCTACAGAGAGGTCTCTAAGTACAGTTGTGATCTACAGCAGGGTCACTGCAGTTATTTATCACTGGTTACAGCAGTGAGTGATGTGGTAGGAGCATTACAGCGCTTTCCTAGCATGGGCTTGAAATGGCTGCTGGAGGGGGACATTTTCCTCTGGCCCCAACAATCCAGATGCTTGGGAGGTACTGAGAGGCAGAGAAAGGTGAACTCCCAAACTGGGGTTTTCTCCCTGGGCAGCTCACAGGAGCCTGTGGGAAGAATCCAGCCCATGAGAGCCATCTCTGGGGCACTGCTGGCCTGGGCACAGCCAGAGAGGAGCAGCACTGCTGGTGGGAACAAGCTGAGATCCAGCACACGGAGATCTGGGCTGTCCCAGTCCCGTGGGGTAATTTGGTTGTTTCTCTCTTCACTGATCTCTCCTCTTGCCTCTGCCTGCCTTATCTGGTGGGTTGCACATCCCTGGGGGAACACGCACCTCACCATCTGGTTGGGATGTCTGCTACCCCCTCTTCTGTCCTGCCCTCAATGCATCCCTGCTTCACCAGCCAGTGCAGATTTCAGATGCGAGCCTCCCAAGTACACCTTCCCAGAAGCAAAACTGCTGCTCAAAACAAACTGGTCCTTCTCAACCCTTCTTCTCCTCCATACCACTGCTGCTCTGCCAGGGGTGCCTGAGGAGCCCAGGACCCACTGCTTGATAATTTGAAGACACAGGAGGATGAGCCCTTGCTTCCCCACACTGCTGTAGGAACAGGCAAAAGCCAGAGGAAGGATGTAAGGACAGCACATGGACACTGTGAGAGCTTCTCAGGGATATTTTCATTTATACCATGCTGTAATGTCCAGCACCACTCTTCCCCTTCTGCCCAGACACCGGGTTTAGCAAGAGTCTCTGTCATCCTATTTGTCAGAGAACACGTATCTCGTTTAGACACCCCCCAAGCGAGGCATCACTAATATTAAACCGGGGGAAAATGTGAGACCACCGTGTTATCTCTTTCCCCTGCAAGCTCAGCCCCCGGCAGGCTGGGGGGCAGCATCCCAGGCTGAGCACTGCCCTCCCGAAACATGTGCCCACCCTCGAGAGCTCCGAGAGCGCCGAGCATCCTCCCGCGGTCCCCGAGCGGGCCCTGCCGGGAGATGGCACTGCAGGCACGGAGAACCCCCCCGCCGCGCTCCGCCGCTGCCAGCAGCCGCCGGAGCCAAGAAAGTCCTTTTATTTGTCTTTCCCCCTCCTTCCCTCGAGACCCCGCTGGAAAAATATTCCTCTTGTCCCCTGTGATCGCCGCATCCTCGCCGCTCTGCAGCATCTCTTTGACGCCGCACAGAACTCGCGGCTAGGGAGGCAGCGGGTGCACAAGGGCTGGTTGGGAATAGCTGGCACATCCCTGTCAGCATCTGGGCAAAGAGGGATGGAGGCAGAAAAAGTCTGTGCCCTGCCCTTAAGCCATGAAGACACCCCCTTCCAAGCATGGGGTTTGCAATCTCAGACTCTGCCTGGAACCCTCCAGAGCATGAATATTTCAACTGCAGCCTCCTCTGGATCCATAATCACCCGAAACTTCCCTGGGAGCTTTTTTTTCAGTTCAAACAAAGAAGCTGTGCAAGCATAATTAATTTTCCCGTCTCTAGGTGAGAAGCTTTGCTAAAGTGGCTGTCAGGAAATCAAAATTTACAGCACCTGAAGTTTTGCTAACTTGCTGTTTCACATCGTGGTATCACGGGAGATGCAGATTTTCTTGTTTCTCATGAGAGCTTGAATCTCCACCTGGACGAAACTGAGAAATTTCGGCAGCCTTTTGCAATGCTGGCCCAATTTCCCAAGGAAATTTCATGGGCTTTTCCTCACCCTGCCAGATTTTTCAACACCTTTCAGGAAGTCACAGCTGAGCAGTTTTGGTCAGGATAGTTTTGCGTTTCAGGGAGAATATTTGGACCATTAGGTCTTCTTGGCAAATAGTCGTTGACTACTCCCAGGGTGGGTGTTTGTGCTCCCCGGTGGTGCGTTGTCCCAGGCAGCAAGGTGTTCCCAAAACGGGATATAATGCAAAAACCCAGTGAGAAGACACCCATCAATTCTCTTATGAAAACAGATCTGTTTGGGCTCAGATAAAAGGCTCCAAGCTGATGCTGTCTGAGGTTTGTTTTTTTTTCCTGATGGTTGGGTGGCTTTATTTTTTTTTTCGTTGGTTGGTTTTGTTTGTCCTTTTGTTTTATGGGGGGTGGGGAGGAAGCTGTGTAGGGGGTTAGAGGAGATACTTTTTAGTTGGAAATTCTCAAATCTGAAGTTTTGAGAACAGGAACATGTAGTTGCCCTACCTGTTCTGAGGAGATTATAAGAAGCAATTATGCAATTTGACTTAATGCCTTATTCTGGCATTTTTGCAGAGAAATGGTTTGCTCAGTTTTAAGAAAGAGCCAAATAAATCTGAAAAAAGATCAGGGTTGAAGTGTCACAAGTGGAACATTTCAACATGGGGTAAACAGGTAGGTGGGCTGGACACCCTGTGATTGTGCCAGGTGTGTGAGAGAAAAGTAAATGTTTGTCCACTTTTTGGGCTTGGCAGTGGTCAAGCTGAAGGAAGGGATGACTGGAATGTGGCTAATGGAGAAGAGAGAGAGAAAGAGGAAAATGGCAGAGGAAGCAGGAGCAGAAAGAAGAGGGGGTATTTATCCACTTTTGTAAAAGGGCCGTGTGGTGCACAGCAATGTCCATTCTGATTTTGCTAGTGGCCACAGAAGCCATCCACGTCGTGGTACAGATGTACCCCACACAGAGGCACCAAGGAGCTATGGGGTGAAGATGGGTTTCACTTGCTTGATTGAGCTTCTGGACTTAGAGGAATTTATCCTCAAGGTTAAGGAGGAGAAACCCAGCAAACCATTATAAAAAAAAAGCATCTTTGAAAGGTTCGTACTCACTGAGAGCCAAACAGTGGGGGGCACAGAAGGAGTGGTGGTGGTGGCATCTCTTCACAGGCATCATGTTTGGGATGGTGATTTCCCACTGTAGCTCTCTCCTCTCAAGTCAGCTCATGGGATATGCTGTTAGAGATGTTTTCATCCCCTGCTCCCCACACCCGGCACTGATGTTTCCCAGGTGTTTCTGCCTTGCAGGGTTTGAAACTGAGTCACCTTTGATTTCTCCTGACATTTCCCAGAATTTTTTTAACTGCAATATTGTATTTATCCCAAATGTGGATTTCTGGGGAAATCGTGCTTTTCAGCTAAAGGCAATAAAGAGAGAAAGTGAAACAAAATTAATCTTTCCCCATCAAAACCCCCCCAAAAAACCAAAAAAAAAAAAAGAAAGCCAATCAAAAAAAGGCCCACCAAAAACCCCAAACCCTTTTGAAAGTCATGGGGGCAGGGGTTTTCAAATTCCTCACCAAAAGACATTCAAAAAGCAGCTCTTTCACTTTTTTCTTTCAAACCCGACCTTTTCATGCTAAAAACTTCAAACCGCTCTAATCCCTGGCTTCTGCCTTCTCGTGTGAGGAAGATGATTTGTGATAGAAGCCAGTCCTGCAACCAGAGCAAGGAGCCACGCCGCAGCAGATGCTGGCTTGCCTCGAGGTGTTGATCCACAGGCGGATTGTGGGGATGAACCAGCCCTGCTGGCATCGGCCACGGCTTGGGAAGGGCTCGCACTTGGCTGCAGAATGGTGGGGTTTTGTGGCAGGGGCTCTCAATCCAGGCAAAAGCCACAACCATCAGGACATCCCTGCTTTCTCCAGGGCAGTAAGAGCACTCCTGCCATGCAGACCCTGCATGTTTGGGGGCAGTTCTGCTACAGAAGGGGCTGGGGGCTGAAGGCTGAGAGCAGCTCTAACTTGGGTGTGCCTCATGCCGGCCACATTCCCTCCGGACACCTCCATGGCCCCTGACGCTGGCAGTGGTGAGTCCCTGTAAGATGTCCTGATCCGTGGGGAAAAAACACCCGGCTTGGCAAACACACAGGATTATGGTGCTGATTTCCCCATTCCAGGAGCATTGCAACACTAATCCTGTAATTCAGTGCACAGTGGTGCAAAACACGATCGCTTTAAGGTCTCAGTTCTTGCCTGAGATTTCATGGGGTTGTTTTTCTGGCACCGCAGGAAAGAAAGTGCTGGAGGAAACCTTTTCCAGACCCCTATCCCGTTGTTCCTTGCTCAGGAAGACATATGCAAAAATGTATTTTAAATATGGCTTTCATTCCACGCTGAGCCTCTTTCGAGTGAGGAGCTGGAAGCCGTGGGTCACGTGGTGAGTGGGTGATGGGACAGACGTTATTTATAACAGGTGTTAGGCGATACTTTGTCATCGATATCTTACCCGGCAGCGGCGGCAGCAGCAGGGGCAGTGAGGGGTCTCTCCATATGCCAATCCCTCTTTTCCAGGAGTGGGTTTGGTAACAGCATGCACCGAACCTGACATCCTTGCTACACATGGAAACTTCACTCACTTATTTCCGCTGACTGGCAAGACCTGGTTCTCTCTGTACCACTCTGCATCCCAAAGCATGCCAATCACTCATGTCCGAGCCACTTGATGCCCATGATCAGGGCTACATCCCAGGACAGAATTTTCTCCTGCCCAAATCTGCGCACACACGTGATTGCATCACACTCTGTCCAGGTTCTGGAGGTCCCCACGGCCTCTCCTTGCCCACACATTGTTGTATGCATGCCGATGCTCACCACCATCACCAGGACTCTTCCCAGACAAATGGGTAATAGGCTGGAAAGCCACAGCTAGGTCCTGTGCTTATTATCTCCATCTTTGTCTTTTGCACGCACCTCCCACTATCTACACAGGAAGAAGTTTGGCAAATGTAATAAAGACAAGGTGAAGTTTTACATAAAATATTCTCTCCTGCTATGAGTCCTGAGGAATTTTAATCAGTCCAGGAGTACCAGCAGAATTCCTTTGCCTGCAATCTTTTCATGATCTTGCTTTCCCCTCTTGTTCCTCGTGGGGAGCATTTGCTGAGAAGATGATTAAATTGGGCTGGTAAAAAGCTTGTCGGCTCCATAGCTTCCATCTTTTCCTGCTTCTTTGCAAGAACATTTGTACTTTTTTCTGGCCTGCGGCATGCAAGGTCAGCTGCTTTCTTTGCAGTTTTCTTGTACGTTTCCTCACCATTGTTGTGGGGTTTTTCCCCCTCCAGAGAATCTCTTTTGTGCAAAGGCAAGAGACAAGGCTCCTAGCTCAGCCTGCTGTGTTGTTGTTCGCCTGAAGTCCAGCAGGAATTCAAGGAATGGTTCCCCACGTCTCCTATTCACCTTGCTTCTGCCAGTGGCAAGGGGTCGGGCAGGGGGCGGATATTTTGGGGAAGCCGTGAGCAAGGAGGGCAGACTCAGGGGCTGATGTGAGCTCAGGGATTTTGGAGGACTGAAACTCATCTGCTGTTGCCTGCCAGTAGTTCAGTGTAGGAATTTGGGCATTTTGCTTTGAACAAATGATTCACCAGTAATCATTTAATCAGCTCTCCCGATGTTTGAATAATCTGTGAGTAATTTAGTCAGATGTTTGCCACAGAGTACCAAAGAAATGGTTTGGAAAGACACTGGCTCAGACTCTCACCTCGTATATGCGCAGCTTTGGGGTAAACCAGGCCAGTGCTCTCCCCTGAGCTTTGGCCTCAGGTGTCCAAGAGATATGTGATGCTTTACAACTGGCCAGGACCAGCCTCAAACTGGCCAATTCAGGATCTGACCATGGCTCAGCTGTTCTATATTTTTGCCATGCAGCTGTGGAGCATCTGCTCTCCTGCTTGGGGCACCACTGCTCCTGGAGGCCGGTGGGCAGCGTGTAATGCAGCAGAGTGATATTTTTGGTGTCCTGGTTGAACATCACTGATGGGCTTGTGATGAGCCCCTTGCTTTCTCTGAGTGGCTCCCACTGGGGTGCTGTGGCTGGGGAAAGCAGCCCAGGGTGACAGACTGATGCTGGCTCATAAGCTAATGGAGAATCATTCCCCAGGTCCAGCTCTCTGGACCTATTAATGCTCTGGTATCTTTCTGTTCCTGTCCCCACAAAACCGCCTGCTCTCCTGACACACTTCCCAACGGCATCGGAGAGCTGCTGCTTCTTGCACAGCTTTTACTCCTTCTTTTTCCGCTCTGCTACTGGCTGACAGCAGGGAGGGATGGAGAGGGAGAGTAAGGGCTGGGAATTTTTTTTCCTTTTCTTCCATTTTGTGACTGCTTCAATCTAGTCCTGACTTTCTGGGCAGTGGGGTAACTCCCCAGCTCTGCTGCAAACTGCTGAACAGCCTTGGAGACATCTCCTTTTGACTTTTAGTTTTCCCTCCTGTTTTTTTTTCTGTTCGTCTTCTAGGACCTGCTATCACAAATTCCCCTGGCATCCCAACATGCTGGTTATTCTTCGTGGATAAAACTAGTGACAATAAACAGATAATTTATTGTGCACTTTCATCTGAGACAAAACATCATTATTTCCATCCAATTAGCAGTGTATTTTAGCAGTATCAACGAAAAACTAGACAAACCTGGCTCCCACCCAGCCTCCTTCCTCTGCCTGTGTGACATTGTCTCCGCAACTGCAGGGAGAGGTGGTAGCTTTGATTTGATTTGATCAACACTTATCTAGTCAAAACAAAAGAGAATGGCTTTCGTAGGTTTGCCCAAAGATTATCTTTTTATTTTTTTCTTTAACAGGAAAGTCAGGAAGAAAGTTCTGTTGTTTTGTTATTACTGTTGTTTTCTTCAGACCAGGAGAAGTCCTGGGATGCCAGGGAAAGTGGGAACCTGCCAATGGGAGTATTTCTCCCAAGTCTCTCTGCAGAGTTTTCTCACATGTGTTGTTTCCTGAGTCACGGGGATTTGAGCTGGGAACACTCAGATATCTGGAAGCTGGAACAGCCCTTGCTGCCGACCTGAATGCTGATGTCCAGGGAGCAGCACCCCCGCCCTGCCACAGTCACCAGACTGGAGATAAGGGCAGAGGATGTGCATAATGAGTTACAGGGCTCTGCAGGGCTCCCCAAAATCCCCTGTGGGCACTAGTCCCTGCCCCTTGCTGGCAACTAGCCCCTGGCAGGGAGCAGGCTGTTTCTTCACGGGCATTTGTCTTTTCCAGGCTGGGAAAACAGAGGTATTTTTCTGCACACTGGCAGCCAATTAGGGGATGTGGCTGGGAAAGGCTATTCCCTCCAGGCCCCCTGCTCCATGGCATCCCCCAACCGGTGCCACCAGGGTGCCAGTCAGCCTTTCCCCAAATCCTGCCCGCAAGGTGTTTGCAATTGCCTGGGCAGTTGGCAGGAGATGGGAGCGGGGGTGGATGCCCTGCAAGGGTGCCTTCCCCTCGGCCTCCTGCCCACCCTGCCCTTCCTTGCCCTGAGGCCGCTTGGCTGTCCTTGCTCACCCTCCCCATTGGCTCCTGCTTGCTTGGCCTCACTGCCGCTTTAATTTTAGCAATTCCTTGGAAAGAGTCATTTTCCATAACTCAGCTCTCAGCGGAGCCCTCTGCCTGCCAGCTCTGCCTTCTCACACGTGTTGCTGGCGTGCCCCAGCAGCACACGCCTGCACCTGCCCGGCCAGGCCTGCCTGTCCCAGCCTTTTGCACACCAAAGCCTCACACCCGGCTCCCGTCCCCGATTGGCACATTTCAGCCTGGCACTCCCAATTCTGTTTTGTCATGGCTGGAGTGGGTAACCTGGCCCAGCTGTATGGCCACCCCTGGGGCTTCTCCCTCATGAGGAGTAACTGAGCACAGCACAAGTGTCCTCTTTGCCCTGCAGACCCCACCCCACACGTGTGACAGCTCTCTGTCTACCTGTGATGGGAAATGTGGTGATCCCACATGCTGCAAGGGTTGTGATGGATGGGCAGGGTGGGCTTGTTCAGCACACAGCAGCAGGTTTCATTGAAGTGGGGAAGGTGGGTGCAGGTGTGGCGGCAATGGCTGTGTGATGGGGAGCACAGCCCACGCGTGTGTTGGGTGTTTGGTTGTGAGACGAGTGTGAGAGGGGTGAGTGAGGTGCTTTCACGACAGTCTGCACCTTCCTGGCTTCTGTTGGGCACTCCAGGAGGGTGTTGGTGCGAGGGAGCGCGGTGCTCATGAATGGAACGTGTGCAAGGATGCACACAGTGGTGTGCACGGAAATGTTAGCGCGGCGCCTTCTCTTGGGTCTGCATCTCGTGGTGGAAAGAAGGGGCTGTGCATGTGGAGGGTGCGTTGTGCAAGACCGTGTGTGCGTGCACGGGGCACGCGTGAGCGTGTGTGCGCACCGGGGTGACCACACTCGGGGCTGCGTCTCCGGGGAGGTGGGGGGATTTGCAGGGACTGCTGCTTGCGATGTGTGTGGGGGGGGCGGGGGGACTCCGTCCCCACGGTGCTTCCACGAGTGTGCGTTTGCACGGGGGTCGGTGGGGCGCGCGTGTGCGCGGTGCCTCCCTCCGGCTCAGCATCCGTGGGGAAGGAGGAGGTGGCGGCGTGTCCGCAGGGGCGTGGACGAGCGCGTGGCTGTGGGGGGTGCGCGTGTGGGTGTGCGTGCGTGTGTTTGTGTTTGTGAGCCCGCGCGTGTGTGCGCCGTGTGTGCGCTGTGTGTGTGTGCGGGCGGGTGCGCGCGGCGCGGCGGGGCCGGGAGCGCGTCCCCGGCGCTGTGCCGGGGGGTGCGGGCTGAGCTCATCGCTGGCTCCCCGGCGCTCCTTACCAGTGGCTTCTGCGGTCACATGGGTTATGTGCTGGAGTTTAAAAGAGCTTATAGCCCCCGAGCCGGTGCAGAAGCAGCCGGTGGTTGCATGGGGTAGTGCCGGGAGCGGCGGCAAGCAAGGCGCCGTGAGTACCGGGCGGCCGGGGCCGGAGGGCGGCACGGGGTGTACCCCCACCCACGGGACGGGGGAGGCGGCGTGCGGGCACGGGGGTCAGCGGAGGCGAGCCACGGTGCCCGCCGCCGAGGCAGGCGGAAAGAAGGGCGGGGGGGAAGGCTTTCTTCCCCCGCACTCGCCCCCGGGCCGGNAGGGCGGGGGGGAAGGCTTTCCTCCCCCGCATTCGCCCCCGGTCTGGTGTTCCCTCTCGCTCCGCAGCCGCGCACCTTTCCAGCTCCCGCGCGTGTCCGCGCCCCGACGTGGGCCGCGCGTCCACCCCCTTGTGAGGAAACAATTTGGGTAACTTACTTTCCTGCCCCGCCGTGCGCGTGTTCCGGGCGGGGAGAGATGGGGTGCAAGGGGCCGGAGCGTCCCCGCACCCACCGGGGCAGCGGGTCCGCATCGGGGCGCGGCGGCGGGGCCCCCGCCCCCTGCCCGGCGAGACCCCCCGTCCCCTACCCAGCCGGGAGGGCATCGCGGCCGGCACCAGGTTGAGGGCTGGGAGGGATGAGTCCTCCCTGCGGCAGTGCACAGGGCTGGAGCCGGGACTGCGGGGCGGCTCTTCGTAAACCGGAGCCCGTGGATTTCCTGGGCGGGAGAGCAGACTTCTCCTCCGTCTCTCCAAAGGCGCAACCTGCCTTCTGCTCTGCTGTGGCAGTGCAGATTTTCTTTTATAATTTTTTTTTCTTCTTTAAATTTTTTTTTCCTAAGTGTGATTTTATAAGAAAAGTGTCTGCATGGCGCTTCTGGGGAACTGCTCTCCGGAGCTAGGCAGTCAGTTCATCCCGAGCGTGAGTACAAGGGCTGCTTTCCAGAATTGCATAATACACACCGATCCCTGTGCTGCACAAAACTCCCTGACATTTCCACATCTTGGTGACTTCCCCCACTGCAATCTTAAAAACGAGTTGTGACTCCAGTGAGCTCGTGAGCCAATTTGTGCTGCCTTCACTGGGGACAGAACCAGGTCTGCGTGTTCCAGCTTCCCTGGCTCCTCTGGCAGTTGTTTCTTTAACCACTAAACTTTTTTGGTATAATGATCGGCACTTCTTCACTCTCTTATCCTTCCCCACCCTACGCTTATGGACACATGTGCAGGGTCTGTTCAGAGCACAGGTTACAGAAAGGGGATTGCCTGCAAAGCTGTTCAATTTCTTTTTCCCATCTCTTTTGTGTTTTAATTTGTGGGATGGTCGAGGAGGTCCTTTCCTCGTGTTGCTTTTTGCTCGGGAACTTGCTGACTTCTGCTTGGATTTAGCGAATTTCACTGACTGTGCCCACTCTCAGCACACCATGTTCTGTACTTGTGTGAGGGACGGGACCTGCACATGCTGCTGCCGGTCCCACTGGCTGTGTGTGGGACTGACATTGGCTGCTTCCTGCAAAATCTGCAAATATGTGGGAGCAGCCATTCTTGCTCCCGGCTCCCTGCCCTGCCCCTCCATGAGGAGCTGGAGCTTTGCTGTGATGTCTGGAGACGTGCAAGGGATGCTCATGTCTGACCAGGCAGCACGCTGGGACCAGGTCCTGGGACCAGAGGTCTCTGGGGCTCACTGCAGCGGGTGGACTTTCCCAAGACTGGCTGAGCTTTAGAAATGAAAGCCTCGTGCCTGGCAGACTTCCTTGAGACAGCTCCTCAAGATAAGTTTACCAGAGCCTCTTGTCAGAGCAGGCCAAGCCATGATCTAATGATCATATGTTATCTTTGGTCTGATTTACCCCAACAGGACCCCATCCTGCCAGGTCTCTGCATCCCCTTCCCCTTGGAAGGCGCTCGGCACCTCCTGGACTTGGGAAGGGAAAAGCCCTGGTACCTCTCAGAGCCACAAAGCTTGTGATGCACACACACATTCAAATAACTGTACAGCGAAGGCTTAGCTTTAGGAGACGTGACTGACTCTCTGAAGCCAGCAGCAGGAGTTTTGTGGGTGCAAGACCCAGCTCCTGGCCACTCTCAGTTAATTCCCTGCAAGCTGGAGGCATGCATCCTGCTCCAGCTCAGGCTGGGGCTGGGTGTGCGCCTGGGGAGCCTGTCTCTCAGCTCTGTCGTTTATTATTGCTGCCGCTGCCATTATGCCTGACAAATGGGAGTTGCTGAGTAATGTGCTGTTTGTGTGTAAATATCTGAGTGCTCGCAGCTGAGCTCACTCCTGCCACTTTGCAGGAAGCCATCTCAGCACCTTTCCCCTGTGAAGACCCGGGAGTGCAAAAGCATCCTTCTGCAGGGACCTTCCCACTGCTCCTGGCAGCTCTAGTCTTCGCTCTCTGCTGCTTCCCTGCGAACGTGAAGCCTCCATCCTCTCCGGCTATCGTGGCAGCCCTGCTGCTTTCCTGAGTGTGAGTCAGGGGTGGGAAAGGGGCTCTGTGTGTGCCTGTGTGTGTTTTTGTGTGTGTGCATGTCTCTGTATGTGTGTGTGTATGCATGCACAGGCTCAGTTGCTCCCGAGACTCCTTGTCCGAGGCAGAGTGAGTTTTGGGGACTTTGAGTGTTTTGGTGGAGACAGTCATGCATAACTAGGAAAGGAGTTTTCGGGTTGGCTTGGGATTTTTTTCCCTGCCCACTCAGCCCTCAGTTCCCCCTCATTTCATCCCAATGCTGATGAAGATGCTAAATTACTCCTTCCCAGATTGTTTTCATCCCATTTGCAGATTAGCATCCCACTGCTTCTTGCAGTCAGTACTTGCTCAGCCCAGCTAGGCTGATCGCAGCTTTTTTACTCTCCCTTTGTAAATCAATCCCTTCTGCCTCCTGATCATTTTTGTCACTCGTTTTTCTGAAATCCCTCCAATTTGTCCATTTTGTGTCGGTGACGTATGCCTGGCCCTAAACATGATGTATACCAGGCATGGCAGCGTGAGGGAAGGACACCTCCTCCCCTCCCACCCCGCTGGGGCTTGTGATGCTTTGTCAGCACTGAACTGAGTTACTTCCCCATTATTCTAAGCTATAGTCCCTGCTCGGTGTTGCAGAAGAAAGCAGCATACTCAGGTCAGTGCCCTGGGGAGAATTCCTCCAAAATTTGGTGATGGGTTACTAAGGTTTGCTTGCATGCTGCTAGCAGATGCTGGAAGGGGCCGGTGGTCTAGGTGTGTTCCTGGGGTGCCTCTTCCCACAAGAACTAATACTTGAACAGGAGGGATGAGGAAAATAAGAGAGGGTAAGCTGGGCAGGTGGGGAGACTGAGGCGTGTGCACGCACATTTCCTGTGTGCCTTTCCAGCACACGGCTCTTGTTTCGGTGCTCTGTGCGCAGGGTCTGCTCTCCGCTGCACTCACTAGTGTTGCAGTCAGCATGGGCACTTTCCAAGGAGATGCTGGATCTTTGGTCAGAGCAGGCTGGCACGCGGGGATGCTGGGTTCTGATCATTGCTTCTCGTGCTCGTAGCCAGAGCCTGATGCCACAGGTGCTCTCATGGGGATGAATCAGGGTAACAAAGTGCCTTGCATTCGTGCACTTTGAGGTGTTATCATGCCAAACCCTGAGCTCCTAGCACTGAGCATTCCCATTCCCTGGAAGGGCACGGCCCTTCCAGGGTCTATCTATTTTTAGGAGGAGTTGTGTTCTGGACAGTGTCCACTGCAGATGCTCTCTCCTCCTCCTCTTGGCCCTTCTCCAGGGACACCGTTTGGGCTGTCTTCTGGAGGGGCAGCTCTTGCCCGGGCTCCTCCAGAGCAGAATGGCAGTGGCACCATGCTGGGCATGGGGACACTTGGTGGGCTGTGGGTGCCCCGGGGTGCTGGGGAGGGACAGCAAGCTCACGCTGTCCTTTACATGAACTGCTGGGAATGGCGTTTCACTGTGCTCTAGATGCCGGCAGGACACGGTGGCAGCTTCGCTGTGTGATAAACAACGGCAACGCCTGGGCCAGGTGGTACCCGGAGCTCGGCGGTGCCCGGTGTCAGTCCGTTCGCCAGGATGACACTAGGGGGCACGAGATCTGCTGGAATTCCTTTGTTGGGGATGGGAAAGGAGGATGCAAAGCTGCTCTTGACCCTTCAAACCCCGTACATCATCCCCCTGCACGTACATCATTCCCCTGCACGTTTCGTAGGATTATGAGTGTTAAACCCCACAAGCTGTCCCGGTAACTCGTCCTGCTGCCAGGGCAGGACGCAGCTCTCCGGATGCTGCTCCACTGGGTCTGTCCGTCACTGGCCGTGGAAGCAGCAGGAGTAAGGATGGAAGCGCTCAGCCGGAAACATCTCTGAAGCAAGGAGATGGATGCGGCCAGAGTGCCAGGGAATCTCCAGGGAATCTGGGAAATCCCGGAAAACACCTTAGCATGGTTTTAATGCCTCTCTAGAGGCATTGTCCAGAGCAGGGATTAAGTTAGATTCAGGGCTGGCTTTCAAGATGCAGCGTGTTATGGTTTCATTTTCTGCTGGTTGTTAAGTTCATGCATGATGTCTCCTCAGGGTCATGTTTTCCCAAAGCAGCAGAAACTTTAGAGAGTCTGATTTAATGAATGGTTCTGATCGATCTGAAATGTGGAGTGTTTGTGTGTGTGTGTGTGTATTATATATGTGTCCATCTACATATCTGGCTAGGGTGCAAAGAATATGTTTTTGAAGGTATGTTTATGCATGTCTGCATACATCCAGCTGTAATATTGTCCTCAGTCCTTAAAATCTATTATTCCAGCTGTGAATGAGTGTATATATATTAAAACATTGTATACTGCCGTCTTTCTCTCTTGTTATAACAAACCTCACAGAAAGCAAATAAAGAGACATTGTTCTCATAGCAGGCTTTTAAGGGCTCAATATTTATCTTCTATGAATTCTGATAGTTTTTGTTCAGCATGTTTGCAGTTATGATGGGGGGGGCGTTGCCTTATCTACTTCAAATTTTGTGCTGTTGGGAAAGTGAAAACATTTGGATCATTTCAGTTTATTCATTACCTAATGAAAACAGAAATCAAGCTTCTGGATTGAAATGCTGGCACTTGATAACATTCTGGCATATTAAGTTCTCAATGGTTAGGGCTTTTTCTAATGCCTTCTGTTGCCAGATACCAGGCTCCTTTGCTGGAGTCCTGCTTCTCTCTCAAGCCCCCGGGCAATATTTTTAGTAGGACACTGACGCATCGCAAACACTCCTGTTCTGCGAGAAAAAGCTTTGCTGTCTGTTGTTGAAAGTAGCACTAGGATGGCTAGAAACGGGAGATCAGAGGAGGACGATCCTGCCGCTGCATCAGAGCGTTTGCTTTGTGCCTGTGATGGAGGTTTTGTGTCAGGTCGTGCAGGTGCGTGCCTGTGCGGATGTGAGGGCAATTCCCCAGCTGAGCTCTGAGACAGGACTGAGGAGCAGGGGTTTATTTATTTTGAAATGCCTTGTGAAATGGAAGGAGGTCCGGGAAGAAGTGCCGAGTCAACTTTCAAGTCAATTAGGGATGTATCTGGAGGTGTGAAGTGGTTTGAAGAGGACAGTGTGATTTGTCTGAAAGTGTTACCTAATTAGAGGGTATAGTCAGGGCTCTAATTAGCCATGACACCCTAAAGATGTAATCAAAGCCCTCTTGAGGCACGGCTGATCCAGTGCCGTGGCTGTGAGCTGTCTGGTCAGTGTGGCCGTGCACGGCCAGAGCTGCCGCCCTGTCTCAGAGGCAGCCCAGATGCCGGTGCTTGAAGAGGCTCTTTTCCTTTCAGGTGACTTTTGATGCCCTCCGGGGCTGCTGCCAACATCGAGTGATGTTCATAAAGTCACAGAATGAAAGGAAAGCTGCAGCAGTTGGAAGAATTAATACTGGTGCCCATTACGTGGGAAATCTCCTCTCTTTTCCCCGGGGGGGATCACTTTCTGCTGCTCTGTGCCTGCGGGAGGCTGGAGGAGGAAGGCTGTAAGGGTTTGCATTAAATGATGCTGTACTAACAGCTGGTGGAGGAATCATGACCCCTTTCTTAGCATTGCCTGACAGAGGGGACATGGGATCAGCTGAAATCTGGCTTGCCCAGACCTGGTTGTATTTAAATACTATGCAACACACCCTGTGAGGGGGAACTGGTGCGAGAAGCAGTACAAGAAGTGCTGGATAAGAGGGAAAGGCTCCTGCGAAGGCTTTTCCCTGATATTGGAAGCAGCTTGCAGCCTGGAGCTCTGCAGGACTACACCTGGGTGGTGGGTGGTTGATTCCCCTTTGAGAGGCGGGGCTGGGGGTTGCTCCCTCTGGGGCTGCTCTCACTGGCTGTTTTTTATCCATCGAAACCATTGTTGAGTCTGCTGTGTGAGGAGACGAGAGCAGGAGTTGCCCATTCCCAGCAGTGGTGCCGAGAGCCAGCAGGAGCCACCTAAATCCAGGGAGTTGGCTGGTGCATGAGTGTGGAGAGCAGTGAGCAAAAGCATTCTCTCCTCTCTCAAGGCTGAGGTCCCCATGCCTGTCAGAGCCCTCTGGACTGCCAGGAGAGAGAAGCAGTGGGTGGCTCAGACCTCCTTGGCAGGAAGGAGCTACTGTTACTCCTGTTTCAACGGGAAATAAAACAGATCCTGGGGCAAGGATGTTCCCTGCGTGTTTCGTCAGTGCTATGAGCAGCCTGGCTCTGCAAAGTGACTCCTTTTGCTTTTGTAGGTGACATTGCAGCCCCCCGAAAGTGAATGCACAACCATGCACACCGCCATGCTAACAGCTACCGAGGGATGCGCCTGCTTTTAATTATGTGGGTGTTACGCCAGTGAATTCATTTTGTTCACAAAGTTGCAGCCTGGTATTTTCCTGCTGCTCCTGGTCTCTGGTGGCATTCCCAGACTCTGGAGTACACGTGCGAATAACTTGGAGACTGCGTGTAGTAACTCGCAGGACCCTGCCACGCAGGGCTGACCCACGCAGCTCTCCCTGTGCTCTTGCCGTGGGGTCCCAGTGTCACAGGGGGCACGCTGCATTTTAGGGTGCCGTGTTAGATGTGATGGATGGGGAGGTGCTCGCTGTGCTGTAGCGTCACAAGCTGATCAGCGCAGAAGGGGTGATCTGCACTGCTGCCCTCCTGCCTGGAGAAGCAGCCTGGGTTGGGTACCTCGGGGCCAGGCGTGAGATTTGGTTGTGAAATCAAACAATATTGAGTATAATAAAACAACCTTCTATCTGCTTTTGCTCTAGGTACACTCTGCACCACGGTCCTTTTGTCTAGGGCCTAAAAAATGCTGGTGATAATGAGGACACATCCTTTCCTGTGGTTAGAGTGTGGTTCTCAGATGCAAAGGGGAGGCAGCCTGTGCTAGACTTCACCATCAATGTGTGATTTACCCTCCTCTGTGCTACTGAACTAAAGGCTTGAAAAATAAATACATTAAAAGGAAGGAGAGACAACAAAAGGCTGCTGCTGCTCCGAAATTCGATCAAAAAAAGCTCTGTCCACTCCTCTGGGCTTCTCACTTAACTAAGAGCTCCAGAAATAACAGTGTTACAGTAAAGTGCACCCACAGATAACTATGGGTTTGGGGATGGGACTGCTTTGTTCTTGAGGAACCAGGATGAAGTTCATTTTGGGTATTTTTGCTCCCCAAAGCGGGGGTTATTGTCACTCCATGAATCCAAGGCCATTCAAAGCTGCCTGGGACCTCTCAGCTTTGAAATCCTTGTCTAGCCTGTTGTCTCTCCCCAGCCTGCCAGACACACATATGGGTGGGAGGCTGCTGGATTTGGGAGCCCAGCTGGTGGGGGTGGGAGAAGTCACACCGAGCTGCCGCCACTGTTTCTCCCGGCTCGGTTCAGAGCGGTTTCCTCTTGCCCCATATCCCGGCCATGTGCGGGGCGGCCGATGGCCCACACGTGTTGCACAGACACATTTCCGTGCTGCCTCTTTGTGCCTGCCCACCTATTTGCAGCTGGGGGAGCTGAAGCTGCTCTTTCTTGTGATTCGTAAAAAAAGTCTCTCTGTGGATGGAGTTGTCTGTGCTTTTATTGACCTGGTTACGGGAACGACAGAGGCTTTTCCGTCTCCTGGGTGTGTGATTTCTGCAAGGGCTCTGGAGCAGGGGCTGGTTCTTGCTGCTGGTGTGTTTCCAGTCCTCCTAACGTGATTAGTTTGACAGGCCCATTGGGTATGTTGGCAAGTCTAGTTTTTATTTTGTGCGTGAAAGTAAGTGCTGTGACAGGGCACAGAGCACCAGCTAATGCTGACATCTGTGCAGGAGGGAGCGTTTTGCCTGGACAGTATTTTTGGCCGTGCCTCAGATGTGCTATGCCACCTGGCAGGAACCCCTTGCCCTTTTGATGGGGCATTTCTGTAATGTCCCAACTTCCTGAACATTTTGGAGGCTCCTCCTTTGTATCTGCAGTTGGAGTTGCTTTGCCAGAAGCTGCGGTTTGAGCTCTGTGAAACCTGAGTGTTGAAGACATCCCAGGCATGCACCTGGTGACTCCCAGCAGAAGTCCAGCAAGCCACCATCAATCATCCCCATTGGCACACCCTGCCTGCTGGGCTCCAGTTTTGTGCGTGTTGCCATCTTCCAGCAGTGCAGAGGCACACCATGTTCTTGGGGCTTGTTTAGCTGGGAGGAGGACTGGAAGGGGGATCATCGATCATCCCCACTCTGAAAAGTGCTTTTTGCTGTACAGACACATCTGCTCTCCCCCAGCCCTCTTTGCTCTGGATCAGCAGTTTCAGGTTCACCCTAGCTTGTTCCTCTGCAAAGCAAGCATGAAGAGGAACTTCCCCAACAGCCATGGTGGGTCCTTAACTTCAGGTGCATGCAGCGTTTGTGCTTCCAAGTTTCAGCACATCTGTAACCACCGCCAGGCCAGAAATGGTGGGGTTTTTTCCAAGCAGGGCTGCCTTATGCACAGGGGAGAGCCATTTGTGCACAAATGGACCTGGTATCTCCCCAGTACTGCCAGAGGAAGGAAGGAGATGATGGCGTGACTTGCCCAGGTCAGAAGAGCCCATGGCAAAGGATGTATGTGGATGATTTTGACTTTGTCTCTCCCAAGGAACTGATCTGGCCAGTCTTCGGGTGTAGGACCCAAACTGGAGGTTTGACTCACTGCACATCTGCATTTAGGCTTGGAGGGTTCCCCAAGGCTGCTTGCTGTATTACATTACCGGGGTCAGCCTTTAACCTTGCCACCACTAGGGGTTGGAGGGAAGCATCATTGCCTGCAAAGAGGGGAAGCTGAAACCTGGAGTGGCTTTGGGATTTCCTTGAGGTCCCAGAGCAGAGCTGGTGGCAGAAAACCAGATTTCTTGAGTTGCTAACAGCTCCTGCCAGCTGTGGGACACATTAGTAAATACTTGAGTAGATCAAAGTAGGGCATCCGGCTCTTTGTGCAGCACTGTGCTTATCTGTCTGTCTTTCTGTCTGTCTCTCTGTAGTGCTTCTGGCAGTCAAACCCGAGATGACATTTAAAGGCTTTACGTTTTTTCTCTCTTGCCAGTTTCAGATCAAATATGCTGAGTTGTCATGCTGAAGATGCTTTTCTCCTAAGTGCTGGCCCAGCAACAGCTCACTCTGCTCCATCCCTGTCTTGGAGTAGTCCAGCTGGGTTCCTCCTGCCTCCCATCACTGGCATTAATACGGGGAGGCTGGAGCAACAGCTCTGCTGGTGGACGGATGAAGAGAAACAGATTTTAGCTTCCTTCTTCTCCCAGTTGATCAGGCCATTCTAGGCTCAGCTGTCAGTAGGTGTTCAAAAGCAGCAGACAGAGCCAGGTTTGCACTGAAAAAGATGTGTTAGGCTGGAGAGGGCAGTGGTAGAGACTTGCAGGTAAACCCTTCCTCCTCCCTAAGCCTGCATCTGACCTAGGTCTTACAGGTGAGCCTGTGTGCGATGAACTGGTGGGCTCTCATCAGAGTTCCAGCAGGCTGGGTGTCTGCCTTGAGACAGCCAGGACGAGTGGCACTAATCAGCATCTCACCCACTGGGTTTCAGCAAGGAAGGTGAGCGCTGTCCTCGTGTGCGTGGTGAGGAAATTGCTCCCATGTCCCTGGGGGCTGTCACTCCAACGCTTTGCCATACTCTGCTGGTGGGGAGCGGCACCAGAGGATGCCTCTGTTGCTCTGTCTGCCTTGGGGACAAGCACAGGCACATGTCTCCAGCTGGAAGTCAGCTGGGGGAGTGGAGAAACCTCCCCAGAACATGCATTTGCAAGCTCTGGTGTGTCGCAGTCCCTCCCAGGCAGTCACAACCTGTGTGTCACAACCTGCTGCCACTGCGTGAGCGGGAAGGCTCAGAGCCTGTTTCCTGGCATGAGATGGTGCTTACCCTGCTCTGGAATAGGGAGCCAGGGGTGGCTGCAGGTGCTGGAGCTGGAGCCAGAGCCATCTCTTGGTCCCAGCACCAGCAGCCAGCTCCAGCTCTAGTTCTTGGAGCACTTTTGAGGACTTTGTGCAATGTGGTTTTAACTCCATCCCTTCCTTTTGTGCAAGCCTCCTCCCTTACCAGGCACAATGATAAAGTCAGTCCTGGGACAGCTGTAGTTCACTGGATTTGCCAGGCTTTCACCTCTACTTTACACTCACCAGACCCTGCATGGTGCCTGTTGGGAGCTGTCTCAGCTGTCCCTGAGCAGCATTTTTCAACAAGGATGGCAGTTCAGGAGGGTCCCCCATAACTCAGTGGGGTAATGCCAGTTTAACCCAGCCAGTAGCCCTCTTGCAACCCCAGCTGTGCCTATGGAGGACACCAAGCAGCTGCTAGACAGCAGAGACATGAACTGACCTGCACTGTGACTTTTCAGGGCAGTCAGGATATGTGGATGGAGCAAGGCTGTGTGACACAAGCAATTACAGAGTTGGCTTCAATGACCAGAGAAGCCAGAGGTTGCTCTTGTCACCCATACTAGGAGATGGAGGAATTTATTTATTGTTCTAACGCCTTCCAGAAGTACCTCAGATGCCTCAGCAACAGGCAGCTCTGTAAAACTGAGGTAAAAAACAAAGGATCTTTCCTTTTGCTGGGTCCTGGACAGTTAACCCTTTTAGCCATACTGTGTCCAGGTGGCGTGACCAGGCTCCATGGGACTCAGGATCATCTTTCTGGAGACGACTTTGTGCATGGCCATATCCACAGAGCAGTAGCGCAGAACTCTTCCATCAGCAGATTTAGGATCTGCCCTAGGTAGAGCCTCTGCCTCGGTTCTGCTCAGTTTGAAAGCCCGGCCTGATCACTGTCCCCCAAACAGTTGCTGCCATGGACATTAATTTTTCCCAGATTTTTGTTTCCCTTTGAATATCTCTGCTATGGATCATTTTCCTTTCATGTGTTAGCTGATATTTTCCCGAAGCTGAATCTTGTGCTATTTCCTGCCTGCCTTTCTATGCTTTCTCTTGCTCCCTCTTCTGTCATTCCTAAAACCACCTTGGGCTGTTTTTGTGCTCACTTTAGAAGAGACTGCCCCTCTTCTTCTGAAAGGTCGTAAGATGGGAAAAATGGCCATTTTAAATGATGTCCACCCACATCTTGCTTAGCACTTCCCCAGCTGGAGAAAAGTGACTCAAGACTCCCGGGGTGTGAGGATAAATCAGGTGTTCTGTGGATGGGGAAAGCCTTGCAGGTCAGGAGCAGGAGCAGGCTGCTGAGGCTGTCAGCAGTTTGTGAGGGCTGCAAGGTGAATCTCCTGGCTGCAGCAGTGATGGGAGGGCATCTGGGAGCTCCTGTAAGAGGAGGTCTGAAGTACCACATATGATGGATGCTGAGGATGAGGCAGCAAGGTCAGGCTGGATGGGTAAGAGGGGTGTCTTCTCTCTGGTGTTGTAGCTGTGGTTTCATGCTGGGGAGCCGGGGGTATAAAAATTAGTCAGTTTGTCCTTTAGCACTGTTTTTCCACCATTCTCTGTAGATTCCCAAGTGGAAACTCATTTTAGGCTTGAAGTCTCCCCAGTGCATTCTGTTTGTCTAGCTGTGGGTGCTCTTCAGGCTGAGGCTGTGTGGGGAGTGTGTGATAACTTTTTTTTTAATGTCTCCTTCTTTTTTTAACGTTCTCCTTCTTTAGTTCCATGCTCCTTAATTGATATTTGTAGCATTTTATCTCTTCCAGCTGCTGCTCCTGTCTCCTTGTCTCTCCTGAAGGAGAGTGGTGCTGCAAGGAGTGGGACAGGATTGCTGCAGATCCTCAGGCCCCGAGCTGGAGACAGAGCATCCTCAGTGTTGGGTCCTCTTGCTTTGCCCTTGTCCTCACGCTGTGCTGTGGCATCTTCAAATGCCATGGGCAGCCCTGTTTGCAGGGCTCGGCTGACACAAGGTTCCAAGAGGACAGAGTGGAAGGCTGGCTTTACCTGTCTGGAACAATGAGCCCCTTTGTGCACATTTTTTTTTTTAGACCTTACCTTCCTTGTACCCTGTATCGGAGTAGTGGGAAAATACTGCTTTTCCCAAATCCAGATGCCAGGGGACCACTGCCTCATGCTATAAGCTCAGGAGTCAGACAGCAGCTTAAAGACTAAATATATCTGCCTCTGCAGCTCTTGGCTTCTACAAAAATAAATATTAAGGAGGTAACTTTTTGCTGTGCAGTTCTCAGTGCTGGCTCTGCTGTGGTTTCCACTGAGATAGAATTTGGCTTACACAGCCAACCAGGAGTAGAACAGGCCTGGAGCTGTATAGAGAGTGATTAAGATAAGGCAGGGTTATGATTTGCCCGTCTGATCCTGAAGCTTTGTGCATTATTTAGTGTGTGTAGCAGGAGGTCAGTAGCCTCCTGATAATTTTCATTAGATTAGTCAGGCAGGATAATCACCTGCTCAGGAAAAAACCAACTTGACACTGTCTGTTCAATAGTTGGGGTTTAACTGAAAATAAATAGTCTTGTAATTATAAGGACATTGTCAAGGTCAAGAGGCTCAAAGATTCGCTTTCTTTTTTCCTCTGGTATGTTTACAGAGATCCTGCAATTCTTTGTGGGATTTTTTTTTTCCTCCCTTAAATTCAAACCGAGATCTTCAGGGCTCTTAAAAGAAATTCAACACTTCCACAGCAGTGGACGTGAGTGGTGTTGCAATAGCCAAGTGGTGCTTGTGCCCTGCTGCAGCTGAGTGACCCCATGCTAATGAGCAGGGCACTCGCTAGCGAGCTGGAAGTGCGTGCAGCCAGCCCAGGCAGACCTAAACCGGGGCAGAGATGCTCTTCCCTCCTCCTCTGGGCTGACTGTGGGATGGATCCAGCCCAGAACACTGGGCCCTGCTAAGGTGGCAGAGGGTATCCCCTCCTTGGGAGCAGTCAGCCCAGCACAAGTGCCACCCTGTTGAAATGAGAGTGTGTATTACCTCCGCTGTGGGTGACTTTGCTGCTGTAATTAGCTGAGGCTTTCAGAAAGCACAGGAAGGAAGAAGTGGGAGTGAAGCTGATGCCCTAATCAGTACCAATGGGCTCTGCAAAGGGTACTTTGCTAAAGAAACAGGCAGGTTATTAAAGCTGGGGTTGGTGCTTGCGTGGTGCCTAAATCCCTTCCCTTTTTCACCCTAGAAGGGGTTGTGGTTGCTATTTATCTTCCTCACACAACAATAAAGCCCAGAGGGATCTTTGTAATCTTCTTAATCTGTCCAGCTGCAGGACTGGTGCTTGCTGGATGAGATCTGGGAATGGCTTGCACAGGCTCAAGGTAGATTCAGAGGTAGTAGTATTAGCCGAAGGTGAGCTTGCTGTGTCCATGCTGGTGCTGTGGTTCCTTGGCAGTATGTTGCAAAGGCAGGTAGCCTTGGTTTGAACCAAGCAGTGGTGTGGAATATATGGGGGAAGCTCTCATCTCTCCTGAGCCCTGCTGAGAGCCAGGAGAGCTGCTGGCTGTGCAGGGAGCCTTCAAACATGGTAAACTATATGGCAGAAGAGGCAGTGTCTGCATGCTTGTGCTCGCTGTGCACGTCTCTGCCATGGAAGAATGGAGCTGATGTTGTGGCCATACGAGCTAGCTAGTGCCCTGAGTCCTTGCTGCTTTTGTTTTGTTTTGTTCCCAGTCTAATTGCCCATAAGCGGGGATTCTTGTCATTAGAGCTGGTGGGGCTTGTGCTCAGCCCATCTTCACTGAGAATCTGCTGCTCTGGCTCCCTGTCACGGGCTTTGACAGATGCCCGGGGGAAAGCGAGGGCATGGCTCGGCCTGATGTGCCAAGTGACTGATGGTGTGGTCTGATGACTGATGCCACGCGTCCACAGCCGGTGCACGGGTGCTCCCTCGCTCTTCCTCCGTGGGAGATGGGAGGAGAGGGGACTGCCTTGACAGCTTGCTTTGAAAGCAAAATTACTCCAGGGCTGGATTTCTTCTCCCCACTTCCCATCATCTTCTTCCCTTCCACCTCCTCCTTTCTTTTTTGCTTGACAGAAAAAGCATAACTCGTCTTTAATTGGTGCTTTGTGCCTGTCTCCTGACAGAACTCAGCAGAGAAGGGGCTGGCTGGATCAAAACAGCTCGAAGTTGTGAGACTGTTTTACGTCTGGCCTCCCTGTTTAAAACAGAAAAGCCCCTCGACTTTTATTTCTAGTGCCCCTCCCCATTTTAAGCCAATTCGTTGTGAACCATGAAACCAAGCAGTGGATGCTGTTCCAAACCCTCCTCAGACATCCCATCGAGGAGCCTGACTGACACGGGGAGCTGAGTGCTTGACCTTCCTCTCAGCCTGGGGTTTGGAGCATCTAATTGGCATGTATGTGGAAGGCTTCAGACCGCTTCATCATCTTACAAATAAGACCTGCCAGTGCTTGAAACGCAAAACAAATGTTGCATGGCGGATCGGGCGGGGAAGTGGTCTGCACTCCTCAGGCAGTGCTGCAGCATGATGGCAGCAGGGGGAACAGAACAGGCCAGGTACCTGTTCAGCAGTGCTTCCTATGTGAGCAAGGAAAAAGCAGGGTCAGAGCAGTGCCCCTGGTCCCTTCAACTGCCCTGCAGTGGTTTCCCTCTCTGTTGAACATCTGCAATTATATGAGGCCAGGTAATATCTCCTGGGGGTGGGTGGGGTGCTGGGAGGAAGCCCATGCCCTTGTGGTGTCTTTAAGCTCTAACCCTGTCAGAAAACAGCTTTATGAGACCCACTGGAGCTTTTGCAGGCTGTGCTCACCCCAGTCTTTGCAGAGCAGAATCACAGAACAGTTTGGGTTAGAAGTGACCTTAAAGATCATTTCGTTCCACCCCCCTGCCCTGGGCAGTGACACCTCCCACTAGACCAGGTTGCTCAGAGTCCTGTCCAGCCTGGCCTTGAACAATTCCAGGGATGGGGCAGCCACAGCTTCTCTGAGCAACCTGTGCCAGTAGCTCACCATCAAATTGTTTGCTGCAAGATGTGGCTTCTGCCTGGTCAAGCACTCCTCTCTTCAAGGGGCTCCAGTTCCTCTCCTGGATTTCTGGAAGGGGCTTGGGTATCTCCTAATGCTGCTTGTTCCAGCCCTGCCTGTTGGGGTGGCTTCCAGGGGTATAAGACATACGGTGTGTCACTGAGGTCCTTCCCAGCTGGATCTGTCACTATGCAAGAAGAGGACAGCAAGAAATCAATTGCTTGGAATTACTTCTTTGTTTGTTTGTTTCTGCTGTGGGGTTTGCAGGTATTTCTGCCCTTCTCCAGCCAGAGGCAGGGATAAGGCAGCAGCTTGCAAACTGTTCCTGGCTGGGAACTCTGCTGCACTGTGCTCCTAGCTCTGCTTTTGGTGCAGACCAGCCCTGGTGCGGATGGAGCAGAGGTCATTTCAAGTGGCTTCACAGCAGTTGCTTGGTCCCTTCTGAGGCACTGAAGCAAATCTGATGCTGGGGTGATACTTCTGTAGGTGTTTCTGGGGCTCCTTCTGGGATGATGGGAGCAAAGTACAAAGTGATTTGTTGCTAAATATTGGGCAATTCCATGGGCATCTTTGGGAGCCATGCCACTGGTGGTAAGCAGCACTTTCGGGGAAAGGGGATACTGGGAAGGGGCTTGGAGGAGGATGCCAAGAGGGGAGTATTTGCAGCTGGAGGCTGGTGAGGTCTGAGCAGGGCTTGTTTGCCCGACGAAAGGTGGCTTCAGTAAAGGGCATGTTCAAAAGTGGGAGCCTGGAGGAGCTGGGTCAGAGGGATGGAGTGGTGTTACAGGTGGTGTCCTTGGGCCAGGGAAGCACCATGGTGAGCAGATGATGATCAGGGTGAGAATATAGTTCCTGTGGAGACTTCTGGAGAGAGAACTGGTAAATTGGCTTGTCCTGGGCTGAACTGGAAGTGACAGCTAGGTCTCCATAGGAAAAGTCAGACTTATACTGCTGCAACTACTTCACACAGCACCAAAGGGCTGCGAGCGGGGTCTCCTCAATGTTTGGTACGTGTTTGAGTACAGAGGAGAAGGGAAGGAGCTGGAGCTGAGTCCTGGCTAGACTGATGCAAGTCCAGAGTCACGCCACTGCCCATGGCGAATTGTGCTGCTGCAAGGATCTTACCCCACCCTTGGGACAGGCAAGGAAGGGAAACACGGCCTGTAAGAGGCCAGAGCCCTGATGGGCTGCGTATGTTGGGGATGTTTAGATTGTGGACAGGGCTGGAAGCCCAAAGGAAGAGGTATTTGAGGAAAGCAGACCCTTTGAGCTTGTTTCCTATTATATTCTCTATGGGAGCATTGGACCCTCTTATGGGAGAGAAGAAAAAATATGCATCAGTTCCATCACAGTAAAATCCTTATTTGCCAAATAATCATGTCCAAGGCTGTCTGCACTCTGCACTGTAGGATTTTTCTTCACTTTTTTGGGGACTGTTCCAGGCATTCTCCCTCATGGGTGGTCTCTCTCTCCCATCCACAACTCTTCTTGCAGCCACCCAGAGCCTTTCCCAGCTTGTTCTCGGCTCTGGGTTGAGCAAGGCATCGATGCTCTGGATTGTTCTTGTTTCCGAATTTGTAAAGTCTGTTCAGCAGATCAGTATTTCAGACCCTCCCCAGAGCTGGCTGTGGGAGAAGCTGGCAGCCACATTTGGGGGCCACTTCTCTCCCATTTTTAGTTGCAGGTCTGCAGCCTCAGGCTCCCACCCCACCATACCAACAGATCTGGTTGCCCTCCCCAGGGATGTCTGGAGAAGAGCAGGGCAAGATGCTATAATCTGGTAGTTTAGGCAGTAAGTAATGCAGTGAGTCTTTTTTGCTTTTCCTTCTACCTCAGCTTTAGTTACTGGTTTCTTGCCAGTGGAAAATAACCAGTGTATACCTATTAAGTTCCTGGGAAGTCTTAACTTTATTTCTAGGCTGGAAATACCATCCTCCATATGGCAGAAACTGAGGGCTGCAGTAATCACAGCACTGCCCTGTAGCCTCTGGGGAACAGCCCACTGCCTTCTCCAGCACAGAGGTTTTGTCGGTATCTCCTTTTTCTTACTGCTAGATGTGTGATGGACAGTGGCTCCTCAGCCCTGGGTCTGGAGGAAGGAAAGTGGGGAAGAGTGATGTCCTCCAGCAGAGGAGGCTGGGAGCCTTCTGCGCTGTGCTTTGCTCTGGGGGCCAGTTTTCTGCCCCTTCAGCCTGCTCAGAGCTCAACCTGCTGCAAGCTTCCGATGTGTGTGCCCCTCCCAGGTGGAGAAAGTGCAGAGGCTAGAGGAGGGGATGGCCTCTCTCTGGATCCCCCTTTGCAATCGGTGGGATACAAAGCTGGGGAGGGAGTCCCTCTTGCAGAGTTAGGGGGGCACCCTAATTGCCCCTCTTCCCAAGGCTCCTGTGCGTGTTAACGACCTGTAATGGGACGGGTTGTGCTAGCCCATTAAGCCGCAATGGGGTCCTTGTCGACTTAAAAGTGTGAGGAATTTCAGTCAACCATGTTAAAACACTTCCACCCCCTTTAATAGCTTCACGCATTGATTTAACCCTATGGCACCTGGGGTTATTGGCTGGGAACAGCCATCTGGCTCTCCCCAGCCTCCTGCCCTGCCTTCACGCAGCTACTTTGGCCATCATTCGCATTTCTGGGGGATCTTACTAGCGGGAGGGCTGTTCTAGTTCTTGCCTTTGCAGTGCTCCTGGTGGCTGGCTCAACAGAGTCGGTGTGGGAAGCAATTTTCCTCCCATCGCACTGAGCGTGGTCTTGCTTTGCTGCTTTTAATCAGAGTACTTTTGCCCTGGCTTGTGTCAGCTGCAGCCCACCTGTGCTGCCAATTACTCCAGCGAATCTGGTGTGACCTGCCGGGCTGGATGTCCGAGGTTTAAGTGTTTCTGAGCTGCAAGGTGTGAAAAATCTCACCAGTGTTGAAACGGGGCGGGGGGGCGGTTTCTGGGTTATGAGAGATCTGAGGACATGCTGGTATCAGGTGCTGTTGATCTCCGGGGTATTTAGAGAATCAAGGGCTCGGTAATTGTAGGCACGTTGCCAGTGTGTTGAGAAAGAAATTCTTAATCACAGGCTGTGTGCCCTAATTTTTTATTATTATTTTCCCCTAGTAATTGAATTAGTTAAATGTGTATTGTAACACCTCGCTGCCTGGGTAGGCTGGGAAGGGTACACACACAGACCTGAGGTGTGCCTGTGTGCAAACAGACTGACAGGGCTCTGTGGGAGCGGCAGCGGCGGTTCTGCTACACAAACACGATGCATCTGTCACACATTTCCCATTTCTGGAGAAGCTGGCATGCCAGCCAGCGTGTGCCTTGCTCATGCTGACCCAGGCACCGTCCAAGATCAGCTCTCTGAGGTACCCACGTAGCTGTGACTTCCTTCTGGTTGGTGCCTGATGCTCAGATTCGTTCCTATCTCCTTGTAAAAACTGTTTTTATTGTCATGGTTTCAGTCATTGCAGGGCAGGTTTGAAGGAGAATATTGTCTGGGCTGCTGTTAGCCCGTATTTGTTTTTTGTCTTGCACCAGGCAAAAGGCAGTAGTGGGGGTGTGGAAGTGGGGGTGGCTGGGTGATTGGTGGGGAGTGAACCCTCTCTTGGGGGTCGGTGTCCCTTTTGTTGTTTATGCACCAACAAGCAACTCCTGTGTGTAAATACGCTGATATCTGAGGCACACATTTAGAGTTTCAGCTGGTTTGAGATCCTTTGCTAGGACCCAGCATCCGAAGGTTGGGAGAAGACGCAGCATTTTGGATGCTGGCTGGGCTCTGCAGTGGCTTGGAGGTGCTGTGGTCCTACCTTGGTGCAGAGCAGGAGGCACAGTCCATGGGGAGAGCAGTCCCTGGCAGCACAGCTGCATGTCAGAGGTGTCACAGCAATAGCAACTCATGTTAGCTCTCACTTTGTCCAGGTTTCTGGTGTGGGGGAGAGCTTGTCTACAGCAAGCAGTTCTCAAAAGGCTGCAGCAGGGTACTTGGTGAATTTTAGGGCAGCAGCTCTGCTGGCTATTGTGGGGTCAGCTGTCTCCATGTATCATTCAGAAGTCCTGTGCTCCCTAATAAATACCTCTGCAGTTAGGTGAAGAAAAGAGCACTGCAAATATTCAAGGTGGGGCAGTTGCAGGGAGAGCAGTGAATGAATGAAGAGGAGTGTGTCATCTCTCTCCTCAGAGCAAGGAGGGCGGTGGGGATTGATGCATTTAAAAGAAATGTGAAGATGCTGTTGGTGAAGTGAGGTCTGTTTCAAAGGCTTAAACCTTCTCTGGACACCTGTGGCACAGCCTGGCCTGGGACTTTTCTTTCTTGGCAAGGATATGTCTTGTACATGGAAAGCTGGTCTGAGTGACCTTCTGCGTCTGGCTGTCAGAGGAAATGTGCTGAGTCAGAACAAGTGTTTCCAGAGCTGAATGCTAAGGCTTGGGGTCTGTTTATCTCCCTGCTGAGATGCTGGGGTTGGCAGCCGGGCCGTGGTCCTTCTCGAGTGCCTGGGCTTGCTCCCAACCCGGGCCCATCAGACCACTTGTGATATGAGCTTCCTTCTGACTCTGAAGGTCAAATGGCTTGCAGCAGGGTGACAAAGGAGCCCTTGATTTGAAAGAGATTGTTCTTGTGCCTTGCCCTAGGAGAGGTCTCATGGGCCAGGATGCGTGCTGGCTGAAAGGAATGCTTAAAATGTTCTTTCTTTGCTCCTGTCAAAAGCCCTTGCAAATGTGAATCAAAATATCTGCCCCAGTGCTTTCCTGCTGCATGCTTTAGGCTGGCTTATTCCTTGAGAATGGCTTGGTTAGTGCAGCCAAATGTCCTGGCATTCTGTCCCTAGCAGTGGACAGTAGTGGACATGCAAGGAATGGCGTAACAACAGGGTGAGCATGCACTATGTAACTCCAGCCTTTGACAGTCTCAAAAGTAAAGAGATTTTTATTTTTTTCCCTCTGCTGTGAATTTGTCTAAGTGCAGGATTCAGGAAAGCAAGTCCTAATGACCCACAGCATTGTCACACCACCCACCCACTCTTGGGAAGAGCTGAAGACCTGGCTGAATTGGCTTTTTCTCCCTCCATTGGTGGGGGCTCAGCTGCTCTCAGGGCTGAGTGGGAAACTCATCCCTCACACTCCACCACTGCAAAGCCCGTGCTTGTGTACCTGCAGCTGCAAGGTGCCCTCCAGCAAGGCTCTGTGCTGTGAGGAGCCTTGGTGATGCTATGCATCCCAGCTTCACGCTGCATCCCTCCTCTGCCCAGACACGCCTTGTCAAGCGTCTCCAGGTACAGGTTTTATGCTGTATGACAGTAATCTGGTTGTATGTCTTCAGCACTGATGTGTGACAGCTGTAAGATCAAGCACGTCCCAGCTGCACCTCACAGAGGTTTTCCCTGTCCGTTCCTGTTCTTGGTGCTTTGTTCAATTATATCTTTGCAATAAAGCAACTGAGGGTGCTCATACTGGGCAAATAAAATGTCAACATCTTGGCCTGAATAAAACCTCATGCATTTCTCTATGCATCTTTAAATTCAGAAGGAGAACCCACAAACTGGCAGCACCAGTTCTGGTGAGCCTTTAGCAGTCCCCTTTTGATCAGGAAGAAAAGGGTCAGGAGTGACTTTGACTTGGCGGGAAGTTGTGCTGGCGATGGAGCAAGGTTGTGATCGCTAGATTGATCATCCAGCCTTAGTCCATTGGAGATGAGGTGTTAATTACTGTCGTCATGTGTAAATTGAAGGCAACGTGCAGGTGCTGGGAGGCAATGACTCTACTTATGCACAGCAGAGGGCTTGCCAGTTGGAGCAGTGTGGCTGTATCACATTGGTAGCCTGATTCGAAGGCTTCCTGCTCTGCTCCCGCTGCAAGTGTGGCTTTCTACCATCTGCTTGCCCTTGAGCTGCAGAACATGGCTCTTGGCTGGGGCGGTGATGCGCAGAGATGTTTGCAGAGCAGGGATGAACTGTGTTTTATCCAGAGGGGAAACACCAGCAGGAAAGATGCTCAGTGCTCCCAGCTCTGCCATGTGCCTATTGTGCTTCGCCGGGAGTGATGCTCAGGCAGATGGGAGTGTTTTGGCTCCCCAGCTGAGTGCAGTCTCTTGCTCCCTGTGTAGATCATGGCAGGCTGGTTTGGTGCTTTCAGGCTAGGATAACCCTCACCAGGAGCTAGCCTGCAGATGTGGTGCATTGCAGCCTTGGTAGCAGTGTGCCTACGTTCTCCTGTGTAACCAAAAACTGAGTGGCTGGAGCTCTTGCCTTAGGAAAAAATAAAGGATCTGCTGGCTCGTGCTCCCCACAGTGAGGCAGGGTCTGAGCAGCCAGCTGCAGCCAGTGGAGACCATGTTCCCTGCATGGCATTAAGCCTTGCACATTGCTGTTACATCTGGCTGTGAAGTCTTTGGGGGATCTCTCTGCTGTCTGTGCTGTGTAAGTGTAATATAGAATCCAATCTGCTTAAGATGCAGGTCTGTATCCACTCTCTCCATGCTGCAGCTTTGGGTCACAGATGGTCACTTAAAAATCACAGGATTCTGTTTGCCTTGAACTGAAGGAGGCTGTTTGACCCACAGCCTCAGACTGAGATGCTGCACAGGCAGGTGAGGGAGGGAGAAGATTTTTTTTTAAACCTCTTGTTCCTTGTACCACCCCTTTGAAACGATCTGAGCTATTTAGGGAGTGGATGGTCAGAAGGCTGGCAAGGATGGGAGAATGAGGATGAACTGTCACTTGGTGATGGTCCAGAGTACCCGAGGAGCTTATGCAGGGCTGCCCAGACGTTCCTGCTGGCGGAAGATGAAGTGTCTGTGCTGTCAACAGCTGATGGAGAGCCCCACTCTGACGCCTCCCTGCATCTGCTGACCCAAGTGACCTTCCCTGGTAGAAAGGCACCTGCCAAAGGGTACTTTTGCTTTCCCTTCTGCTGTTCCCCACATTTGGATTGGGGATTCGGATTTGCATTTGGTTGCAAGCTGCCACATTTCTCCAGCATCTTCCAGCTCCTGGGGGACAGGCTTGAGTGACCTCATGCTATAGTGCTACCTGCACCCGGCTGACCCTGCTGCTTCCCTGAGAACTGAGAGGCGTAGGACAGAAATGGCACAGGCTACAAAGGAGCTGGCTGGTGTGCTTTGATCTGCTCCTCTTAAGCAGATCATGCAGCTGATCTTCAATCCTGGCAGGTTCCTTGTGACCGGGAGTGAGAGTATCATGGCAATGCAGGGAACAGAGTGCAGAAAGTTTGAAAGGGCACTGGGAGGTCAGGGCTCAGATCCAGGCAAGGGTTGGTGTCACCCCGGGCTCTCCCAGGTGATGTGCAGGAGGATATTGCTGTGGTTCAGGGATTGCTGTGATCCCTTTAACACGACATGGTCAGAGGCACTTAAGAATTTAGATCTCTGGCCCCAGATAGAGTGCTCAGTGCCCTCTTGTGTCTAGGCTGGGCTGGGGCCAGCCTGGTAAAAGGTTACCTCGTGGCACAACACGAAGTGGGTTTGTTTGAAATGCTAAGGAAGGAAGGAAAGAAGGAAGGAAGGAAGGAAAGAAGGAAATCTCCCCTCCTGTTTTTTTCCAAATCCTCTTCTAATAAGAGGGATTAGGCTGATTGTTGGCATGGCAGTACTCTGACTGTCCAGATGATAACTTCCACCCTTTTGTCTTAAGCGATGGAAAGTACCAGCAAGTAGTCTGTTTGCAGGAAATCATTAAAAACCAAAATTGTCTGATACCCCCGCCAAAGCTGGTGGTTTCTCGTCTGCCCTTTGGCTGTACAAGACCTTAGGCCAGCAGAACCTCAGGTAGAACAAGCTCCTTATGCTGGAGTGCATAAAGACACCTCGTCCTGCTATTAAGGCCAGAGTCAGTGCACATCATCTGCATTCCCTGCATCAAGGAAACAGTGGGAGTTTTAAGGCCCCCTGGTTGCAAGGCTTCTTTCTTTCGTGGTCTTGATGTGGCCACAAAGATCTGAGCCTTCAGGACTGCATTCCCTGACTTTTAAGGTCCACGTTGCCTCTTATGACAAAAATCCATGGGCTGTTTTACGATATATTCCAACATTTCTCTGCTCACAAACCTGCTCTCCCTCTCCTATGGCTGCTCGTGTGTGCAAGTGCTGCTGTGTGGCTGTGAGGTTTGGCCTTTGCAGTGTTTTTGGGCTCCTCAGTTCAGTGTCTTGGATTGAGGAGCACTGGTGTAGGGAGCAACATGCTGCTGCACAGGGCTGGGAAGGGGCACCTGAAAATTGTCTCCTCCCAGCACAGGTTGCATTTCTCTCTTCTTGTTTCAGTCAGTAATGCCTGACTGAGCTCATCTTGCTCAGGAGAAGTTTGTGCCTGCCTTGCCAGCTCTGAGCCCTTCTAGTATGCTTCCCCAGGCATTTGTTCCTGTGCTTCCTCCAGAGCTGTCACCAGCTTGGAGTACAAACATCTTCAAGATTGAATGCTCTTGTGTTATCATTTGGAAATACATGAGCAAAAAAATATTTTCTCTAGGGAATGATAATGACCTTGTTTGCAGTCAATGAGACATCAAGCTTCCTCTTCTAGGGTTCCTCTTGTGTGAGTGAAGCTGAAGCTTTTCTTTCAGGGAAGGATCTCTTGGCTGGTCATACCTTCTAGCAGCACCTACAGCCACCAGCCCCCTGTGTTGGTTATTTGTCCTGGGAGGTGAATCTTTCCTTGGTTCAGGCATATTCTTACTGGGGATATTTCCCTAGGAAGGGAAGCTGTGGGGAGAAGGGAAAGGGTTTTCTTTTCCCCCTACCCCGGTCTCAGTGTTGAAGCATCCTCTAACACCTCAGATGTGCTTATGCTGTGGGTTGCAAGCAGTGGCACAGCAGGTCTCAGTTTACTCTCACACTGCTCCTGGAAGCCTGGCTGTGCCAGAATCCAGCTTCAGACTGGCATCTGGCTGGCCCTCTGAGCTGTGCCACTGGCCAGCAGACTTCAAAGCTGGTGGCCCATCGGGGCGCAGTGCGGGAGCTTCTCTTGGCACCTTCTCCTCTGCACTTGGCTGCAAGCTCCGTGGTGTCTGCCATCCCTGCTTGGAGGGGACAGGCGTGCTGAGGGTTTGATCTTGCCAGCTGCTGGCAGTAGCACATTTTAATTTCCGTAATGGACCTGGTTCCTGCAGAGATGGTCCGGAGAGAGATAAATCACACGACTTGGAAAAGAGAGGTTGGGGCACCAGGTGAAGGAAGAGCCCATCTAGTTTCCCATCCAGTTTCTTCCTCTATTTCTTGTCTTTTCCAAAGCAGACATGCTTCCTGCAGTCTTGGATCCTCTCCAGTGTCTTATAGTTTACCAGGCTGGAGATGGTATAAATCACATAATTCACAAATGGAAGATGCTGAACTTGAGTTTCCTGACCCTGATGGGAGCAGGGGAGGAAGAAAAGGAGCAAGAAGGGCTGAAGAGAGGAGGGAGGTGAGGTTTGAGTGAGTGGGAGATGGTTTTTAGGTAAGGTTTTCGGTTTTTGAATATGATGCAAGCAGGAGCCTGATTCTGCAGGCAGTGAGGCTGTTTAAAAGAAGGTGGTGTGTTGCTGCAGCCTGTCACTGCTGCTTGCCATCACTCTTCCCCCATCTGTCCCCACATTTGTCACAGCAGCTGCAGGAGATGACTCGGAGGTGGGTGATGGTTCCAGATCTGTGCATCCCACCATCCCTCAGAGGAAAACAGCACTGCTGGGGTTGGTAGTTCCAAATGCAGCTACCCTCTGTCCAGGTTGGCCAGGCCTCTTCTGCTTCCTTGATTGAGACTAATGCTATTAGGAAAAAATGCAGTCTGATTTTAGTACATGGGCTGTGTGCAGCATCCCTTCTGGATCTTCATGGCTCTTCTGGAGACAGGGACCTTGAATGTACTGCAAAAGCAAATTTTTTTTCTCTCTAAGTCTTCTTGCTTATCTACTTTTTTGCTGCTTGTCTAATGCCTTGCTGCTGAGCATGGGGCCTTTCTGCAGTGAGCTGGTGAAATGCAGTCCCTGAACACCTTTTTGAAAATTCTCCAAGTGGGGAGGAGCTGTGAGGTGCTGGGGTGAGACAGTGAGTGGCCTGTGTCTCATGTGTCTGTCCAGTCACCTCCTGGGAGACTCCAGCCAGCCATGGCAGCAGAGTAGAAGCAGCCAAATGTTAACAGCAACTAACTCCATGTGCAATGGCAAAAAAAAAAAACAACCCAAAACCCAAACCAAAACCCAAAGCTTAAGAAAATGACTGAAAAGGAAGAAAAACTTCTCCCAAGTCATCTTTGTGTTAGACTGATCAGTGAGGTACTGTTGCCAAGGTTAGGAGACAGCCTAAAGGGAGGGCAGGACAAAACCCACACAAGTCAATAGATGAGAATTGAACGCTGCCTCTGATGCCCCAGGGCTGCCCGGTTAAATCCACTCTCTTGGATAAGCTCAAGGAAGCAACTCGGGCCGTGCAAATGCCCTAGGGCTTTGATATCCTGGCCTGAGCACAAGCCCATGTGTCTTTGCCAGTCCTTCAAGAGCTGTTAAGTGGTTTTGGTTTGGTTTTTGTGCATTCCCAGCAGCAGTTCTGCCCCTTACCCCTGTGCTGCACTTCCCTGTTTGCTTGGAGCTGATGGAGACCAGAATGCACCTCACAGCTTGTAATGAGCATGGATAATACAGATCAGAAGTGCTCTGGGAAATGATGTTTTCCTTCAATTATCTGTGCTTGTTACTTGTGGCAAGGGGAGGAAGTGTTCCTGAAGGTGAAGGGGTGGGTAGAGTTCATGCAAAACCAAAACAGCCTTTTTTGGCTGGTGCTTCTAGTCTCCCCTCCCTCCTCATGAAGTTTTCTTTGTAGTGGTGCCGGGAAGCCACACTTGTGCTCCGACCTCCACCAGTTGGGCAGGAATGGTTGCAGATGAGCACCTCAGGCAGTGGAGAGGGAGCACACAGCATGCTCTGCTCTGGAAAGTTGCCCTTCTCTCTCCAGACCTGGTTTTGTTTTGTTTTTTCTTCCCCCCTCCTACTGTATCTGCACAGGCTCTAAATCTTTCCAGGCAGGGCCTCTGGCTGTGTGAGTGGTGTTGGAGCTGCTGTCCCAGCTGAAGGCTCTGGGAATGCTGCAGAGACACAAGTGCAAGTGGACGGTGGGGACAAGATGGCTCAGCACCGACCCCGCTGATGCTGAGTGGCAGCACTGCAAGCACACAGAAGTCTGGTGACCAAAGAACTTGTATTGGTTCTTGCTGCCTTCAGGAGAAGGTGATGGGAAAGCTGTGACGAAACAGTGAAGGACTGTTGTAGGAGAAAAAATGCCTGGGGCAGGATTCTCACTGTGAGGTTGTGGGAAGCGTTATATGCCCAGAATACCTTGCTCTCTTGCATTTTTAGGTTAATAATTCTGTACCTGGGGAAACTGAAGTAGAAAGCAGACTTTAAAATGGGAGGCTCTGGGAGGTGTGAAGTGGCCCTGGAGAATTGCATCAGGGAGAGAACCAGGAAAGGAAAAAAAATGTGAGAAGACATGCAGCAGTAAGGGATATAAAATGAAGAAATATGCTCATATGTGGATTTCTGTGGGCCTGGGAAGAACGGCTATCAAAAACTTTTCTGCAAGGATGCTGCTGGATGCCAGAGGGGAGTGTGGATTCTCTTGAGTTCACAACGGGATGAATCTCTAAGTTACAGTGTGGAAGTGTCTGAGCTGTATGATCTCAGCCAGCCTTTCCAGCTGGTGATGGAAGGAAGGAGAAAGGCTTTTTTCACAGTACTGCCAGGGAGGAAAAAATAGAACGGAGACAATAGGTCCATTAAATAGAATTGTTTTCTCACCAATTTCTTTTCCTATCTCAAATGATTGAGATCCTTGCCATCTCTTTATACCTGTCTTTAGCAAGACTGAAAAAGCCCAAAGAGATGTGTGGGAGATTGGGAACAAAACATGGCTATACAAAAATAGCTATTAAGGAAAGCTTCAGAGTACTTTGCAAGCATCTCAAATGCTTGGCTAACCTCAGTAAATACTCTTCAGGGCATTAGGGCAATTAATGATGGAATGTAAATAACTGTCCCCCTTTGCTTTAAAAAAAGAAGGTAGTCTGGTGCCAGGGGTGTTGACGGTGCAAAGGATGCCCAGTCTGAGGGGCAAGACGGGCTCCCAGTGAGTTGTTCCTGTCCCCACATGGAGTGGTGTGATGTCTCTGCTCTCTCACGTGTGTGTTCACCTCCAGGATACGGCTCTGAAACGGGATTACAGCCCCAGCATGAAAGATCTGTGCCGTTTATTACCCAGCTCAAAGAGGCATCCTGGGCAGCCTTGCCTTTAAGGTGAAGCGAGCTGCAGCTGGAGGGAGGAGTGAAGACCAGGCTTTGGTGTTGCAGATGAGTTTTAGAGTTGTGTCTGAGGCAGAACTTCACTGACAAAATTGGTTTCAGTGTGGAAGCAGGAATGGAAGAACAGTGAGGCTTCAAAGTGGTGGAGAAAGACGCGGAGTGCCTGCTCTGACCTCTTAAGGTTGCTGGTTTGTCCAAAGTGATCCTCCCCTTGATCCAGTGAGGATAGCTGACTTGCATTTTAAAAGCAATATAATCTGCCTTCCCTTTTTCCAAATGACCATTGGCCTGGCTCTGAGAACATGGGCTTCTCCTCTGGCAAGTCTCCTACATGTGAAATGAAGAGATAAAGGAAGGTGCAGAGGGACATCTCAGGGTGGGCTGTCAGCAGATGCCCTTGGTGTTGTGATGCAGGTTGACTTCTGGTTCATCTTTTTTGGCTGGTTCAGGGACAGGGACCAGGGCATCTCCAGCACTCATCTGCCCTCCTCTGTTACAGCTTGGGCCCTAATGGGTGGGGTGGCTTGCAGCTGGAGCTGTCAACCTGGGCATAATACTTGCCACCCCAGCCTAGTTTGCCCTCTTACAGTGACCCACAAGATGAATTGTCTCCTTTGCCTTTGCTGTGTGGAAACTGGGCAGCCCTGGAGGAGAGTCCCACTGCCAGCAGAAATCTTCTCTCTGCACTTTTGCAGGGGGTGATTAAGTCCTCTCGTGATCATCTCTTGGCTTAGTTGAACCAATCGAGCGCTCAAGCCTGTGTCTGCACAGCAGGCTTTCCAGTTTCCAATTCATTCTCCTAATTCTTTTTGGAAGCTGTTCCACTTCCACAACCTCTTTTTTTCACAAGTGTGGACACCAGCACTGGAGGCAGCAGCCAGGAATAGTCTCACTGTGCTCTAGCAAGAGCTAATACTAAGCTCGTGCTGCTGGTGTATGCAGGGCATTTTTTTCCCTTAATTATATTACTGCGCTTGAATAGCCTGACTTGTGTGTAGGAGCCACATAGGAGATTTGGAATGGTATTTTAGGATACAGAAGGCTCGTTTAGGTTAACAAGTGGGCTGCGGTATTTGATTCTGCTGGCATACACGGTGCTCAGCCTGGAAGAGGAGCTTCAGCAAAGGGGACATGGCAAGGAGAGCCAGTTGCCCTTGTGACACTGGGTGTGCAGCTGATGCAGCGTGGCAGGGTTTTGCTTATGCCATGGCCTCGGGTCCGAGGGTAGGGATGAAATAGTGATGATTACTTGGGAGGATCGGTTTTCCGCTGAGCAAGTAGGTGGAAAGTCAGGCAGCAAAATTAGCTGAGTACACAAACAGTCTGGGCTGGACGAGGTTCTCTCCCCTGGGAGAGATTAAGGCATGTGGTGTCTTACGTAGCAGCGATGGCCCGTGTGCGCTCGCCGTGCCTTGGCGCTCTGAGCTGACAGTTGTTGAGCTGCTGGCTTTGTGCTCTGTCCTCATCACTCCCAGCCCCTTTCCGGTGACCAGCTGGGGTAGAATATCTCCTGACACATGCGCAGTCCTTCTTGCTGCTCTTTTTCCACAGGTGGTTGAGCACCCTGCCCTCCATCCCTGGGGCACTTGATCTCAGTTTCATATCTTGCCTGGGTCTGTATGTGACTGTCAGGGTGTGAATGGTGCTGTGGGCAGGACCCTGTAAGCACTGTGCCCTCTGGTTTGTGCCAACTGAGCTTTTAACAACAGAGGCTGTACCTGTGAACATCATATGAGACTTCAGAAATAACTGTGATTGCACTCAGACAGTGATCCTGAGCTGCTGGGTGCAAATGTCAGCATATCCATGAGCATGGAGCAACTGGCACCTCTCTCAGCTTCTTCCCTGACCCACAGGATCACAGAGGGGAGGTGATAGGTGCAGGTGAGCATAGCAATAAAAATTGCCAGATCCTCGGCTGGTTGTCTTCTGGAAGTGTAAAAATCAACGGGATTCTCTTGGTCCTGGCAGTGGGCTGGTATGCACTGATTTTCCTTGGCTGACTGTAGCTGTGGTCTCTGTGGGAGGCTGTGGCTGACCAGGGCCCTGCAGGTGGTAGCTGTTTCCAATACAGGTCTGGTAACATCCCACACGAAACAAACAAAAAAAATAATTTGTTGCATGTTTTTTTTTTTTCTTCCTGCAAATGGGTCTTATCTGTGCTTTAGTGTCAATATACCTTAGCAGATGGTAACTTTTTTGCAACGAAACTTGATGCAGGAATGGAAAACTTCCAGCAAAGTCTCAATCTTACCTTATTTCTGAAAAGGATGAGAGCTCTTCCCCCAAACCTATCTAAGAGGATGTAGATAAACACTTGGCAAGGTCTGAATGTAAAGTCCCTTGATGGGTCAGAATTCACAGTACATGGCAAAGCAATAAGAGGCTTGAAGGTGTCTCAAGTGGCATTGCAAGTAATCTCTTTAATTCTGCTTTTAATTTATGTCTGCTAATGAGCAGGGAGGAGTGGCAGAAGCCTTAAATTCATCTTGTGTAACTTGGAAAAGAGAGTGAAACTTGAGGAGCCGCCAAAAAGAGAAAAAAAAAAGGCAAGGATGTGAAAAGAGTGTAAGGAAACCAAAACAAGAGAGGATGAGAAACGAAAACTCCAGGCTACTGCAGGAGGGAAATTAAATCCTAAAGTGTAAGGAGTTTGGATGTTTCCTGTGCTGAAAGCATCAGACTTCAAGCATTTAGCAAATGGAGTACAGGGGCCAGGTTTCCTTCTGTAGAGTTCGGTGTGTGCTGCGCTGGTTCCCATCAGCTGCCTGGCTCCAGATGTACAACTGTCCTGCTTAGGCAAGAGTGGGGATGGGAGCAGAGCTCTCTGGTGGTCTCCTTCCTTGGTGTGCACCCCTGGGAACCCTCCCCTGCTCTGAGGCTGCTGGTGTCTGGGCAGAAGTTAACAGTGTGGGTCTTCCCGGTGCTTGCAGATAACAGCTTGACCGAGTTCTCTGTCTGGTTTTGGTAAAAGGGTCACTCTGACTCACATGCTGCTTCTTTGGAAGCATTTAGCACAGGGCCGGTAACTTTGGTGTCTTGTAGCTCCTTTGCCATGGGTGTGTGCCACCAGAAAAGCAGCAAGGAAGGGGCAGGGGGTATGGGAGGAACAGGTCTGCGTTTTCTCTTTTCTTTCTTGCCTCAAATTCAGTCTGAGAAACCCTAAGGAGATGCCTTGAGGTGGAAAACGTATATTGCAGAGGACTGGAATTGTGTTTTGCAAGATCCAAAGGTGGCTTTTGGCTCTGGCACCGAAAATCAAAAAAAAACCCTGGTCTGTGCAAGTTGAGGGAGCTTTTGCCCTGCCTCCAGCAGACCCACTGAGTGGGGCTTTGGAACCAGGCACCTTAAACCACAATTTGATCTCTGGCTCCTCATGGCTGCCTCTGGACAAGGCAGATGTTCAATTGCATGGCTTCCCCCTCGCATTCACCTGCAGACCCCCACAGCCTTGGCTAGGAAATTACCAGCCCAAACTTCTCCACAGGAAGCTGCAAGGTAAATAAATGTCCTCTTTTAGAAACTTCTTTCCCGGTTGAATTGACTCCCTTGGTACTTTCAAGCATTTTAAGAAGTCAGAACAGTTCACAATTGAAAACAAGCAATGTTTAGCTCCTGTGAAGGGAAATAGTCAGGTACCACAAAGACTGTCATTTTCACCATGTTCTTACAAAAGAGGGTGTTACAGTAAGCTCGCCTATTTCACTGGAGGAGAATTCAGCAGGCTTGATGGAAACCGGATGAGACAGGCAGGGTAAATGGATTTTGCTGGGCGAATTGAAAGCAAAGAAACATGCAAGTGTGGTGGCTGGTCAAGAATTAACTGTGTCTTGCAGAAACCAGGAATGAATTAGGGACAGAGAATTAGGAAGCCCTGAAACAACATCTGTCCAGCTATATTTATGATCTCTTCACCTGTGGTATGCCCCTGATGACAACTGGATGCAGTGAGCTGGGTGGCTCTGTTGAACTGTCTTGCTGCTTTTTGGCTGTCCATGGGCTGGAGGGTTAGGGGTGTTGATCTCCAGCAGGCTGCTATGCTGGTGTAAGGTAAGTTGTGGGGGCTTCCTCCAGATGCAGCATCCCATGGGGTCAGCATCACCTGCTGGAGGTGGCCAGGAGCTTCTGAGAACCTCTGAGGTAGAGTAGAGGAAAAGGTCCAGTGTCTCCTGGTCCCGGACCCCCAGGGGAGGAGTGAAACCCAGCCTTGCTTGCAGGGGCAGGAGGTTCTGCAGCGTTCCCCCACTTTTAGAGGGTGATGCCCAGTGACCACACTGTATCCCTTACTGGCACAAAGCACTTCTTCCCTGTTCCTGATGCAGCCTTGGCAAGGACCCTTCTGATGGACTGGGATCTGACCTGTCTTGCTCACAGCTGTGTGTAGGGCTGGGGAGATCAGGTACTGGAGAGGTGTACAGCGTCTTACCTGTGTCCTCTTCTGCAACAGCTCACTGCCATAACCTGAGAACAAGGCTCCCGTCCTGGAGCCCTGCAGGCTCTGAGCAAAATTACTTGTTTGCAAAATAATAGCTACAAAAAAAGAACGATGTTGCCTTCCTTCCAGGGCTGGGGGCATGGGGATGTATTGGGTTTGTGTGCAAGGCTTTGGTGGTGGGGGCTGCAGAGGTGGTTTCTGTGAGAAGCTGCCAGGAGCTTACCCTGTGTCCGACAGAGCCGATGCCAGCTGGCTCCAAGATGGACCTGCTCCAAGATGGACTGGCTGGGCCCACCAGCAACTATGGCAGAGATTCTAGGATAACAGATTTAAGAAATGGGGGGGAAAATTGCTGTTTCAGCCAGAGAAAAGAGGAGCGCGGGTATGTAAAAGTAACAGCTCTGCAGACAGTGAAGGCCATGAGGGAGGAGGTGGTCCAGGTGCCGAGCAGAGATTCCCCTGCAGCCCATGGTGAAGACCAGGGTGGGGCAGCTGTGTCCCCGCAGCCGTTGGAGATCCATCCTGGAGCAGAGATCCACACGCATTCTGTGGAAGACCTCACACCGTAGCAGGTGGATGCCCAAAGGAGGCTGTGACCCTGTGCTGGAGCAGGCTCCTGGCAGGACCTGTGGCCTGTGGAGAGGAGCCCACGCTGGAGCAGGTTTCTTGCAGGACTTGTGACCCCGTAGGGGGCACGGTGAGCACCCACGTTGGAGGACCCTGTTCCCGACCCTGGGCAGGGGAGCCGTGCTGGAGGAGTTGATGAACTGCAGGCAGCGGGAAGGACTCATGCTGGAGCAGTTTGTGTAGGCCTGACTCCCATGGTAGGGGACGCACACCGGAGCAGGGGAAGAGTGTGAGGATTCCAGCCTCTAAGGAGGAAGGAGCAGCAGGGACAAAGTGTGATGAACTGACTGCATCCTCTAATCCCCACTCCCTTGAGCCTCTGTGAGGGGGGAGGTAGAGAAAACTGGGAGTGAAGTTGAGCCCAGGAAGAAGGCAGGGGTGGGGGGAAGGTGTTTTAAGGTTCGGTTTAATTTCTCATTACCCTAATCTGATTGGATTGGTAATAGAATACATTAATTTCCCCGAGCTGAGTCTGTTTTGCCAGTGACTGTAATTGGTGAGTGATCTCTCCCTGCCCTAATCTTGACTGAGGAGCTTTTGCTGTCTTTTCTCCCTTCCCTGTCCAGCTGAGGAGGGGAGTGATAGATGGGCTTTAGTGGGCATCCAGCCCAGGTTCAGCCCACCACAGGGGACTCTGAGCTTTATCCCGTGGGGATAACCAGGTGGGATTCCAGCAGAGGGGTGGGCAGCATGGCTGGGTGTGCTGTGCTCCCCCAACCTGATGAAGGAGCCTCAGAACTGCTGGGGGCTCTGTTCAGTGCGTGGGGACAGCAAAACAGCCTTTCTGGTGTCATCCTAAGGTAAACCACCTTGGCAGGGAAAAGTCTGAGTGCCAGAATGAAATATCCTCCTTAATCACACCCCAAGATACTCCTCTAGCAGAGACTTCTTTCCTAAACAGGAGTGACACTGGCCAGGTGTAATGCACAACAGCGGACTCTTTGTGTAGCAAATGTGACCCACAGTGTTAGGAAGAGGGTTTTAGTTCTTCCACGTTGACTGTCTTGCCTCCCCGGTGAGCACTGAGGCAGAAATATGCTCATTAATAAAAAAATATTGTGCTCTGCCTCTTGGTAGTGACTCTATTTACTTTAGTAAAGGGAAGTTATATTCTCCATCAGTATAAATCACGAATAGTTGCCAGTGCTGTGTCCCTTGGCAGGCTGCTGAGCTCCAGCCAGAGATGAGGAGCAGAGGCACTCGAATAGGGGCCAAATAATAAGCAAATTATAAAGCTTATCATTTATAAGCTCATGAAAGAATAAGCAAAAGCAGGTAAAAACTGAAGAAAGAGGTAGGGGATCTCAAGATAAGGGAAGTCTGCTTGGGTAGAGGTGGCCTGGGAAGTGCTTGAGAAGTGCCTATTTAACATTAGAGCAGGATACCCTACATGTAACCCATGAGTGCATTTGGATCTGGGGGCTGATGATTCAGGCATGGCTCTCGGGCTGTTTGTTTATGTTTTCTGTGCACTTGAAGCCAAAACACCTGGAGTCCCTCTTCATCGCTGATCTTCTTTGTGAGGTGCAAGCTGGAGATGTGCTTGGGCTCAAAGCCTTGATTGCAGAGTCACAGATTCATCTGGATCTTGCATGCTGTGCTGGAAATGGCTGGACCTGGAAGCCTCTGATTTTCAGGTGACAGATGCTGGCCATACCTGTGTGCTGGTTAGTGGCACAGACCAGTTCAGCATCATGGTTGCTGTCAAGGCTGAATGGAAACCCGATACTTCAGGATGAGAGGGATGGGGAATCAATCTTACATGGGCCCTTGTGGCAAGGGTAAACTAAGTTTATTTCCTCTTTGCCAAAAATTAAATCCTTCAGCTTGTGAAGTGTACAGGCAGCACCTCAGTTTTGCAGAGACATCAGTGTCCCTCCTGTTTCCAGCACTGATTGGTGCTACGAGGTTCCGTGGGGCGTCACTACTGCTTTCCTCTGGCCCTGTCCCATGTCTGCCTCTCCCTTGCTCCACAGCTGGCATAGCCCGTGCCTGGACTTCCCCTTCCCTGCCAAGGTGCTGCCTGCATCTCCCTGCCTGGCAGCAGGCACCTGGATGCCCTCTGAAGAGAAAGGGAACTTGCTTGCCTGGAGCTCCCACTGGACTTAGAGGCAGACAGTGCCTTGGGGAGGTGCAGAGTGATCACTTTCCAGCTGCTGTCATGTCAACAGAGGCTTGCTATGGAGCCACAGCTGCTGTGGGACGGGGGACAGACTCTGCCTTGCAGGAGGGTTTGTTTTCTCTCAGCAGCCTCCTTTTCTGGGTTAAAGCCTGTGACCTGGCGAAATCTGGCAAGCCAAACTCCTTATGAAGTGTGCTTTGGGAAGGGTGTTGCTTAGTGTTGGGTTGTAGCTGCCCATTGCAAAGTAGCAGCAGGATTTTACCTGGCGGCAGCATTCCTGGGTTCAGCAGCCTGGCAGGAGGCTGCCTGGACCTAGAGCTGTGTTTATCCAGCTGCTCCAGTAGCTTTTGCAGCATCCGCTGGGCCCCGTGCCACTCCCAGTGCTGGAGGATGTTTCATGGGCTGGAGCTGCTTACAGGTGTGGTGGTGTCCAGCTGTCAGGTTGTGTCCTCAGTGAGAGTCTGGCTCCTGGTCTCTCCCTCTACACCAGAAGGACAGGTAGGGCTCTACCTTCCCCCAGATACTGCAAGGGCAGTGTATTTTCAGTGTGAGCTACCTTTGTGCCCTTCACTGGCTGAGAAATGTCCTAATCTTTATACTAAGGCACTGCCCCACTGCCCCACATCTCCGAATCTGTCTTCCTTACCTCTCCATCCTTTTAGACCCCCCCACCCCAGCCTGGCAGTGCTGTGGGGAGAAGCATCCATTGAGGAATGGGTACCAGACAGCAGCAGGATGAACAGAGACAGTAGGATGTTGGTGCATCCTAGTCAGCAGTGCCACCTGCGACTGTCATATCTCCTGCCAGCCAGATGCTGCCCCTGGACCCCATCTCCCGTGGGCAGGCATGGGGAGCCCATCGAGTGCCTTTTAGCAGGAGGCCAAGGCTGAGAGGACAATGAAGGCGCTGAAGCAGCCAGAGCACGGCCGGGGGCAGAGGGGGACAGGCAGGCAAGGGGAAGCCATGCAAATGGGGACTTTGATGTGGCTGCAAGGAGCGGGGCTGGAGCATTGTTCCTATCACATCACATCAGTTTCACATTCCTCATGCAGGAGTGATCAACGCTTTCAGGGCCAGACAAAAGAGCGGGGAGATGAACAAAAGCGAGAGGGGGGGCTTTACCTACTGCAGAATAGAGGCAGAGGATGAATTGCTCTCTTGGCAAGCCATGGAGATGGGCTGGCTGTTGCTGTGCTTTAAAGCACCAGCTTAAAATTTTTCTCTTTTATTTAGAGGAGGGGGGACAAAAAAAGATAGGAGAAAGGGTTTCCTGTGTGTAAAAGGGGGTATAAATAAGATGGCGTGACAAGTATCTGTGGTCTTCTTACATTCCCTTGCCTGGTGTCCCCAAGTGGTGACTCTCATCTTATTGCAGAAGTGTCCTCTTGAGAAGAGGGGCTGGCAAACATGGGTTTGACCCAGACTGCAAGGTGAGAATACTTTCAATGGAACCTTCTCCCAAAATTAGCAAGGTAAATGGGCTTGGAAGGGGCTGGCCACATACAGCAGAAGACTGCGCTCTGCAGACCCGTGAAGGTTGCTGGCATCAGCCCTGGAACAGGGGGCAGAGCCGTGTTGGAGGGAGCTGACCATTGTGCCCAGCCCTCCTAAGTTGGGACGTGAGGAGTAGGAGGGTGGAGGAGGTAAGGAAGCACTTAATCTTTGCTACTGGCCGTTCTGGGGGTCCTGCCTGTTGCTGCAAGTCAAGTCCCTTCACTGGGCTGGGTTTTGCTAGAGCTGGAGAGCAGGCACGGGGCCCAAGGCAGAACATGGTACATGTCCATGTGTGTGTGTGCTTCTGTGTTGCCATCTCAGCCTTTGCTGCAGCCCCAGTGGCCGAGCCCAGGATGACTGAATTCTGGCTTTGCTCACTTGTTTTTCCATGCCTGATGTCTCCTGGCTCTTGCCTGCCACTGACTCTTCTGCTCTCCGTGAGCCTGGGGTCCTCCTTCTGCCTTGTCCTCACCATCCTGCTTTCTCTGGTGTGTGCTGCTATCCCCTCAACTCAGGAAAGAGTGCATTGTACCAAATCTCTGTTTTCCCCTTGCGTGTGCTGTCTGCAATTTGGATTTTGCCTGTATTAAGTGGAACTTAATAGTTCCTCAAGGACGCTCTATCCTCTCAGCATTTCCCAGAAACCTTTTTCCCGTGGAAGCACAAACCTTGAACATTGTCCCCACTGCACAGCCGTCCCCTGCTCTCCCAGCCCCATGCACTGCTCTGGTTGCCCCCCCTCAGCCCTGACCCATGGCCCCCTCCCCTCCCTCAGCTCCGGGCCCCTCTGCCTGAAAGGCTGTCAATCAGGCTGAATTGTCTGGTGGTTTTGTGATGTGGAAAGACTCCCACCAAGGAGTCAAGGGCCAGGCTGAGACCTTTAAACTCGATCCCATTTGTGTCTTAAATCAAACAGGAATCCAGGTCCTGGGATGGAGGGGGAGGTTTAAGGGGATGCAGAGGCTCAAAAGCCTCCACTGCCCCCCCTGAGTTTTCCTGAAGCCCTTTCCCCACCTGCACTGTGTGGAGCAGGGAATGTGCCCATGGCCCTGGAGTTTAGGGCCTGTTTCCCTCCGTAGCCCTCTGCTCTGGGTGTTGGCAGCAATGCTTCCTTTAGTGCTGGCCCTTTGAAATACCCTCTGCCTGGGGTACATGGCAGAGGTGGTCCTCTGAGCAAGGGTTGAGGAATGTGCTGGGAAGCAGAGACTTTCCTCGGGAAGGGAAGGTTTTGGGGTCTGCTGTTGGGAGCACGTGGGGCTGGGGAGGTGGGCAGAGCTCAGCAGCTTCTCTGGTCTCACCAGTTTGTGGTGGCTGTTGCTGCATGGAAGGATGTGGGTGCAGAGGGCACATCAGTGACTGATGTCCTGCAGATGGTTTCAAGATTAAAAGCAATGTTTTAGCCTCCTCCCAAGATTCTCTAGGTAAGCTTGACCTTACTGGACTGTTGTCATTGCAAAGAGGAGAGTGCCCCGCTGTCCCTGGTGTGCCAGTGTCTCAGTGGCTTGAATCACACAGTGCCTGGTGTTGCAGTTCATCTGCTGGTGCCCATAGAGTGGGGACAAAACCAAAAGGAGATGTCCCAAATTCCCTATCTATTCCCAGAATAGGGCATCAGGGCAGGCAAGGAGTGTTAAACACCCTCTACTTCTCCTTACTGTGGGTAAAGATGGGCTGAGTCTGTAGAAGGAAGATCATCTTACATGGCAGGTTGGAATTTCTACTTTTTTCTCTAGAAAGGGGTTTGACAGCAGCAGAGCTAGGGCTGCCCTGGGGTTGAGCCCCATTCCATCTCACAGGGTTTGCTCGGGGTCCTTGACCTAGGGCTGCTGCAAAGAGGAGGGAGAGCAGGGCTGGGTGGGGAACCGGCTTTTTCAGCTCAGTTCGTGGTTTTCTCTGCCTGCTTGTGAGCAGAGAGTTTGCTATTCTTTTTATTCTTCCAACTTCTTTCCAAAGTCCACATAGGTCAGAGATTTCATTTTGTCTTCCCGAGGGAAAGTTGCAAATCTCTCTTCCCCTGACAGAGCCATGTTTTCAGGAGAAGCCTGGAGCTGCCTTAAGACATGTACAAGCTCAGAAATGCAGTGGCTGTGTTTATTTTTTGTGTTCTGGGCAAAGTCAGAGCTGCTGCCGGTGCTAAGTAAATACAGAACTACCCTCATGAATGACTGCATTAGCCAGGGCTGTACTTGCTGCCTGCATGAAACCAGATGGATCTATCTAGGGACTGGAACAGCAGCTTTCTTGTGACTAGCAAAGGCAGAGCCACTGGCATTTGGATTACCAGCTCTCCTGTGCTTTTAACAGAGTGCCAATGTTTGACAAAACCATTAAGTTAAATTAAGCCCTACGTGTTTCAAATGGATTCTGAGACTTCTGGCTGACTCATTAGCAGAGCTGTCTCTTCTCCCTTTCGTCTTTCTCTACTTTTTTTTTTTCCTTCCCCCTCCTCCATTTAATTCCCTCTTCTGTAGCTGGTTTTAGTGCTGACATTTAAAAGCAACATGTGGAGACTCAAGGAGAGACCTGGCATTGGGATGGCACTGCTGTGAGCCCAGACACGCCCGGTCCTGCTATGGTGGGCAGGAAGGATGTTTGGAAGGTGTTTGCTTGAGGCAAGCCCTGGGTCTCACAGAACCTGCGTATGGGTTGGCCAGGGATGCTCCGGTCCCTGCAGAGCCCACGGCTGCTCTGCCCCTACCCGCTGCCAGCGTTATTTATGGCCGGGGTTGCTGCTTTGCTGGGCTGTTTCCAGAGGGCAGAGAAGGATGCCCTGGGCTCCCCGGGGCTCGCAGCACAAGGGCAGGGATTGCAGGCAGCATCGGTGGGAACAGGGGCAGCGGCAGCACGGTCTGTCCGAGTCACCTTGACTTGCCTCCGGCGCAAGTGAAGTACTTTAAAGAGGCACAGGGCGATGACCTTGTAAATGGATGCATGACCCAAGTGCTTCCCTGTGGCGTCGGCTTCTTTGTGTCCCTGATACTGCTCTTCACGCCTGTGGGGAATCACGGGGGCTGGGGGGTGGTTGCTGGGGTCTCATTTGCACAGCTGCGTCTCAACTGTGCAAGCTCTGCTAGTCACTGGTGTGAGAAATGCTGCCAGCCTTTCCCTGTCCCTCAACGCAGCTTTTCTTGGGGCAGCAGAGCCCCTGTGGGACCTCGCTCTGGCTACTGGTGGAGCTGTTGCTGCTCTGAAGCGTATTTTGGGGGTGGACTGTGGAGTTGAAGAGGGTGAGCATGAGAGGGGCACCAGCACCTATGCCACTGGGATTTGGAGGGACGGATGAACTCCGCATGAGGACCAAAGGTAGCTGCTTCACTGCAGCTGTGCTGGGGTTTGAGTGGTGTCACAAAAGAGGGAGAATGGTGGCATGGGGTGGGCTTAAAGGCCAGGGATAGAAAAGCACTGAATAGGATTGGAGTGAAGGTTTCCAAGCAGTAAATGTGCTGAGGGGGATCTAATGGAGCTTGTGGACTAAGGAGAACATACAGCAGTTGGACAGTGGAACAAAGCTGGAAATGGCTTTCTGCTGGTGTCTGAGGCTTTGTAGTACTCTGGTGTGCTGCTCTATAGTCCTGGTCCATGGAAGCACACTGTGTCAAGTGCTGTACTGGCAGACAACATCCCATACAGAGGCTCCTGTTCCTCTGCCTGAAAACTTCAATGTGTGCAGATGATGTGGGGACTGCAAGCTTTGGAGAATCTGGTTTGCACTGCTGGAACAGCCTTCCCACTGAGCAGGTTGCTGCTCTTTGCACTGAAATGCCCTCAAGCCCCTCTGCTCCTGTGCACCTCTTGCCCCTGGGTCTTTGCTGCCTTGGTCCCATGTTTATCAGGTCACTCTGAGATGTGGCCTCTTGACGCACATGATGTCCCCTCTTGCTCCTCCTGTCACAGGCTGTCTGGAGAGGAGCCAGGAGCCGTGTGAGGGGAGCTTTCAGCAGATCAACATAATCCAGTCTCGGGTGTGCAAAGCTAGAGTGTTAACCCATGGAAAGCACATCTGGGTAAAGCCTTGGGAGAATGTCAGCACTGTGAAAGCTGCTCCCATTGACAGCCAGAACATGGTGCCCATCACCGTATCTCCCTGCTGTGGGCACAGCCCCCACCTCCCATCAGTGTCTTGTTTCTCTGGGTGCTCTCTCGTTATTTCCATGTTCATTAATGCTGATACGCTCAATTGCATCAGCTCGTTTCAAGGGACCAAGTGCAATCCTGTGCCTTCATTTGCATCCCCGCTGCCTAGCTGTTGCCCAGGCAATGCCAGGTGCTTTGACATCATTACCCAGCCAACTGGCATCCTCTCTGCCCCATTAACCTTCCTGTAATTGACTTCAAATTGAACGGGGAAGGGAAGGGGAGGGGGGGAGGGAAACTGTCTTGAAACGGCAACTGTTTGCACCACCATGGAGCAGGGCTCTTTGTTTTTTGAAGGGAAAACTGTGACAGTTGTTTACAACTGGATTCAGCTAGATTTGGGAAGGGTCTCTTGTCTGTTAGGAAGCTGTGCAGTTTGTCTTGGTTCGTAGATTTCCCCACCGCCATCTCCTGGGGGAATGTGATGTCAAAACAACTTGGGGTGGTTGTGGGCAGGGTAACTCAGAGGGTTTGTGGAGGAGAGGAATGACATTGGAGATGCTGGGAGCAGTGGGTCTGTGCAGCCCGGGGAAGGGAAGGTGAAGCAGGAGGTTGAGGGGCATCCCGGCAATCTTGAGCCTCATGGTGGGTAGGGAGAGGCAGGAGATGGAGTGGTTTTTGTAAGCACCAAGGGACAAGGCAGCAGACCATGGCCCAGTTTGGGGTCAGCCTGTCAGGCACTGAGAAGTACCTTGGGGACTATCATGTCCCCATGTCAAACGCTACAACAGGAATAGCAGATGGGAAAAAGTCCAGTCTTTGAGACACTCAGCCCTGACCTGCAGAGCCTCTGTACCTGATCTGGCTGGTCCCGTACCCCCTGCATGGCATTAGATTAAGATCTGAGTCAGGCTATGCAATATTCTATAGCTCTGATCCTAAATCCATTCTGGTAACTAGAAATACCTTTTTTTTTTTTTTTTAAATCTAAAACTTAAATGTTTAAATAGTATAAAGCTTCTCTGGAATTTTTTCCCATTTAAAGGTAGAACTTGTTTTTGTGCCATTTTTGTTTTGTCCTCTTTTAAGCCAAAGTCACCCAAACAGATGCTTCACTATAGAGTCTCTACCACTGAATTGGCATCTTCTATCAACTTGAGTCAATTTTATTTATTCACCTTCTGCTTGCACAGCACTGCAGTCGCCAAGTCTTCCTGTGTTTGCTCATGACTTGTGCTGGATGTAATTCGTTAGGCTTAATTGAGCTGCCAGAGGAGAAGGGCAGTGCGAGAGTGGATGGATGGAAACCTTGGCATCAGCTGCTTGATTGCCAAACACAGCAGAACTGGTCCTGCTCCAGCAGAGCCCCTGGACAAGGCAGGTCTGTCCAAAGTGGGCAACTGCTGAGCTTCCCTTGCAAGAGAAGAACTTTCCATGTGCTTCAAAGTTGGGGCAAAGGGGTGAAATACTTAGAACTTTGCTGCCTCTTATTAAGGAATTCAATATTTACTAATATTATTGTTTCATTACTTACTACCTGTTACTTATTAAGAGAGGAGGTAATTCTGCACTGTGTTCTTAGTTTTTCAGAAGGCAGAGCTGAGGAACTTGTGGCAGGAGGGATTTTTTAAGATCTAGGATCTCAGATGGCATGATCCTACCTGCCTGGCATGGGCTGGTTCTTGCATTGCTTCATCTCCTCATTCCCTGCAAGATGCAGGAGTCTGCACAGGACCAGACAAATCTGGGCCTTTTTGTACTTTCAGAGTGCTGCTGTGTTGTGGTGACAGGAAAACTGCTCATCCCCTCCAAGAGAGAAAATCTTTATTTGGGGCAAGCCCTGGGACTGTCACCCCTAATTGCTGTGTTACAGAAAAAGTCTGATGGAGGCAATCACTGGCACTGGTGGGTGGTGGGTTTGCACTGGGGTCTGACTGTCACCTGGGAGAGAATGTTCGAACCTTTGATTGTCACAGTGTTTGCAGGCAGGGCAGGGATGGAGGAAGTGAAGCATTAAGAGGTCTCCGGGCTGGGGTGTGCAGCTCAAGCTGGAAGTGGTATGACTGCGTCCTCAGCTCTCTTGGGCTATTGCACTTGCAGTCAGTGAACTGTGGTGTGAGGGGCATAGCTCTGCCTCTGTTTCCCCTAGAGCTAACAGAGCTTAGTATCAATTAGCAGCTTAATAATTAAGTAATTAATAACTTGCTGTCTCTTTTCTAAATGGCTTGCAGAGGGGGCTGACACAGGAGACTCACACAGCCTGCAACGTGCTGTCATCAGCTGCCGAGGAGCATCCTGAGATTTGGGAGGTGGGTTTGGACATGGGTGTTGTTAGAAAGCAGGGAAACAGCTCTGGCAGGGGGTTTGGGATGCAGGCTGTCCTGGAGATGAGCCTGGAATCTCAGAACACTAATGCTTTTCTGTCTTGCATCTTGGAGAGCTGGCTGATAATCCTGGGGCAAATGTTGCTTTAGCCTGTGGCATCACTGAGCAGGGATCAGTCCAGGCACTTCAGTGTCCTCCCACCCTTGCAATCCTGCTGTGACAGCCACCCCAGCAGTGCTGGGGGCTGCAGGTGTGTCTGGCGGGTGCTGCGAGGGGCTGGCAGGGCCATCGCTTCCCCCTGCGAGTGGGAGCTCCTCCAGCAGCACAGGTTGCATGTGTCCCAGCCCAGCTCGGGATCATCCCTTCTAGGGCTGACATATGTCATCTTCCTTGCAGTTTTTGTGGGTTTCCCTTCCCTTCCCTTTCCATATGGATTATTGCTCTGCTGGCTGCACCGTCCCGTGAGGGTGTGGGGGGACTCCAGCCTGCTGAGTGCCCTTTGCACAGGTCCCTGCCATGTAGAAATCGGAGCTGCCTTGCCGAAAGTGGCAGTGAGTGAAGAGACAGCAGAGACGCAATCAACCCAGGGCCACTCAGCAGGGATGCACTTGCCTTTCCCTGTACCCTGGGGAGATATACTAGCATTAACTGTGTACTGTGTTGCTCTCCAAGTAGTCTTCATGGTACTGTCCTCCAAGGAAGAGCTGGATGTAATGATGGTGATCCCATTTCTTCCCAATCCCTATTCTGCTCCATCCTTCTCTGGCATGCACGCTCCATGTAAGCGGTCCAGAGGACTCCTGCCTTGTGTCTTGCTCCCAGGCCTTGCACCATCTGTCTCTCTCACTTTTCCTGGAGCCTGTACTCATTTTAGGACAGAAGTGCTGTCTTTCTTTTTTTTTAACGCTTATTCCTGAATGACTGGTTGCTGTTTCATTCTCTGAGAAATCAAAAATGTGTCTGTGTACAGGGAGAAAAAAAAAATCTTCTATACTTCACCGGGCAGAGGAGGTGGCACAGAAAAACAAAGTGGATCTGTGCAGCTGTGGGAACCACTGGAAAATGATGGCAGGATGTCAGCACTGGGGGATGCTCTGCATGTCCCAGGTGGAGTGGGAGACACTGGTGTCTGAGGGATAGATGTTCTTATGTCCCTCCAGCCTCTCTTTCCCTGTGTGAGTGGTGTAACTGGGTTTGAGCTGTTTGTGTTTTTCCATTTCAAGGCTTTTCAATGCCCAGCTGTTTGAGCCAAGTGTTCCCTTAACATTTGAGGCTCTCTGTGCAGGGAGAGATTTGCATCTGAGTTGTTTGGCATTCATTTGCTGTCCAGTGGGTCTCCTGTCTGGAAAGGTCTGCAGTCGGGTCAGAAGCTGAGTTAATTTGCACTGGAAGGCAGGCATACTTTGTTTTGCATGCTGGTTTCTTGCAGAAATCCCATTTGTTCTCTTCTCTCATTGAAGCCGTGTTAGGAGCCATGGCAGCCTCCCTGCAAGGCTGGGAAAAGAGCTAGCCTGAAAGGTGCAAATTAAACCTGTGCTCAGATAAAAACTGCTATTGCACTGTTAATGTGGGCCCTTCTCCAGAGTTTTGATGCTTTTTGCTTGCAACTGAGGAAGAAATACTCACAGAGACAGTCCTGTGGGAAGTAAAGCAGGCTCCAGAGTTCAGTTTTCAGCTACATTGGATGAAACACTTCGAAAATTCAGGGGAAAAGTGCCAGAGGGTCTTTAACTCTCATTTGGATCAGCTCATGAAATGATCAGACAGGGCAGGCATTTTGGCGCAGCTTGCCTACGAGGAAGGAGACTTGGGAGGAGCAGCTGTGTGGGGCTGTGGTGCTGCTGAGAATGGGGGATGTGGCCACTGTTCAAACACTGGAGGTGTTTGGTTTGAATCTTGATTATCCAAAAACTTTGTTCTTCCCTACCTAGGTGCCAGACTTGGGATCTGTGTGGGTGATGTCCTATGACTCCCCACGAATATGTCCTTCGGAGATTGCCCCAGAGCCCACTTCCAGCTCCCAGCAGTGTGTGTTTGCATCCCGGGTGGCTGTCACTGCTGAAAGCCCAAGGACCCTGGGTGCAGCAGGAAGGGTCCCAATGGGCTGGGGTAGGGATACCCCAAAAACATCTGTGTAGGGAAGGCAGCTCCAGCTGCAAGTCTGGAGGGGAGTAAATCCAGGAGAGGCCATAAACCCTCTGCTGTTAAGAGGCTCTCAATGACTTGTTACAACTCTGCGCATTGGAAATGCTGTTTGCACAGTCCCCAACTCATCCCAGCCTGGAGGTGCTCCTGAGGCTTCAAATACACCTTTTCATGCCCTGCAGCAACATTGTCAGGCATTTGACAGGTAGGCATTTGACAGGCCTATGGAGTGGTATCAGTACTTGAGCTTTCCTTCACCTCCCCTTGCACCCTGACCTGCCCAGGAGAGAGCTGGGAGAGACACCCATCAGTGATGGCTGTGCTATCTGTGGAGGGTCTGGTGCCAGTGGAGAGCCAGCTGTGGGCTGCAAAGGGTTAAAGAGACATTGACAGTAAACAGGAAGAGAGGACAAAGCAAGTCTGCTGTAATTATGTAGCATTTATTATTAATACGCTGGAATTGCTGGAAGCAGCCTCTGTAATGTGAATACTGATACAGAGGTTCAGAAGACAATTTAGCTCATCTGTCTGTTTATTAGTTCCCTCAGCTCTGGCAGGCAGTGAACTAAAGCCTTGTTTGCGACTGCCTTGTTGCAGTCCCTCCTTCAGCCCCTGAACTCTTTGCTGTTACCATAAAGAAACCTGGTTTTGTTCATCCTCCAGCCGGGCACTGCAGCAAGGCGTGGCATGATCCTGGATATCCAAGCAGGCTTTAATCCTTGACCTGAGCCTACCTGTTTGGCAGGCATGGCCCAAAGCATGGCACTGGGCTGGGCAGAGCCATAGCCTTTCTGACAGCAGCACAGCCACAGCTGATGCTGGAGTGGGATGTCCCAGCTCCCGGGGCACAGGGCTGTCCATCCTTGGGGCAGCAGCAAGACCACATGGCATGGGCTGCTGCAGGTTGAGGCCCACAGTTCATAATGAGGTTGTAATGAAGGGACAGGGCAGAAGAGCTTTAGGAAGCTGCCTGGGAAGTAATTGGGAAGCTGGCTAGGAAATAATTAAAGGCTGCTGGGGTGGATAGAGCAAGAAGAAGTTAAACCATCTGTCACGGGTTGCAACAAGTTTCCTTTTTCCTCTGTGGTGTGGTAGGATTTGTCATTCTTGCTTCTGTCCAAGTTTCTGAGCTTCAGCCTGAGATTTTTCTGCATATCCCGAGCATATAGGACATCCATTCCCTTATGTATTATACAGTAGTTTAAAGAGGATTAAGACAATAGCTAATCTAAATGATGAATGATGTAGATTGCTCAGCCTCTGAGCCACCGGGGTTTTTCTTGCACACAGATTAGTCAGCTCAGTAGCTAAATATTGGGGCAAACAGTATAAATCCATTCACATAAGCCTCTCTGGCTTGAATAGGATAGACGGATTTCAAAATGGGCTCCAACACCGCTCTGTGTCTTGTCACGGCATCTGCGGCCACCTCGCTGACACGACGGATGGGGAAGGGGGCTCGGTGGCTGCTGGTGCACCGCCCAGGTGGCCGAGGAAATACAGCATCCAGTGCTGCTCGGTCGATGCTGCTATCAGATATGGATGGTGGCAGGAGAGGGAAGGGATCGATGCTGCTCACCTCCCCATCGCTGGAGCCGGCTGTGTGCTGCTTGAGCCAGGGGAGGCTAATCCAGTCTCAGAGAGAGCAGCCTGCAGAGGGACAACACAGGCTGGTGGGGTTTTACTTCCATGAACGGGCTGGTGTGGCTGGTACCTGCCCTCTGTCCTAGCATCAGTGCTGGAATGGTGCTGGCAGCCCCCAGGGAGTGTGACCTGTACGAGAGAGCTTGTACTAGTGCGGGACTGACAGCAGGTTTTTCTTAAGCTCCGAAGCAGAAGAATTTAAATCTTTTATTTATATGTCTGGTCGAGTCTATCAGAGTTGTGTCAAATATTTTTGACAAGCAAAAATGCCATTTGCTTCAGCTTAATGAAAAATGATTTTTATTTTTCACCCCCCCAGGAACTAAAGGAATTGTAGTTTCAATTGCACACCCAAAAGCTCCTCAGGAAAAAAAAAAAACAACACATCACAAAACAAAACCTAAAACCTTCTGATCGTTGTGAGAGTTGGCTGTTAAAAGAGGCTCTGGGTTGATGTTTTGGGTCTGTGTAAAATGAGGATCTGGAGAGCATTCAATCATATGGTATCTCCTTTTATGAAGCTTTCTGGGCATATTACTCTAATGACGTTTAATGGCACTGATTTCTTCATCTTAACCAAGTGGGTCTTTTCCAGTCCCACATCATTTTAATTTGTTCTCCTTCTGAAAAGTATGAGAGCTGGGACTGGCTTGATTTGGCACAGAAGAAGAGCTGTGTTGGTGGTTGTCTCATCCCTCCTGGTGGGGATGCATCTGGCTGTCTAAAGCTGAGGGTTGTGTTGAGGCAAAGCTTGCATCAGGACCAGCACTTGTCAGAAGACCTGTTCTCGAATTTTCCCTGCCCCTCTGGAAATCATTTGTTTTCTGTTGTTTAGTAGGGAGCAGTGTGGACATTATGGCTTGGCCAACACAGTATGTCTAGCCCGAGGTCCTGTGGCTAAGCCCTGCCTCCTCCTTCCCAGGCTGAAAAGCCTTGGTGTGTTTGGAATGCCCTGATGCAGTAGAAGCTTTGTTCTCCTTCCCCTCTGCCTCTTGTTGTCTCACTATTCCCCTTCTGTGAGGACCAGAGCTGTGTGTGGTGACCAAGTGACAGCCACATAGTGGACTTGTGCAGTGACAGCATGGTCTGGTTTTGGGCAGAGGAGTGCTGGGCCCTGTGGCATAGGTCATCTACGCCTCAGGACATGGTACAAGCTCTGCTTAGGAATGCAGGGTGGATCTGTGTCTGGTCTCCTGACTGAATGAGGTCTGGGTTAAGATTCAGACTGGGTCATGGCTGACTGTGGAGAAGCTCTGGGTGCCACAGCTGGAATTGCACACCGATGCCTCCAGCTGGCTGCGTAGTGTGGGCAGAGACACAGGATACTGCAGGCTTGGGGACAAGGTCATGTGTCCCCCACACCTGCTTCCACCTTCCTTTCTGAGTTTCGGGCAAGGCTTGCTGTGCCTATGCCCTCCTCTTTGGGCACAGATCTCCCTTCTCCAGTGCTTGGTAAGAGAGACCCTTTCTTGGGTGCCAGCTGGGAGGAGAGTAGGGCAGTGGGACAAGCTGACAAACACTGCTCATCCTGAGCTGAAGTGCATCCTGACTCAGGATCAGGCTGCCACAGCCCAGTTCCTTGCCTTGTGTTGCTTCCCCTGGGAGCTGTCAGGAGGCTGCTGGAGCCATGCGGTAACACGGGTCTCGGGGAGGCAAGCAAGGTCAGATGTCTGCTCAGAAATGAGATTGGCAATGATGCCACCGGTGCTGACAAATGGCCTGTCATTAATCTCTGACTCATGGCAGCGGAGAGGGCAGCAGTGGAAGAAACCCATGAGGTCACTGGCAGCCTCTCTCCCTGGGGACCTGCACACAACTTCCACCCTAAACCTTTCTGCATGGGGTGGGCACATCCCCAGGGGTGGGAGGGGGTTCTTTTCCTACATGCCTGCCCTGAGCATTGGTGTTTGTGTGCAAGTGCATGGCACAAACTCCAAAAGAGCTCCAGTCAAGTCTCTAAGCACCTGGGAACTGGCAGTGGATTTTGGCTTGTGGTGTAACTCTGGCTCAGCACTGGTGCAAGCAGGATGAAGGTTGAAACAGAGCCTGTTATCAGCGTGTTGCAATACCGTTGTGATTCACGAGGTGCTGTGCTGCTGGGAGATGCTGCAGGGAGCTGGGGGAGACCAGACTGGGATGCTCAAACCCTGGCTGTGCTCCCTCAAGATGGGGCATTTCCTGGGGCTGGGTCTGCAGCGTGCTCAGCCCTCTTGCAGAGCAGCCTTCCCTCCTCTCCCATGCTTTTTATAGAAAGCATGTCTTTCCTCAGTGGCAAAATACTCCTTGGAGGTTGTAGCCAAAATAGACAGGACTTTCTGCGGTAGTGGATGCTGGTGGAGATGCTGCACTCCCTGCTCAGCCATGCTGGTGAGATGCACAGGACTGAGCTGCCTTTCGGGGCAGCTGTTGGTGCTACAAGTACAACCTCTGCATGTGTGCAGGGAACAGGTGACTTTCTCCTCTGGATTATTTGGGGGTTGTTTCGGTCTCTTTTAGGAGGAAAGGAGAAATGGTTATTCCACCCCTGACTCACTCCAGATGCTTGAACCTCTCTAGCACTGGGGAGTGGAGGCAGGGGCTGCAGTGTAAGACTGGAATTGGGATTGGGATTTCTGTGACTGGAAGTGCAGGGGAGAAGGGTGCACTGATGGGGATGAAGAGGTGCTGATTTTGGAGAGTGAGGGCTGCCACCACCCCAGGCTGCTGCAGCAGTGGCACAGCCTGAGCTGTGCCTCCAGGACCTTCCCCCTCTGCCTCTGCTGAGCTACGATTTCATTTTTCACTTTTCTTCCATCCCCTCTTAACTGGAAGAAGTCCTAAATAAAGTTGCTGTCACTTTTATTTATGGTCACAGAGGAAGACACGGACAAAAAGCCTGTGTGCTCCTGACAGCTACAAAGCATCCGGCTGTTTTTCCTCGCTTGCTTTGGCGAAGTAATCGATCTGGGCACAGGCAGGCACCCTCCTGCAGTGCATGGGGCTCCCACGTGCCCCTGCCCAGGGCACTGCATGAGGATGGATGGGAGGGGGCTCCACATGCTGGGTCCTGGCTCTCAGCTGTCACAAAGCTAGGCTTGTGTGGGAGCACCTGTCCTAAAATCCTGGACCCCTGGAAATAGAGATGCATGAACACGCCTGCCTTAAGAATCCATCACAGGCTTCTTGTCTCCATCTTGATTGGTTCCAGTGAGGTCAACTTTTTTTAATAACTCCTGGACTTCGGCAGGGAAAACTATTTCCTTCAGGAAATAATATAATTAAGGCTGCCTGACACTTCTGATTATAAGCCCCTGTCTTCAGTTGCTTGAAACTACGCCAGCCTTTAACCATTTGGACTGAAACTTCACATGTCTCTGCCTCCGGCTGAATTTTTTTGGAAAATTTTAGCAAAGAGAGTTTTAAGCTGCCTTCAGAACAGGGTTGGGGGGGGGGGGAGAGGATT
>VXAZ01000971.1:247132-263292 GCA_013399875.1 Gymnorhina tibicen | reverse complement strand
AAAAAAAAAAAAAAAAGGCAGGAAAAATTCTTGCATTTGTGCTGAAGAAATTCCAGTATCTTTGTGCCGCAAGATTGGACCTGATAGTTTGGGGGAAGGTTTTGAGCCAGGCTTCAGGGATCTGCCTGCTGCTGACGCCACAAAAATCCACCTTCCCCGCGCCAAGTCGCGAGGCTCTGAATCGCGCGGGTGTGTCGCACACAGCGTGTGCGGGGAGCTCCCCGCAGCAGGAACTGCCTCGAGCACGCAGGACTGCAAAACCTGTGCCCCCCAGCTCCTGCACGGGATGGCTGCTGGGAAACGTTGGGCCCCTTCTGCTGGTGCAAGTAAAATTCATGGATCNGGATATGTTCCAATGATTGAATAATTGCAGCAGACTTGATTTCATATGCCCTTTCCTTGATAGAACTCTTCCAAAACAAACCTTTTCTCTTTTTTTTTGGTTTTTTTTTTTTTTTTTTTTAAAGCAAGTGGTTCAGTGGGTTCCACTAGCCCTTGCTGTGCCATGCAGATGTGTCACGTGGGACACGCAGCATGCCTTGGGTGCTGGGCTTCCTCCAGGATTTTGCAAGGACCTGTTTAAAAAGTTAGTGCTTTTGCAGGCAAGTTCCTCTAAAGTCAGCTTGTTGCTATAGAAATGGCCAAAACAGGAGTATGTCAGTGGAGCAGCCCAGACTGGCCCTATAAAGCAAGTGTCACATTGCTGAAGTGCCCTGACCATGTCATTGCTCGAGTCCTGCTGATGCGGGGTGAGCTCCGCAGTGATGCAAGCTCTCCTGCAGGGACCTGACCCAGGACTTGTCCCTGCTCTGTGGCTGATGACATTTGCTCCTTATGTCAGCCCACCTGAGCTGTGATCAAGACTGTCCCTTGATTATGGGGAAGCACAGCTCACAGATCTTCCCTCTGGCTCAGCAGTAACTCATGCCCCAAACCAGGTCCGTCAGCTGTTGACCTGGTTTGGACATGCTAAGTTCCTCCAAAACCCAGTTTGACTTCAATTTGGAGTGCCCAAAAAGCAAGTCATGCTTTGACTGCCATGTGGAAAGCTGGGCTGCTGGACCTGTGGCAGGGCTGGCTTGTCTGATGAGCACAGAGGTGGCAGGGGGTGTCAGTCCTTTTCCACAGGGTTCAGAGATGTCTCTCAGAAAAGACACCAGGATTTTGCACTTTGTACCCATAATAACGCGCTCCCTCCCTGAGGCTACTCAGTGCTCTAAGCCCAGTCTTTCTTCTCATGTCCCTGCCAAGCTGGAATTAGAGCCCAGGAGGGTCTCTGGCAGGTAATGACAAACGAGCCTCATCTCTTGCTATAGCCTGGTCTCCTTTGTTCCACTTCATCTCTGGGTAGGGAAAAAAAACAACACCCATAGCCAAAAACATTTCGAAAAAATAATCAATGAGTTACATTGGCATTGCAGAGTGAGAGGAGGCTTGGTGGGGAGCAGCCCTCTCCCCTGTTTGCCAGTCACTCCTCAGCTCTGGGGTGCTTGGCAGAGCAGCTTTTGAGTGATGGGGCGTTGCGGGTGCTGGGCTTGGGGCACCTGGAGTTAAATTTCTTGGTGGCTGACACCTGACAACCGTGATAAATTGCGGCACACCGTGGCTGCCGGCATGACAAACAGTCCACTTCCCTCCTTGTAAAGTCTGGGAAGACTTTGTAATTATTTCCAAGCACTTTGCAAATGAGGGTTTTGCCATCAGACACCCAGTGGAGTTTCGGGGGGGGGGGTGTCATTTATTTATTTAGTTTTTGTAGGCAGGCAGGGGGTAGATAGGGTTTGTAGTTTGGGTTTCTGTAGCATCCTCCCGTTGGCTCGCCCAGGCTTTGCATGAGGTCCTGGGAGGAACTCTGGCAAAGCTCATCAGCTGAGGGCTGGGTGCTAATTAAAGCCTGTGGTGTTCCAGGCTTGGAGTCACTGTCACCCTTGGGAAAGAATCTCTGCAGGAGTGACTCCCAGACTTTCCTCTTGCCAGTGGGTTTTGGCTCCTATTTCTCATTTTTAATAATGCAGAACTATAAGACTTTTTTTTTTCCTCTTCAAAACATTTAAAAAGAAGTGGGGGGAGCAACACAACCTCAGCCACAAGAGCTGGATAATGAGCACAGATTTCGACTGATAATTTGTTTGTCTAACACAAAAAGCGTATTTCCTGCTGTAAGGGAGAGCACCACTGGTTACACTAATGCCTCTGACTCCATCTCACCAGGCAGCGTGTCACACGTACCACAGAAAGTTCTCCTCCCGTTTCCAGTCCTTGGTGTCCGTGCTGCAAAGCCGTACAGGCATGCTTTCCTCTTCACACTCCTGGGTTCAGCCGGAGTGGTCTCTCCCTGCACCGTTTAACACGTGTGTGAGGCTTTTCAGGATTAGGGCTCAAGCAGCACAAGACCTCGTGGGCGAATGCCTTGGTGCTGGGCTGACAGTGCTGTGCTGTTCCGTCTCGAGAGCGTTGCTGTCTGTCTTTAAAGAACATCAGAGATGCCCCAAGCTGCAGGGTTTTTTTTCCCCCCTCTCCCATTTCATGTCTCTGAATCGAAATAATTAAGCAAATACGTGCTGTGGGGCTGGACTGTGACGCTCTTGTGGGAGGGCTCTTACTCTTAACTAGCTTCGTGTTTGCACCGGTTACCCCCAGCTGTCAGGGCTGGGGAACAGATGCTGCCCCACCTTGGTTGTTTCCTAAACCCGAAGCAGTGGCAGAGCTTCACCAGGTAACCTGACAGGTTGTCTCTTCTGTTTTGTTGAAGAAAATCCCAGATCTGAGCGGCGAGGGTTGGTCAAGCAGCCAGAAGAATCCCCCAGACGTTTATGAGAAATTGGGGACGCCCCAAGGACTCTGGACTGGTGGAGAGGTAAGAGGTGGGTTAAAAACCTTGCTCACCCAACTTGCCCTGAGTTGGTGTGCTCTCTGGGAGTGCAGGACATGTGTCTTCTGGTGAGGATGGTATTTATTAAAGTGTGACAAAGGCTGCTCCTGGCTCTGGCGTGTGAGCAGCCTTTTGGCTGCTGTGCAAAGAGGGCAGACGCTGAGAGTGGTTATTTAGGATGTGGAGGGGCAGGTATGGATGAACAGCCTGGAACATGTTATGGGCTGCCCATGGACAACTTCTCCATAAAGAGCTCTCCCAGTTGAAAGCCCTTTGGGCAGCTGAGACATACACAGTCTAACCGCAGTAGCTCGTGGCTGAACCACTCTGGAGCAGGTAAGTGTCACCCAGCCCAGCTGTGTGGTGGGAGGTGAGGTGCCACCTCTTGCAGACAAGCACAACTTGGGAGCTCTCGGGTCTGCTTGATGTTTTTTTTGCTCTCCTGCCCTGGCAGGCTGCAGCATCAGGGATGAGGTACATGGGCTTTGCTTGAAAAGGAGTGCATCCCCTTAGGAGACCACCACCAGCAGCAACCATGGGCAAGAGGTTGCCCCACCTCTGAGACCTGTTGCCTGTGTGCTCAGTATGGGGCTGTGGTAACACAGTGCTGCTTGAGGAGGGGTTTGGGATCGTGTTCTCCGAGCCGTGGTGGAGCAGGGAAGGGGCCTGGGGACGGAGCTGCCCCACTCAGGGATGCAGACCCTGCAGAGCTGTGTTGGAGAAGCCCAGTGCTTGCTGGTGCTGTGCCTGAGAAATTAAAATGATGAATTAAAATTTAACAAGTCTCTAAATGCCAGACAAGGACATCTTAAGTGGGAATTGTCACTGTTTGACTAGTGCAGCCTCTAACTTAGCTGAAACTGCATGGCTTTAATTATGTTGATCCTAGAAAGCAATCGCTTACACCAAAGAGGAGAAACTGTTGGCCAAAACAGCATGAATGATGAATTTTCCCTGTGCAGCTTCCCTGCCCTCTACCTCTGCATCATGCTTCCCAGAGTTGTTTTGTAGCCCCTTTAACCCTGGATAAGCTGAGTCCTTTATACTTTGAGCCACAAGCAAGGACAGAAATGCTCCCTGTGTGCACAGCTGATTGTTTGCCCTGGAGTTAAAAGGTCAAGGCTAAGGAACCCAGGGGTGGGCAACACCTGATGGAGTCACAGTGGGGAGTGGGCTGGGGTGTGGGTGTGCAGAGATGCTCTACAGCAGCAAAACCCTGCCCTTGGCATTGGTCCTTGGTGGCATCCGCAGAGTGGCACGGAACACGGACTCCTTCCCTCCCCATCGTCGAGGTAGATCAGCCCACCCACAGGACTCCTTGCAGCTCTGCAAATAGAGCAGCTCGAGCAGGGTACGTCGCTAATAATACCAATTACTGTTACATGCTGGCTACAAGGTACACTGGCAGTAATGGGATCCTGGGGGGATGAAATGAAAGCGATATAATATGGTGAGATAAATTAGCGTTGTAAAATTAGCCATGGGTCTAGTAAGGGATCTGACAAATGTGTCGCAGCTTTGGTACAAGCTCTGAGCGCTGCTGAATTGGATTTAGTGGCCCAGAGCAGAGCAGATGGGAGCAAGGGAGAAAAGGGTTTGAGGGGTCTCCATACACACATGCTACCAGTTAATGCTGCTTGTTTCTTCCTCGGATCTGTGGAATGATACGTCCCCTGATGCCTGCTTGTGCGTGGCAGCGGGGAGTAAGAGCCCAGCCCAGATGATGTGCTGCTAGAGGAGCTTGAGCCTGGCGGAGAGATGGGAAGGGGGTTGGAGAAGCATCAGCAGGCTGGTACTCCTGCCAGCGTTGGTGCATCAGCTGCCAGTCCCTGCCCTACATCACTGGCTTCCTCTCCCAAAGGGTTTGGTGAGATGTGTGGCAGGCGTTTGCACGAGTTTTAGCTGTGTAGGAAGGGTAGAAAGCTGGTTTCTGCTTCCTGTGTTGCAGGCTGACCTGTTTTCCCATGCCTGGATGGGCTCTGGGGCAGAAGGATGTCTGGAGCTGGGCATCCCACAGCCCGGGGACTTCTTCCTGTTGACCGATGGTGTACAGCCAACTCTTTCCAATCTGCATGCACACTTTTTTCTTCACCCTCTGAGGCAGAGGGTGGAAGCCAGGAAATGGGGTTTTGTGCCTTACGGAGGCTGGGAAATGAATGTGGCCAGTTGCAGTGGGATCCACTTCCTGGTGGCTCATTAGGACAGGCTCCAGCACAGGGATGTGAGCACTCCTGCCCATGAGGGGACAAGAGCCTCTCGTGGATTTGTAAATGTGGGATAATTGCACGTTAAATGGCTGACATATTACATCTGGGGAGAGGCAGACATGATTTAGGTCTGGTTTGATAAGGCATGCTACGTGACTCACCATGATAAAAAAAGGGAGAAAAAAATCCTGAATAAGCTTTGTAGTGCCCTGCAGTGGAGCTGAGGGAGCCAGAGGAGTGGCAAAGGGGTTTGTGCAAGGCCTCTCCCAAGTCATGCCATGATGGTGTAGGAGGAATGGTGGGTGCATGGCAGACGTGTCTGCGGGAGGGAACCAACTTGTCACGTCCCTGGGGATGCGTCTGTAGAGGTCAGGCTGCTGCAGTTCTGCAGCAGCGCCAGCTTGAGAAACAAATCCCAAGGGATTGTCTCAGGACTGCCTGGAGAATCCCCAGAGACTGAGCCAATTTGTGAGCTGAGCCCGTGCGGACAGAGGCCTAGAAAGATGAGCTGCACTTTGTGGGAGGTCAGCCTGGCCTCTGCCAATGGTCCCTGCGTCCTCCTGCTGCCCTCCTGCTGCAAGCAGGGCACAAGGTGCAGTGGGGACACACTTCAGGTATATCAGACCCCGACCAGCTCCAGGGCTGAGTTGTCCTGGCAAAACCAACAGGGTGGTGAACTGCAGCAGCGGAGGGAGCCCCTTCCCCTCGACTTTCCTGCTGGAGAAGTAGTGATGTGGGACCACAGCGGGACATTGAGCCAGCGGCTGGAGCGCCAGTAGCAGCATAAATAGAAATACAACTTCTCGGCTTCTTGTGCAGCTATGATATATCTTGTTTCTATTGACTTTCTTAAACCTCTAAAATACAAATACATTGTAGATTGATCTACAAATCTGCAANTTTTTTTTTTTTTTTGAGCCTAAAGCAATTTTCTGCCTGCTCCTTGTGGTTGGCTCTGAGCAGACACATGTTCTCTTGTCCTATTTGATGCTGGCATGCTGCCACAGTGGTAGGAAGTTTGCTTGAGCTGGATCGATTCAAGCCCATTATCTGTGCTGCCTGGGACTTGGTGGTGAAGGGGAAGAAAATATTCTCCCCAAACACATCAAAGCCCTGTGATAAGGACACACAGTTGAGCTTCTATTTATAGATGGACAGATGTCTTGCCAAAGCTCTGCTGCTGTCACTTGATTATGCAGTTTTTAAACGTTTAGCAGTGTTTGGATCTGAAGTGTTTGGGTGAGGTGTGTCCCTTCCAGGCACAGCCCCGAGCAGTACAGCTTCTAGGTGGACTTTGTCCTTCCTCCAAGTAGGGACCTGATGTTTAGATAGTAAGAATGAAGTGGCGAAGAGGTCTTTTCCTGGAGTTGATGACTAAGATAAAGTCAACAATCCCTCATCTTGTTCTTGCATCTGCATAGACCTACAGAGCCCTTGGAGCTTCAAAGCAGAACTGCCACGGATGTTACATCAGAACAGTGTGGCTGTTGAGCTGAGTGTTCATGGCTGAAGTATGGGCATCCTCCATCTCCTGGGATACCTTGTTCTGTCACAATAGTTATGAATTTGGGAATGGGAGAAGGGCAGAGGCTTCATTCTTGCTTAGCCTTGAGTGTTGTTGTCAAAGGTGCTGTGCTGGTTTTCTCATGGTTCTGACCCTAGAAAAAGGAGGGAAAAGCTCCTCCTAGCATCCAGTGGGAGCCTTTTGTTTCAGCTATTCCCACTGTCACTTACCTTCTTGCTGTGGGTTGCTGTAAAGAGCCTGGCTCAGTCTCCTCAGCAGCTTCCCCGGACATTTTAGTGGCCCTGGCTGAATTTCCTCTAGTTAATTAACACTGCGACTTCTCTTGGGGCTCCCAAAACGAAGGGCAATGTCTTGATGTGGTTCAAGTGCCATGTGATCTACTGGCTGTTCCTCTGCTCCCGCAGCCCAGCCTGCTGCTGGTCCCTTTGCTGCCTGGGCAGGCAGCTGGCGGGACCCACGCTGGCACAGAGTGAGTGTTCCTGTGTCCAAGCCCAGCATCAAACCACAGCAATGAGCTGGAGAGTTTCACAGTAAGTGCTGCTTCTTAGGCCTCAGTGAATTGTGGCTCCAGGAGGGAAGTTGTCATCCATGGGCAGGTTTGGGGACCAAGAACTGACTTCTTTCGTTTATTTAACACATTGCCTTGATCAGGTGCAGGAGGGGTGCGTGGTGGATCCTGGCTGTGTGCCATTCCCAAGGCTGGGAGAAAGGAGATTTCTCTTCCCCAGGGTGTCCGTAATGTGTTTGCCTGCACGGCTCCTGCGCAGCCCTCTGAGCACCGTTTGCTCTCCGCTTGGTTTCAGTCTGTCTCCAGGGTGCTGCTCAGCTCTGCTCGTATATTCCTCTGATGAGTGGGCAAGACAGGAAGCAAATACCTTTGCTACAAAACCACATATGGGCTTTCAGTGGGTGATGACACTTCCCCAAGCTATCTGTCTAGTGAATGCACTTTCCCTCCTGCTTGTTTATATTCACAGGAGTGTTGCTTAGCTGCTCAGGTGAGCCGTAGATGTCAAGAAAGATGTCAGTGTCAGAAGAAGGCTTTAATGCAAGTCTTCCTGCTGTTCCATGTGATGGCTGGTGGATGAGACCCCAGTGTGCCAAGAACCAGGGGAGAAGGAGTGGGACACTGCTGGGCCTGGCACAGGAGCTGTGGTTGGGAGAGTGGCCGCAGTAGTGCTGGAGGTGACAGCTGCCCCAGGATGCTGATCTACAGTGCGACCAAGATGATAATTTAGTAGATGAGGGGTCTGATGGAGGCAAGCTGTGTATTCCAATTCAAATAAACAACCATCAGCAAGAAGGGCTGAACTCCTCTAAAGCCATTTCAGACGGTGTCAGGGATGCTGTGGGTCTCATGCTCCTGGAGGGCCTTGGCGGTGGGTGCCTGGTACTCTGCACAGTAAAGCCGGAAACCATGGGGCCACAAATGTGAGGTGCATTTGCCTGGGGTGGGAGCTGCCCCACTGAATCCTGGCTCTGAGCTGTGGGGAACTATTTTCAGCCTGGTGGAGGAACCTGGCAGGATCTCCTGCCTTGGTGCCTTAGGCACCTCCTGCACCAGGTGGAAGGGAAAATGCAGTCCTAACTCCTTGTAGTCCCCCTTAATGCCCAAGGAGAGTGCTTGGAGGTGGGGATCTACTGGAGGACCTGTTCAGCTGTGATGAATATGGGCAGGATCCCACATCTAGGTGGGAAGAGGAGTGAGGGGCTCAGCTGCACACACCTGGATCCCTTCCATGGCCATGGCACTCCCAGGGTTGCGTGCTCAGCACCAGTGAGGCTATTAAAAGGGGAGGTAGACAGCACTCCTTAGAAATGTTTAATGTATTATTTTCCCTTTTAAGATTACCCTTTTCAAGCCCTGGATAGCTCCAGGAAGCCTCCACTGAGGCCCATGTCTCCAGGGCAATTTACAGCACACACCAGTCCCTCCACACTCATTATAGCCCCCAATGAGGACACCTCAGCGCTGCCCTTCAGTAAGATCACATATTACTGGCTCTTTTTTCTTCCTCTTGCCCCAAATCGTTGCACTTTATATCTAAAAGGAGGGGCATGCAGGTGGGGAGCAGCACGATTTATGGATCAGAGATTTATATGCTGCTGTGATGCTGTATTTTTTCCCCACAGTGACACTTTATTGCCACAAATTACCAAACAGGCAAGGTTATGCTAGTGACAGCAGGCAGAGCTGTAAAGGACAGGAACAAACGGCAGCAGGAAAAGTACGCAGAGGAGAGGGGGAGGTCTGGCAGAAATAAAAGAAGGCGGGACAAGCATCAGAAATCAGTTTGCCTTACAGTGGGATATGTGGGTGAAACCTGGGAATCAGTATGCCATGGTACACGGGCATGACATGGGGTTGGGAGAGCAGCTGGTGGTCTGGGTTGGGATTCTGTAAATCCCGGGTTTTTAACTTCTTTTTTATCCCTTCTCCCCCTAAATTGCCAGGTCCTTCTGCAGGCTGCTTTTTTTCTTTTCTTTTCTGTAGAAATGGTGGGTTTTTAGTTGTTGAGGATTTTTTTCCTGTATTCAGGGTGGTGTCAGTGGGGAGAAGCGTCCTTAGAAAGCGAGACTTTGTCTTCCTTCCAAGCACCCTTGATCCCTAACAAAGTCCAGCCCATGGTAGGGGTTCCTGGTAGGTGGTGGTGTTCAGAGGGTTATTAAGAGCTGTTCTTAAAACTGTGCAAATGGTTGCTGTATTCCCTTGCTTTATGGCTGTGGAGGATGCAGATATCCCAGGCTTGCCCTTTGGTGGGGCAGGATGGTCACTTACGTCCATCTGTATTAATACATTCAGTTTCCTTGATGGTGTGTGGGGGACAAGCGCCAGCCCTTGGGCAGAGGAGTGTCTGAGACATTCTTTGACTTTGGTTGAGCAACACCGTCTGTGTCCACTCACCCAAGTTTGATCAGCTTAACTTCAAACAAATGTAAAAACCGAGAGGCTGGAGTTTGGCAGAGGTAGTGAGGGTGCCTTTGAGCTGGGGATGCTACTCAAAGCTGCCAGGGAGCTGTCACTCTGTTATTCTTGCAACAAAACACTACCGGAGGAGCTGAGAGCCTCAGAGGCTCCGGAGCCACAGCCAAAATTGCATTTAACTTGCAGAAATGTGCTACAGCCGTGGGTCTCACCACGCCAGCCCCAGGGAGAGTCAGCACTGCCATGTGCCCCTCTCGCTGGCAGCACAGAGGGGATTCAGGGGCACCTTTGCACCACAATGGACCATTGCACAGGGCAATTTGACTTGTCCGTTCCCATGCTTGTAAAAGATAATTTCTCTTGAATCCCAATGCCATAAGCTAGGTATTTAATCTTGCTTGAAGGGAGCATGTCTAAAGCATGCAGGGCATCACAAACAATAGTAAGCAATCAATAGGCTAAATCCTGAGGTCTCTTACCCAGACTTTGCTGGAGTAAAGGTTGACAAAGTGCTGAGTAGTTACTCCAGACTTCAGCCCTGAGCTGAGGGCAGAAGTGATTGACTGATTTATTGATGATGCATTTCACTATGAATCTAGCCTGTTAGTCACAAATGCTCATTTGAGCATAAATCGTGGTCTGCCATGAGCAGATAGCTTCTCCTGCAGCAGAGCGGGGGAGAAAGATTTCAGATGAATGGCTTATTTGGTGAAAAATAGTTTTGGATCAACGCAAATAGCTTGTGTTTCTGTGTTGTGCTTGGCAAATAGCCTCACAGAAGAAAGCGAAAGCCCACTTGTGAAAAAGATGAAGAGCTGGATTCTGACATGATGTTTAGATCTCCTTTCCAACTGGTTTTAGGTTTTCTTCCCAAATCAAAAAGCCAGATGAGTTTCAGAAGATTCCTCTGAAACACTTTTTCCTTGCCCTCTGAAAACCTTTTTCCTTATCCTCTGTGCCTGGCTTCTGCAGCAAAACCAGCAACACACAGCACTTCTAAAACCTGGCGCTGACTCTCTGTGAACCCACATCTCATTTATTTTTAGTTGACCCAGCAGCATGAGGGCTCAGGCTCTGGCAGGCATTCGTTCGGTGCTGCTGAGCTGTGGTCTGGGATGTGTGAGGCTGCTGGGTTTGCTGCCCTGATGGGGAACTGGGCTTATCCTGCCTTGATGGAGCCTTGGAAGGCTTGGAAGCAGGGTACAGCAGCCAGGAACACCTCATCCCCAGTGCAAGGGTAGGCAAAGCAGTAGCTTTTCATGCTGCAAAAGGCTGTGCAAGCCCTTTGGAGGTGTCTGTGATGTCACCTTCACCCCAAGCTCTCAGCAGCTGGGACATGGCTTGCTTGCTCTCCGTTCTCAAATCACCACCCTTTTTTTGATCCCTTAAGCTGAGTAGTTTCTTACTATTCAGGAATAAACCCATGCTACTCTATCATCTCCATAGCTGGTTTCTTCCTCGTGATTTTGCTTTTTCTTTGTTTTGAGCCTGGCTGCTGCTGGCTACATCTGCTGTGGCTCCCAGAGGCTGTGCTCACTGTGGCAGCACGTGGGTGCATCCGCGGTGGATGCTGTAGGAAACCTCTCAGACAGATTTGTGCATGTGTATATGCCTCTCTCAGTATTTCCTGTTAATTAATGGACACTGGAGTCTGTCGTCTGTAACAACACTCACTGACGGGTTATAAATTGTTTGTATGACAAGATGGCAGTGAAAGCTGGGCGAGCTGTGGCTGTCGGCGCTGGGCTTGGAAGCCAGGGGTGAACATCAGTCAATATCTGGATGGGAAGAGGGATGGTGAAAAGCCCAGCAGCTGACTGCAAGATCCCCAAGGCATCCTGCCTGCTCATGCTGGAGGGATCCTTGCTGTGGGCTCCAGCAAGGGGGCAACAGTGCTGCACCAGACCCCATGATTAACTGGTGGACCCCAGCCCCACTGATGCCTTTTGGTGTGGAGGGAGGAGGAGGAAGGGTCTTGTGCCGTGATGGCCATCCGTGCTCCACAGGGATGGATGCTGGCTAGAGCTTGTAAGGACACACTTGGAACAACCTGTCCTGACCCACACTGGGTTTTGTTGCCTCTCGTACCAGAGAAAAGGCACTGTGCCAGGACCTGGGACCTGTTCTGCTGCAGTGCTACGGCCTCCAGCAAACCCTGCTTGGTAGCTGGAGTGCCCTGCACTGCTGCCAGCACCGGGAAGTCCCCGACGTGCTTTACCTGCTTATGCCAGCGTGCTAACAGTGGCACAAGGCTTGGCTAGGCGTCTCCATGTGGGACCAGTGCTTGTGGTGACCTTGATGGGCAGCCTTCATGGCAGCAACTGTGTCTACACCTCCAGTAACTGGGTTTAAACCACCAGCAAGTGGTGGTTGAGGCTCTGTGTTGCAGAGAGATGCAAGGTTTCAATGGATGTGCTGGAGTGTGGGGCTGGATGTGGTGGATCTGAGCTGCTGGTGTTCACAGTGTTCTCAGCCTGCTCAGTTGTAGTCCTGAGCCCAAACTGAGCCCACAGTCTGAGCCCTGCATGGGAGACTCGCCCTAGGGAAACAGCACTGGCACCAGAGTCCAGCCTCCTGGGGAACAGACATGGAGTGACATTGCTTCTTGCTGCGTTCCCGGTGGGACCGGTCCCTGCTGCAGCCCTCTGGAGCGCACCACGCGTGCTGTGCGCTGTAAATCCATCTCCATTCAGGCTGGCACGCGGAAGCTGGGGTTTAATCACCCGTTGTGCTCACGGGCACTCCAGCAGTCAGAGCGGGGATCCTGCTCGGGAGGACAGTGTGGGTCTCCGTGGGATCCCTGCTGCCCTGGGACCTGCTGTGCTTCCCACAGTGCGGGTGGGGCAGTCTGCATTTACTGGGAAACGGAATTATCTGCTTCCCCAAGTGGGGAAAATAATAATAATAAAAAAAGTGCCTTCCACTAGGTCATGAGCCATTACCTCGAGGGGCCCTTCATCAGCTGATGAATTCTACTTAATAAAATAAATACTGAGAGAAAATGTAATTGGATTTCATTTATTACCCAGTTCCGCCTAGCAGCCCCAGATTATACAAAAGCAATTAGAGAAAGCTCTCCATTAATAGCTATCTTCAAGCCACCCAATGGGTTCATTCCATCAAACCTTCTGGCTTGTGTAATTTCCTTTCTTGGAGCTCGCTCCTGGCCGGGGGAGGATGTGGGGTGTGCAGCACCATTGCCAGCAGCCTGTAAACAAAAGCAGCCCTGTTTTTAACATTTGCACAGGCATCGTCTTCCCAAGCATGTGGCTCAGCCAAAGGGTATCCTGCTTTAGGGCGAGAAGCCAGAGCACCTGGGCAGTTTGGCTGCAGCCTAGGGCTTAGCTGTGCCTTCCCTGGGATGAGAGCATCCTTCCTTCGCTTGGCATTGCCACGCGGTGAATCTGACTGTGCTGCTTGGCAGTGGGTGGGTGTGCAGAGTCCCATCGGGGCACCGGGTATAATGCTGTCCACCTGAGGGCCTGGCTGGTTCTCTGGTGCTGATTTTTCCTGTAATGGTTGCGTGCCAGCTTCTGTCTCTGGCACCTTGCAGGGACACATAGTACAATACTTCCGCTTCCTTAGGTTTTTGCTAGGAGGACCAGGAAGGCCTGGGACAGCTTGCTGAAACTGGGCAGAGGAGGATGACTCATAGTATCTCCCTGAAAGTCTTGTGGCAACACAGATAAGTGTGTTTGAGGACTGTCAGAGGGCACGGAGAGATGTCTGGCACCTGTTGTCACTGAGGACAATGGCAGGTTAATCTGCAGCAGAGGCTTAACCTTGTATCTTTATTCGTTATCCCTGTTTACAGTGTCGGATGAGGAAAGACAATTACAGTGGAGATGGCAACTGGGGGGAGACATGCTGAATGATCCTGGAGGATGGTTAGTGAGGAGCGGTCCGTGGTGGAAGTGGAAGGGGATGTTCACATCCCTTGTTTGTGTACACCCCTTGTGTGTGTAGCATGTGTGTGTACAGCTGTGAGAGGGTGCAGGGCTCTCCCTCATTCTTCCAGCACTTGCAGCCCTGGAGGAAAACTGTCTGGCCATGCTGCCTGCTTTTGGGCCAGTCTCATTTTTGAAGGGACCACATTTTTGTTCCACCACAGCAGATGCAGGGCTGGAGGGAGAGAAGGGATTTTGAAGGGTTGGTGCCCTTGCAGTGTGGAGAAGGAGGGGGGGCTTTAGGGGCCAAAGAGGTTCTTAGCTTCTGTTTGTGGGTGACATTGTCTTCTCATCCCAGTTGTCACTCTGGGGAGAAGCCAGTACCCTTTCTCAGCTCAGACAACCACATCTGTTCCAGCTGATGCTTTGATGGAGCCAGAGTGGCTCATCAGGGATGTACCAGCACCCAACATGCTTGGGAACCTGCACTGGGCTCTGGCATCTTTGGTCACTGCTGCTGTGAATACACCCTCTCCCCCTCTGCCTCTTGCTGTCCCCTGTCCTGGCTCACTTTTCATCCCCTCCCTTTCATGCCATAACATCCCCAGCACAAAGCTGGGGTGAGAGTAACAGCACAGCCAGGAAGGAGCTGATGTTTAGTTTCAGACAAGAAACAACATAAGGTGTAATGCAACCGGAAAGGTGAGGGCAGATGGAGAGGGCTGGCAAGGCTGTGTGGCTCTTCATCTTCATTACAAGGCTGATGTCTGTGGTCTTGCTTCCGTGCTGCTTGCCAGCAAGGGAGGGATGGCTAGTGAGCAGAAATGTGCAGGGGGAGCTTTGCTTGCAGGAGGCGAGGCTGGTCCTACTGGATAGTGAGAAAATCAGAAGGAGATTTACTGGGGGAAGCAAGCATGGGAGTAGCAGGGTACAGGAAGATGATGCCATGGAAAACCCAAAAGGGACAAAGGGGGATGCTCTCCTTGATGGGAGATGGCAAATGCCTTGTAAATGTAAGCTGCCTGCTTACCCTGGGTGCTCAGTCTGGATAAAGAAGTATTTGAGAGCATAGGAGGGGAGTGGTTGATGCTGATGTAACCACGGAGGCAGGGAATTAATCTTGGCTGGTGAGATGGAAGGTGGATTGGGGGCACCTTGCTCAGAGGGGGAAGAATTAGAGCATGAGATGGTTAAACTGCGGGTCTGAGAAGAGGGCTGAGGTGTGGAAGAAGGTGGAGACCTTTCCAGCATGGATTGAAGGATGTGCAAAGGTCAGACACGGGCTGTTGGGCTGCCACTGACTGTTCCCTCACTCCCAGAGCAACAGCTTGTCTTTGCCCTGAGGGTTAACCTTGGGCTCAGTTCTGAGATGACAGAGAAAACTCCAAAAGAAGTAAATCCAGCCTCCAAAGAAGAGTGGGGACCTGAAAACTGCTTTTTCCAAGCCAGCCAACAGCGGTGCCCACACGAAACCTTCCTTTTTTACCTCACTGTTTATTTTTACAGGGGTCTTTTATTTATACCCCCTTAACATCCCTGCTGTTAAAGCAGCCTTATTAGGATGCTGCCCTTCACCAAGGAACTCTGCTATCGAAAAAGAGCATTAAAGATTCAACAAATAGCTGAGAATTGGGATTGATCCTAACCTCCCATAAATGGGAGTACCTTCCCCCATTAATCAGCCTTGGTTTTCACTTACAGGATGATGGCCTCAGTGCTACACTTCTTCAGGACTAAAAGCACGTTAAATATTTATCACAGCTGAGTATTCACTTCCCCACTATTGCCAACTAAGATCCACTGCTTAAGCCTGCTCTGGCTTGACAGGTTGTGTAGTGAGGTGGCATGCCATTAGGAAACCTCTTGTGCCAACGAGCTCTGCTCATCTGCTGTGCTAAGCACAAAGAGATGGTGGCATCTCTCATCTCAAAGCATGGTCAGCATGGGACTGTATTATAAAGTCTCTCTGCTGGCATTTTGCATTAGTAAATTAGACATACTACTAGGGATAAGATGCTTGGGTTTGCTCTTTAGCAGAGGGCTGGATCATCCACACTCTTCCATGTCTCTTTTAACCTCAAAAATAGCATTACTGCATCCAAACTGCTCTGTAGGAACAGCCCTCTGTCTCCTGAGGCTTTGTCCCATGCCAGGGTCTTCATTCGCAGTTCAGTGTGGGGCTGTTTACATTGCAGTGCCTGGAAACATTTCCCAGTTTATGACCATGCACTCTCCTGCGCTGAAAGGATGCCGGCAGTACTCTCTGCCTTTCCTTAGGGTGCTGGGAGAGAGTTTTTATTGCCTTTTGAGGCTTGAAATGATGACAGGGTGTTCAGTGATCCAATTATTGGTCTATACATATGTAGATACATCCTTGCTAATTGTGCCAGGTGTGCCCATAGCATTTCAGAGAGCAGCTATTTTAGGAGCATCTCTGGAAGCTGCCTTTCCATTTTGCTCTCTGATCTTGTGCTGGCATTTCTTAAAAGATGGCGCTTGACTTTGAGAGTTGCTGATGAACCTCAGAGGCTGGAAAAAGCAGGGGCTGCTCCGTACCTGAGGTACCCTGTGGTGCTGCTGAGAGCAAACCCTGAACCATGATGGGAGCAGTTTTTCTGCTCAGGAAAAGCTCCCTGCGATGTCGGATGGAGTTTTACTTCTGCACCCGGGCTCAGCACAGACTTCACTTGGCCAGTTCCAAGAGCTGAGACTGAGCTGTTGTTGCTGGGTTAGTGCTTTTTTT
>VXAZ01000971.1:120058-247104 GCA_013399875.1 Gymnorhina tibicen | reverse complement strand
TTTTTTTTTTTTTTTTTTAATATTTTCAACTTGTTGTTTGGCATCATCATGATGCATCTCCCCATCTTGGCACCCACCCCCTGCCGCCCCCACCTCCAGTCTGAGCTGCTGATGTGCGCAGCCTTGTTGTAGCCGCTTACATGTACGGGCGCACAATGTGTTTCATTATCCTTGTCTCAAACTTGTTTTGCTGCTGTCACGCACCAGAAAAGTTAAACACGTCTGATCAAAGGCATGTAAACACAGCTTCAAAACAAATGCCCTCGAGTCCTGCCAAAAGCACAGAGCTGTCTCCGAGCAAATCACGTCTCGTATTCCCCTGCCTGTGCCTCCTGCCTCTCCGAGCGGGTGTGCGATGCCGCCTGATCTCTGGGAGCCTTGTGGGCTGCTGTTTGCAGCAGGGAAGGGTTGCCCACTGGTTGAACAGACTGCAGTGAGGATTTGCACCAGCGAGGCAGCTGGGAGGAGAGTGGAACCTCAGCCTCAGGGCAGGAGGGAAAAGCTCGCTGCATCCTTGCACGTGAGAGGCAGCAAACCCCAGTTGTCTGCAGGTCTGGTGGGTCGAGGGAAAGGAAAGCGTGATATGAATTGGCTGAAAATAAAGGTGCCAAGTGTGCTTTTTCCAGGTCTGTCCTCGTGCTCCAGCTGGTGTGTTGTCCTGATGCAGTAGCTGTAGGACCAGGAGCATCCAAGGCTACTGCTTCCTGTGCTCCCAGGGCATCGCTGGGTTTTGGGTTTGGCTTGAAGCAGAGTCAGCCAATTGCACCATCTGTGGGATGAGAGGGGCCGGGCAAAGGAACTGGGGATGGTTCCAGACCAGGAGATGGCTTCTGCTCTGCTCGGTTTTCCAGCCCTGGGGGGGCAGGGGGAAGGGTGAGGTGGGGTGAGGTGAGGTGAGGTGAGGTGAGGTGAGGTGAGGTGAGGAGGTGGGGGGAGTTGAGGTGAGGTGAGGTGAGGTGAGGTGAGGTGAGGGGAGGTGAGGTGAGGTGAGGTGAGGTGAGGTGAGGTGAAGTGAGACTTGCACCCCTGGCTCAGGGACTGATGTCACTTGATCTCCCATGAGACTGATAAAAAATAGGGAATTCTCTATAGTGGCAGACAAGTCAGGTTTTCATCTTACTACAGCTTTACAGAGGGCTGGATATGCATCTTAAATAGGACTGGAAATCTGTGGGCTTTTGCAGCCTCTGAGGGCAGGTGTTTTCAGAAAACACTGGCTCCTTTCAAGTCTGCCAAAAACCTATTCACAGCTTGGCTACCAGCACGGCAAATAGTTTGGGAATTCATGAGCTTGTGAACTGACCCGGACTCTGCAAATGAGTTGCCCAAGGTCTTTGCCAAATGCCTTTGAATAATGGACATGTCAGAACCAGATGGGGTAGCAAATGGCAGGTTATTAGTGCCCAGTGCCGGTGCCAAGCAGTGCTGCACGTGTGTGCAAGCACGCAGTATGTGCAGGACTCGTCCTGGGAGCAAGTGGAGTGGCCGAGTTGCTGCAGGTAAGATGATCCAATGGGTCTCCTTCAAACCACCTAATTGCATTAACAGGGGTGGTAAAATCTCAGTTGTCCCTCCACACTGCTGCTGGACAGTCAAAGGCAGGCTGCGAAATGCCCTGCAGGCAGTGGGGACATGGTCAGAGGTTAACGATGGTGTCAGCCTTCATAAATCATCCCTAATGAGACCTGGGAAAACGTTGGGTTGCAGCTCTGATGCATGGCTTGGCTGCGTTGTCTCCCCTTTAGTTTGGGCTTTTTCTGCCATTTGGTTTCCAGGATTATCTGTGTGAAACCTTTGTGAGGCTGAAGGCGCTGGAGGCTTTCCTGTGTGGCGAGGACTCCTGGGCTCTGCTCCTGGCACAGGCTGGCTGACGTGCTGCGGAATAAATAATGAATTTCCCCTTTTTATTGTCCCTAAGGACAAGTTCATGTGTCCCTAGGGTGCCAGGAGTCTTGGGCGGGAGGGTATTGCCTATGTCCTCGTGTGGAGGAGCAGCATGCCCCACGCTTGCTGATGCTGGGTTTGGGAGGCCTCCAAGTAGAGCCTGAATCATAAAGACTGGCTGGTCCAGTGCTGCCTCTGGCATCATCCTGGTCAGACAAAGGGCTGCAGGGAGCTCTCTCAAGCTTTCGTCCCAGCCCTTCTCACCTCCATTGGGAACCACATTACGGGGATGTCGTGAAGTCCAAATGCTTCGTCTGGGAGAATCCTGTGCAGGAAGCAGGACCCCAAATAAGTCGTGCAAGGTGGGAGGATGAAAAGAGGTTATTGATGTCCTCACCAAAGGCTGCCTCTGGGGCTGGCAGTGGTGGGCGGCTCTAGGCTGTGTGTGGTCCCTGCAAAAGCTGCCAGACACCCGGCCGGGACACTGGGAGGAGTGAAGCAGGGTACAGTGAATACTCCCTCCGATTTATTATTTATAAAGTACTGTCACAGCCCTGGAAGTGTTGGGACTCTCAGAAAAGCTGTAGGAATGTACTAATTAAAGAACACAATGGAAATGTAAATTGGGAAAGCTCCCCAGGGGGAAGCAGCCTTGGGGGGAGCTAATTTGCCGTCCCCACTCCTCCCCTGCAAACTGGCTGAGACACTGGAGCAATTAAGGAGGAATTTGAGTGTTAAATATAATCTGGAATTGTGTTTTTGGCTTTTTTTTTTTTTTTTGTAATTGGTTTATTTTTCTCTTGGGTAACTGTGTTACCAATTCTGTAATTGCAACTGTAACCCTCTGTTCTGCTACAATAGGGGCTGTTTATGGGATTTTTTGCGGGGGGTGGTGGTGGTGGTGTTGGTCTTTGTTGTTGGAAACAAATTTAGGTGAGTCTGCCAGCACCAAGGTGGCATGTCATGTCCCTGTGTGATGAAGGATATATGGCCCCCAGGGCAGGGATAACAGTAGCAGATCTGGTAAGAGACAATCCCTGATTTTGGAATCATAGAATCACAGAATGGTTTTGGTTGGAAAGGATCTTAAAGATCATCTCATTTCAACCCCTCTGCCATGGGCAGGGACACCTTCCACTAGACTGTGTTGCTCAGGGCCACATCCAGCCTGGCTTTGAACACTTCCAGAGATGGAACTTCCAAAACTTCAGTGGACAACCTGTTCCAGGAATAAAGTATTGATTGTCAGAGTTGTCTCCTGAAACCCATCCTAAGAATATGGCTTTTTCGGTCAGTCTTTTTTCCTGCCCATTTTTCTTCTCTGTGGCCTGGCTTACTCTTCCCTGCTGTTTTCACTCGTTTTGCTCTCCTCAGGAAATACATGTATTTTGTGTCATTTGAGCTGTGGCCAGTAGTGTGGGCTTGGGGTAGTGGCTGTGACTTATTTCTCTTTTCCTGCCAACTTCTTTTACGCAGTCCAGGGCAAGAAGACAAACAGAGAGACCGTCACAGATGTTAGGTGAAGTAAAGACATGCTGAGGTTATGGTGGTCAGCAAGGGGTGGCCATCAGCTCATGTGCTGCTTAGTGTTGGGTCCGTGGGTCAGCTGTTTCCCTGTGGCCAGGTTTGCAGTTGAGCAAAGGGCTTGTGTTCTTGGGGTTTTTTCTTTCCTTTACCTTTAGCACACACTTCAGTGTGCTGTTTACTGGAGGGTCTTCAAAGCTTGTAAAAGAGCTTTGAGAAGAAAAAGTGGTGTGATTGTAGCTTGGGTTGTTTGTGATGGCTTGGTTGTTGGATCATTTTAAGATGGTGCTCTCAGGCAGCAACTAGTGTGTTGTAGGGTCCTCCTCCCTCTCTCATTTTTATCCTTCTGATTAGCTTGAATATTTATTACATTTTATCAATAGGCATTAGTTGCCTGAGATTCTCATCCATTGCTAGCTACCGTTTGCAAGGGTTTGAGAGCTCTCAAAGCCGAGACATCGGAAAACATCATAGATGTAGATTCATGTGATAATGAGAACCCCTCAGAGCAGCAGGATTTTGTCTGGCTGTGGAAGCTGACGTGCTCTGGATAAGCTAATGCTTTGTGATAGAACAGCATCCCTGGTCCTAACCCTGAAGAGCCTGAATTCAGCCTCACATGAAGGTTGCAGAGCATCCCCCTTTTTCCCAGGGATATTGGGAAGAGAAGCCCCCGTCCACACAGCCCGCTGCAGTTGGTGGTTTCTGCTGCCACCAGACCAGGCTCCATCCCCAGGGTCAAGCCACAGTACCCCATGACCTCCTTGCTGTGGCTGCTCCGTGACAGCCTGGTGGCTCTTCATCTCCTCTGCCCACATGGATCCAATAGCTGCATGCAGTGAAAAGTCACACCGAGCCCGGGAGCCTGGGGACAGCCCCTTCTCAGCTGGGGCTGGACAAGCTTCTCCCTGGCTGGGGCAGGAGGGTCGTCTGGTGGAGCTGCCACTGTGGTCCACATCTCCCACCATGGGCCACATCTGCCACTGGGCAGAAATGGGCCCTGGGGTTTCAGCATTGTTCAGAAGATCACTGCCAGGATCCGGAGCAATCACAGCCGTTTCCCTCTAAGCCTGCCTGTATTTATTGCCATTTGTTCCGGTTTATTTTTCCAAAAATAAAAGTTGGTTGAAGTAGCAGAAAAGCTGGGGAGGAAACGGGCTGAAGGAGCCTGAGGAAATAAAGATTTAGAGATTGTGCTGTGCCCCCCCGCCACCGCTCCCCTCACCCCCATCTATGAAAAATCCATGAAAATGTGGAATTTAAAACCCTTCCACCTTTTTTTTACTGTAGGGCCTAGAGACTCCATCTATTACCCACAGCAGGTAGTCTGGTGAGACAAACAGGAGAAAAGTAGTATTTTCCCTATTTGAAGGTGGGAAGGGTGGGGCTGGGAAGCTGTGGTGGGGCTGGGAAGCTGTGGTAGAGCCAGGAGCATGGCCCATACCTCTCCAATCACTGGCTGTCCCTTTCTCTACTGCCTGCAGCACCTTTTAGAGACCATGCTGGGACCTGCTGACACTCAGGATTGCATTTAGGTTGCAAAGTGGCATTTTCCAATGTGACCTCTGACCAGCCCGTGATGGGGTATCCAGTTCTCCCCAGAGCTGGTGCTGATGACTCTCCCTTCCTCCCTCTCTCGCCATCTGAAGTTAGTTTCCTCTGGAAGACAGGGGTCAGGAATACTCGGGTGCTGACGGATCAGTATGTGCTTTCCTGGATCGGGGCCTTGCATTCCTCCTGCCCGTCCAGCTGGATGCAGGATCCCTCCTGGGCTTGCGGCACTGGGGAGATGCTGCAGCGGGGCATGAGACCCGAGCAGTGCAGCAAAACCTCTCGCCGGCAGCCACTGCTGCTGCTTTTCTGCTGGCAAAGAAGCTCACCTCGAGTGTGGGGATAAATTAAAATCAAGGAGCAGCTGCTGTGTACTGGGCTGGGTCAGGCTGATGGTAGCTATCGGTGCTCAGTCCTAACCCCCAGCCAGCTCATTTAACTCTCTGACCTGTGAGACAGCAGCTTCCCGCTGGGAAACAGCCCTCGGCTTGGCTTGTCCTATCTTGGGGCAAGGGAAGAGGCTTCCTGGAAGCGGGCGGTCTGCGATCTCAGTCGGGGGACAAGGTAAGCCACCTTCTCAGCGGGGTTGTTTGCACGGCTGCGGGTGGCCATGCCCGCTCCAAGAGCTCCGCATTCTTCCGTGCGCCGAATATCCGGGACGGGCACCCCTCCGCGCCCCGCGCACTTTCATTTCCGTCGGCGAGCTCGGGGAGCCTCACCCGAGCATCCAAGCGCTGGGGCTGGCCCTCCGTCATCCCGCCGGTGTCCCTTGCCTGTCGGATGGCAGCACGGTGCAGCCAGCCCCAGGCTGCTCAGGAGCGCTGGGAGGAAGCCGCCCGTGGGAATGCCTCCCGTGGGAATGCCGCCCGTGAGCGCACACGCAGTCGCTGCCGTCCCGCCTGGCGTGGCTCGCCGGCAGCCAGGCTGTCGGGGCAGGAGGATCTCTGCGACCCCAGGGCGCTGACAGCCTCCCTGCGCAGAGCCTCCGCTGTCACCCGGCGCGCTGTTTTGTTTGTCACCAGCCCTCCAAGCTGCCCAGCCAAGCCCTTCCCTGCGTGCGGATTTTATGGCGGTGCCTCCGGGACACTGACAGCCCGCTGACATCCATGGGTTGTGGGTTTTTTTTTTCATCTGCTCTGCTGCCTCCATCGCCCCGAAACCCCAGCATGAAGCCGATCTTCAGGCTAGCAGGCGCTGTGAGATTTTCATGGCTTCTCTCTGTTCTCTCCCTGCTTTGCAGAGAGCTCAAATCCTGCCCCATTTGTCCCGAGACTCCACAAAGTGACGAGCCCCGCGCAGACAGCACACTGGGGCAGCTGCCCGTGCTGGCCCTGGGATTTACTACAGGCAGTTTGTTTTCCCGAGGAAGTTACTTTCCAAGATAGCATCTGGTCTTTTATGAGGTCTGATCAAATAAGGTGGTATGTGTGCAAGCATGGGGGTGGTGTTTTTATGTCTGTACATGTATTTTAAAAGTTTTATAAATAGCGGGGTGATGAGATGCTTTCTTAGTCCAAAACTGCATCTCTTGTGCCTGTGGTTTTGCTGAAATTATTACTGGATCCTGAAAGCAAGTTGCTTCTCTGAAACGACACAAGGGCAGTACAGATACTCATCCTTGGAAGATACACATATTAGCAGTAGTATTCTGCAACATCGATGCAGAATTATTCTCTAGGAGCCTTATTCACAGCACAAGAGGCAGTCAGCCACAGAGGCTCTGGGAGAAGACCAAAGACTTCTGCACACAGCTTGCTGGCCCACTGAATCTCCTCAGAAAATAGCAAGAGGCATACCCTGTTTTTAGGGGGCTAGGGCTCAGTTTGCAAATAATTTTCCTGGAATAAAAAAAAAAAATAAATAAAAAGAAGTTTCAATGTGTGTTTGTGGGCAGAGCTGGAGAGAGAAGCTACATGCAAGTTCCCAAAGGGGCTCTGGGCTTTCACTGATGCACAGCAAGTCCTGCATGGAAAAAGGACTGGATGGAAACCTGCTATGGAGCTGCTTTTGCTTGTATTTGTTGCTTTTAAAGCAAAAGCTTTCTTTCTTTGGCCGAAAGAAAGGAAACGAGAAATTGAGGTGCAGCTCTCGGGTGTTAGCTTTTGGAGGAATTTCTTGCAATAAATTGGAAAGAGAAGGAGGATTGGCTGAAAAGCATTGTAGTGATAGAAGAGGGGATTGTGCTATCTGCAGCCCTTTCATTAATGGGTGGTTAATAAGTGATGTGCTAATGGTGTGTGGGGACCTAGTTACTTGTGGCTTTCCATCTGGATAGTTTTAAAAGTGTCTACAAAGCTGTCTCATCTCATTTATATTTTAATGCTACCACCTTACCTCTTCCTCTTCCCTTTCTTCCTCTGTGTGCATCCCTTTCACTCTTTCTAGGCTGGCTGCAGCAGATCAGGTAGGCACCATCCCTTGGCACGGGGTTGTGTCCCCTGTGGGAAGTCTGGCTGCCAGGGAGGCCACCAACACGTAAACTTCTCCAGGTCCCACCAGTGCTTCAGCCAGCTGTGGAACCCACAGGGATACAACCACCCCGGTGAGACCTGCCCTGCCCTCCTCTAGGTTTTCAGAGTATCTGCCCCCTTCCCCTGCCTTTACAGAGCCATGTCTGGATGTGAGTGCTTAATCCCCTCCTCCCACGGTGACCCCCGTGGAGCCCACCCTGCCCGACAAAGATAACACCACACTGAAGCCACCCCTCGGCACATCCCCGGCTCCGGGATTTGTTTTTCATTTCCTCTTGGTCTCCCGTCTCTCCCACTGTGAGATGTAAGGGTTTGGCAGCAGATCCCATTCACCCTGTTTGCTTTCCTGCTGAGAATAATTTCTTCAGGGTGTTGTGTTAGCAGCAATGGGGGGCTGAGCTGAAGCCACTGATGTCTTCTTGAAGAAGATGTGAAAAACAAATCTGTGCTGTGTGACCTAACCTCCTACCTCCTCGCCACTCCCCGAGGGACCACCACCAGCTTCCCCAGCTCCTTCCTTTTTGTGGTGTTATGTTCACTTTATTTTTTCTTGAAAGTTTTTAAGCTATTCCTATAAACTTGTACAGAAAGGGGAGACAAAATTTCACCCGTGTGAGATGGATTGACAATAGACCTGGTATTTCCACTACTTTAAAGCAAGCCATCATCAGATGGAACCAGGGTTTTCTTTGCCATGTCAGAAAAGTATTACCTAGAAGCAAAAAAAAAAAAAAAAACACCAAACCAAACAAATCCCACCTTCTCACCAGTATATAGAATTACCAGCTGATTTGGCATCCGCACCCAGGCTTTGCTGCTCGGCTAAACCTACACCCGGGTGTCACTGCAGTCATTTCCAGTTTGGTACCAGCTGTCCTGCAGGCATCTCTGAAACAGTGCCCACATGATGACAATGTGATGCTGTGTGCAGGCAGTGGTTTTTATGAAGATCAGAGCTCCTCGTCAGGAGTGGATGATATTTCACATGACGAGCTTCTCCTCTTTCTGCTCCAGGAATGGCCAGGCTTGTTCATGTAGAGAGGAAGGATTTTGGGGACAAGGATTTGGGATTTGGGTTGTGTGTGTGTTTAGAAGGGAGATGGGAGAGGTAAAGCCTTCTGATAGCTCAGTAAAGGGCCTAAAAAAAATAGCCCTGAGCTTTGATTGAAGGCCTGGGTTCTGCTTTACCAGGAAAATGCTACTTGCTGTTACTCACTGCTGTGAGATATTTACTCTGTGCCTCCTGCCAGCAAGTGTTTACATCTCTCAAGAGCAGCTCGCCCCACAGGAACTTGCCTCACAGCCCTGTTTCTGGCTTCTGGTGGGGCACCCAGCCCTGTGGGTATGGGCACACGGGTGCTGGGCTACCTGCAGCTTCATGGAGGACAGCTGATGTGCCAGTGGCTCCTGCTTTAGCTTCTTCTGGAGACACAGTGCTCTCCCCAGAATCTTTGTAAGATATTTCCAGAGCTCAGTGGAAGGAGGAGGAAGATGCCTCCTCCTCGGTTTTGTCCTGGGTTTCTGCCTCCACCTTTGCTTGCTCAGCTGCTGTCCTGCTCTCTGCAGAGGGCAAGTCTGGTGCCATGAACAAACAGCACTGGGGACTTTCTGCACCCACTGCATGCTCATGTCCAAATTCAAAGCCATCTTTTCACGAGGGCTTCATAAACCACACTGCTCCTTTGCACATTTCTTACCTTTAGCTGAAGTTTTTCAGGAAAACAGACACAAACTGTTCATGGGAAATTATTGCGAGGTATTTGCTCAGTTCTGGCCATGCCTTGAGGAGGAGCAGGCAGTGCCTTGCCATGACCCAGGAGCCTCTGCTCAATCCTCTGCCCTTGCTGAGCAATGGAGCAGGTAGGAGATAGCTGCCTCATGTTGCACTCTTTTTTTCTTTCCCCAGCTTCTCATTTGGGATGAGGTGAACATAATCAGGGATTAGTTTGTTAAGCTGTGACAGTTCATTAAACTTCTTGGACTTTTTCTCTGCATTTCCTCTCCAGACACTGATGATGGCTGAGCTTGTGTGTGGGTGTGTGTGCAGATACTATGGGACAGGGCAGGCAGTGGAAATTTCTGAGATTTTGGTTTCCAGACGCCCTTATCTATTTGCAAAGCATGGCGAGTACCTGCAAGAACTTTTGCATTTTAGATATTTCTATTTCAAAAAGCCTCTGGAAGTAAAGTTCATTTTCCTCAGCTATTTTTTGCCTCGAAGCAAGCCTCTCTTTTTGGTAGGAACTGATGGCTAAGGCTTAGATGTGTAAAACTTGGTGAAATTAATGGGAGCCATGCCCTGAATCTCCTGCACGGCTCTTAAATCCTCTGACTTGTAAACAAGGAGCCTAGTTTGCAGCTGGATTTCAAAGTCTGCCAGAGGAAAACCCAGAAGGCTGAAGGTAAAACCAGAGGGATGCTCACAGGGAAGGGGAATTGAGCAGTGTCCTGTTCCTTGATTAATACCTTGCTAATTGCTGCACAAACAGCGGGGTTGGAGCTGTGGTGGTGAAGAGTGTCAGGGCTGTGCTGGTGGGTATCACCATCACACCAGTCCCTTTTGGCTCTGAAGCCCGTGTAACCCCATTTTTCAGGGTTTGCAAGGAAACCCTAGCACTCGGGACTCTCTGGGCTCTTGCAGAGGGTTTGGCTGTCCCGTTGGGTTACTGTGCATGGGAATGTGCTGCTGGCTGTATTTTTCCCAGTGTGAAAAAGTCATCTTGGAAGGGAAATTAATTGCATGCAAAGCTGTGCCACCCCACAGTGAGTTTCACCCTGCACATAGCACAGAAGGGGCAGCTGAAGGTAGAGATGTGAGAGCATCTCTTGTGTAGCCACAGAAATCTCATTTGATCCTCAGTGGTGGGAAAGGAAACGAAGCAATAACCCAGGACAGTTTAATAGAGTTTGGGTGAAATACAGTTGTTTTTGTAAGCTGGTCTCTTTGCAGTGAGGGCTCTTTAGCCCATTTGTTGTGCTTGGCTCTGCTATGGATGTTGGCATCAGCTGCTCTGCAGGTGCACGTGTCTTTGGCAGGAAGGAGCTGGGATTTGGGGATTCGCCTTTGTTGCGAGAGAGGGGAGAGCGGGGGGGTGGATAGGGAAAAGGCAATGAGATGATGTTTGTGTCTTTCATGTCAGTAGGACACAGTGGGGAGGCGGAAGGACACAGCCCGGGGTTCAGTCCTGTCTCAGAGAGTCGGCTGGAGAATGGGGTCCTCTCCCGGTGGCTCTTTTCTGCTTTTCCTAGGACGGAGCAAGAATGAATCCTACAGGCTGCGAGGCTGCAGCACCAGGATGAGGCCAGCTCTGGTGAGCAGAAGTTTGCCCCAGAGTTGAGCTCAGCTGAGACTGGGAGAATTTCCTGTGATGTCCCCAAAGTCTTGAAAGTTTGGGGCAGCAGGGGGGTTGTGCATTTCCAGAGCAGAGCCCATAGAGATGCAGAGAGACAACATTTTGGGAGGCTTTTTACCATGTACCTTCCTGTTGTTTCCATCTCCACCTTTGTTCCCTCTTTCCTGCCTGTGCTGTGCAGGGGACCAGCAAGGGTCAAGGAGGTCAAAAGCACAAAAAAAAAAAGCTCAAACCCCAGGTGCCCTTGAGGAAGTGGTTTCACCCTCTCAGCCAGTGGTGGGACAGAACTCCCAGGGCAACTGGTCCCCATGGCCCTCGGATGTTTATGGGGGGCATCACTGCTGTGAGCACCCCTGTGCTTGCCAGCTGCTGCTGAGTTTTGGAGCACAGGGACTGGTGGGAGCAGGCTGGGAGCCCAGCAGACAGAGGAAGGGAGGAGGCTGATGTTTGCCCCAGTGAAACCCTGCGGATGAGCAGAGCTCCACACGCTGGCACGAGCCCAAGGCATCTTTGCTTCCTGCCACCCTTTCAAATTAAGCAAACGATTCATTTTATTTCTTTAATTTTCCAAATGGAAGTGAATTGGCTGCGCTGGCAGGTGCCTGATTGACGTTCCAGAGAGGATGGGAGCTGGCGGCTGGGGGGGCTTTCTTATCCACGCCTGCCCCAGCAGGGACCCAGCCCTGCTGCTGGGGGCCACTTAGTCCTCTTAGGAACAAGAAAGGGATGGTCGGGTTTCAAGCCATGGGTAAAACAATTACAATGCGGAGCTCCTTCGAGGTCTTTCCAAGGCAGAGGAGAGAGCCATGGCACCCCTGGTGCCCCTTATTAACTCCTGGCGTTTGGTGTTTTATGAGCGTGCCTTTTCCTCTTGCCTTTATGATGCTTTGCAGAGCCTTTGTCATGCATTCGTTCAGTCCCTGCCTGCTTCAGAGGGACACTATCAATAAATGACACTGGCTTCACAGGTGAGAGACAGAGTCCCCTCTTGCAAAGAGGTTTTGGGGTGAGATGCTCCCACTGGGGACCCACAGAGAGGGCCATGCACCCCTGCTGCAGGGCTCAGCACCCATCTGGGTGCTTGTAGCCGCACCCCTAAACCTCCCTGTCTCTGCACACAGGTGCAGGGCTCTCTGCAGAGCTGGCTGCAACTCTCCCTGCAGCAAAATAAGTGTCCAGAGATGGAGAGGGGAAGATTATCCCTACTACATGACAGTGATTATCAAATCTATCCGCTGCATCGGTGAAATGAACGGCAGCTGGTGGCTCGCTGCCCGAGTGCGTGGTGTGTAATTAAGGTCTAGCTCCCCAGTCTCTGCAGAGATCCCTTCCTAATCTCAGGCATCACAGTCTCGTTCTGGCTTTTTACCCCTGCTGCTGTTCTTCTGTGCTGTTTCTTCCCCTTGGCTGCCCTCCCCTGTCTCTTGGCGAGCAGCAGTGGGGTAGGAATCCTCCTCTTGACCTGGTCTGGGGTGCTGGAAATGCAAACCCTCAGGATTGGCTGTCCTGGAACTGAATCAATCCTACTCCGAGATGCTACTGAATTGCCAGGGCTTTTTCACCTTGCCTTCATCTCTCTGAAGCATCTTGGCTGCTCCATGGGGTCCCTGGAAGGATCCGGAGGAGCAGCCTTAGCTGAGCATGTAAACCTCTGAGCTGTTGCACTGTGGAGCAAGAGGAACATGGTTGTGACATGGTGGTGATCCCAGCCTAAGTATTAAAAGAGCAGTTTAATTGGCCATTTGAGGGAGGAAGAAGCAGTTCTCACACTCACCTCACCTGCTCTCAGCAAGGAAATCCCGCCTGAGTTTCAAACCGGGACCAATGTTCTTGGGACTCATGCTGCTGCTCCTCTGCTTGGTAAAGGTGTCACTAACTCTCAGTCTGTTTGTAGCCGTGGGGAAACTGAGGCACAGCATGCCAATGCAATGCACTTGGGGCTGCTCAGCCTTGTGTCCCAGGCCAGCAGGACTCCCAGCAGGGTAGGGACTGGCCATGGGACAGCAGAACCCGCAGCCTCCCTGTGCCAGCCCCGTGGAGCGATGGGGTCCTGCCAACGGCCCCCATCTCTGCAGCATGCCCTGCTGTTCCAGCAGCCAGAGATCAGCTGGGCGGGGGTCACAAGCCCACAAAACTGGAGTTTCTGCCGTCCCCAATACCCTGCCTATGGAGAATAAAACCACTGGCAGTTTGAAAGAGGAAAGGTAAAACATGAGCTGTCTGTGAGCTGCATGTGCAGATAAAAGGTCTGCTGTCTACCACCGAGATAAATTTCATCTCTGGCTAATTCAGGAGTAAAAAGGAAACTCGGCAGCTGGGTTTTGTAATCTTGCACAGACGAGGTTTTCTGGGAGACACTGGAGCTGACTCATTTTTACGTGGGCATTAGAGATGTGACAACTTAATTGCGGTGAGTTCTTTGGAAGGGGAGCAGGAATCAATAGGTGTTGGGTAAGGCACTCGTTTTAAGATAACGTCTATTTGTTAAATTATAGTAATTTGTCTCCGTGCAGCCTCAGAAGCTGTTAATTGCGAGCAGCCCAGAGGGTCGGCATGCTCTGTCCCAGCTTGAAACCCAAATACTGGCCGTGCCCTTAGGATGCCTGGCATGGACATGCTGGCAGTGCTGCCGGCTAGTGGTGCCGCTACCGCGGTTCAGGCAGGAGGGTCCCCAGCTCCGGGGGACGCTGAAGGTTATGAATTCAAGCCCTTAAGCGTGTCCTGTAATCCCTTTTCTGGCGCGGAGAAGAGGCAGCCTCTTCAATTACCAGGGCGTGAAGGGCCGGAGGGTATGCATTTCCCAAAGGCCAGCCCAAGGCTGCAGGGAGAGCAGCCAAAAATACTCAGCTTATTTGGGCACGGTGGGGATTCGCCTTACATGGCTGGAGAGTAGTTTGTTAAACCGAAAAAAAGAGCCAACAACCCACCCTGGGACCAGATGCTGAGTTTTGCATGCTGGAGCGGCAGGGAGGTCTCCACGGGCTCCCCGGGACTGGCTCTGCTCCAGATGTGTGTGCACAAACCTCCCTGCTCCTGTCCTGGTCCCACTAGGGCACGGCTCTCCTGGAGCTAAGCCTTTTCTCTCCGGGTCTTTGGGCTGGCATGGTCTGGGCTTAGAAGCATGTTGCAAACAGGGGAAGCTTCAAGGGGATACTGCTGCTTCTGGATGGGTTTGAGGAGGGGGCTCTCGTAGAATCACAGAATGCTTTGGGTTTGGAGGGACCTTAAAGATCATCCAGTTCCATCCCCTCTGCCATGAGCAGGAATGCCACCCACTAGATCATAGGGCCTTGGTGTGGCATGGTTGGACAGATGAATTCCTGCAGCTGGTGCATGCTGCAGACCTCCTCTGTGCTCCTGGCAGCTCCTGGCTCCGTGTCTCTTTCAGCTGCTTTGTAGGATGTGGATCCAGTGGGACACTGCACACCTGTGTGTGAAGATGCCACAGGAGTATGGGATAGCTGGAGGTGATGGGTAGCACCTGCAGGAGCTGTGTCTTCCAGCCCCGTGCAAGCCACCTCTCAAAAAGCCCGCATTTGTGTGTCTTTTCACAGGAGGGAGGAAAGTCTCGACAAGTGCTGTGTGTTTTCTACCCAACATTTTGGTTAGAGCATGTTTTATTTTTCTGATTTTTCCCTCTGCTTTCTCCGGCTCTTCTTTCACTCCCCAGCCGTGTGAGCACAGCCTACTGCCACCTGGTGAGAGCTGTCTGATGCTACACCTCCCCCGGGCTGGGAGCCTTCCCCGGGCTGCCTCCCTACCTGGTTGGCTTTGCCCTGCCCAGCTCCTCACAGTTCACACAGCTGGTACCCAAAAGCAGCAAGGGGCTGGGAAGAACAGCATCCAGATCAGAAAATTAAGAAGAAGAGTCTCTTAATGGAGCAAGGGGTTGTATATTCTCCCTGTGTGACACTGGGGATACTGGTTGTGCAGTGATCTGGTCGATGGTGCTTGAAGTATCCTCCAGAGCTCTTGGGAAGAAGGAGCACATAGAACTGGTTTAGTGCTGTGCTGTGGCAGTCCAGCTGAGGAGCAGGACCAGATGGGCCCTGGTTTTTCCTCCATATCCAAAATGTGGCTCAAAACCACGCACAAAAGAAGCGAGGAGACAGTTCTTTCTGTATCTCAGCCCTTCAGTGCTGAACGGGTGAGGGCCTTGTGTCAGCAGGCAGTAGCCACCCAGGGAGACCTTGCCAAAGGGACATGTCATGTTTCTCCTGGAGCAGGTAGGGGCAAGGGAGGAGTATCATGCAGTCACACCAGCATCCCTCCCTCAACACCGTGGAGATGGCTGGGAAGCTCTCCAGGGAGGGCAGTACACAGAGTAACTGGGAGAAGAGTTTCTCAAACCTCCTCTGTGGTCAGCAGGGAGCGAGGATCTTGCCTCTGCAGAGAACTTCGAGGCAATTTTCTTTGCAGGCCAGGTAGCCAGCAAGCTAGCATTGCTCACCCAGGGCTTTCAGCCTTCAGTACAAGCCCCACCACACTCCCCTGTCTGTCTTCATCTGCCACTTACCCATCAGAGTGTTAGCCCCTGGACGTGGTATTGGAGTGTTGATAACTGAATTCTGCCTCTGGCAGTGCCTGAGCTCTGGGTACTGGTGCTGGAGGGAGCAGGATTTGACCTTCCCACTCCCATGGTCTCTCACCGCCTCCATAACCAGCAGTGATCCTAGCAAGAAGGGTTCAGCCCTTGTTCCCTGACCTGAAAGGGCAGGATGCTCCAGCACAGCCAAGCACGAAGCAACGTGGGTGTGCTGAGATCCGGGGCATTTGCAGGCAGGTCCCGCCAGGGCAGCCGTGAAAGTAATTTGCACGTGGGCTGGATGTGTCGGTCTGCACCAGGTTTTGTGTTTGCATGTTCGAAAGGACACGTCTGTTCATCCGTGCACGTGCATCCCATCAGAGGGATGGGGAGGGTGCCCACGTCCCGCACGCCTGGGGTGCGGAGGTGCTTTCTGTGCTCGTAGGCTCCAGGGGGGACGGAGGCGCGCACGTGACGGTCTTCGTGCCTGCACACCGTCCACGTTGATCTCATGTGCTGAGATTCTCGCAGGCACCCAAAGGAGTCATCGAGCTGCGTGCTGATCGCTGCACGCTGCCAAAATCCTCTGGAATCCGCTCCCCTGCGTCGCCCCTTCCCAGGTCAGCGTCAGGCTTTGCCGCAGCAGGTGCTGAAACCCGTCCCTCCTCGCGACCTGCCTCCCTTGCTTTTCCAGCACATTTTCCAGAGGTCAGTCATCCCCTCCCCACCGCTGGATTGCTTTCCTGCCCCTTCCCACCTGCTCCATCCACCCGGCAGATTTTTGGAGCTGGAGAGCAGCTATGGAGGGGTCTTGCTGGGGGAACATGAGTCCAAAGGAGAAATCAATCCTATCCCGACTGGAGCTGAAATCTTGGAAACACCATGTTCCGATCCAGCAGCTCTCGAAGAACCAGGGCTGAATATGGCACTAGCTATTTCTGGCCACTGGCAGCTATTCCTGGCCTTGACCCCAAGGTCAGTCCTTTTTTCTCACCTCCTTCCCTGTGCGCTTGGGTGAGCTCAGTGCAGGGCGTGCACACTCAGCCAGCTATAAATAACAGCAGCCATGGATGACCCCTTGGAAGGGCTCTGAGCGGAAAGCATCCCCAGCTCCGCAGGCAGCCGAGATCCCCTGGCCCAGCCCAGCTGAGGATGATGGGCTCTGCCTTCCCACTAGGGGTAATTTGTGTGTTTTCCATGGGATTTTGAGTCCCGGAGCCCCACTCTTTCCTGTAAGCAGCCACTGGGACTTTCAGGCTGAGTGAGTGCTAAGGGATGAGTTTATTTTTTTAATATTTCTTGCAAGCCACTCAAGCTCCACTTGCTGTCCTGCAAGACACCTGGGTTGAGGTATCTCTTTTTCTCCAGATCTCTTTTCCTCTGAGGGAGTATTGAGCAACCCGGTGGATGTGGCAAGGGGAGTTCCTAAGCAGAGGCCGCTCCGCTGGAGGCTGCATGCCACCACAGCCTGCCGTTTCCTCAGTGCTTTTCTCCACGTCACTCTCCCTCTTTTCTTCTCCACACCCTCGCTTTCTCGGCACTCTTTCCCCCTTTCTCCGCACGATCTGTCTCCCTTTTACATGCTCTCACCTTCCCTCTCCCTCGGTTTTCCTCTGTGCTTTTCATCCCTCTGCATTTCACTCTGTAGCTACCCTGCACTTGGGTGCACTCCCCTCCCTATTCCCACTGGTTTTTGCCCTCCTTCTGCTCTATTCCCTTTCTCTCCTTGATGCTCCCTGAGCCCCTCTCTGCAGCTGGGTACCGTTTTGCTCTGCCAGCACCAGCTGCCTTGTTTTTCTTGTGGTGCAGCAAATGTTTCTGCAGTGTCGTGGAGATCGCCGAACAAAAGGATCTTTTCATTTTGGCTGCGGGATGGAGAGGGACTGCACTGCTGGCCTGAGAGGTCGGCGCTCAGGTGGCTCCCACGCCTACATCCAGCCACCTCGCCAGCCTGAGCACTGACCCCCCATCCGTGGAGATGAAGGGAAAGCCTGGTGGTCTCAGGGTCGCTCTGGGTTTAGTTGAAAACACCCAGCTTGTTTTCACTTGTTCCCCCCTCCTGCCTCTCCCGCTGCAAAACCAATGTAATTGGAGCAGGAAATTAAACATGTGAAGCGTTAACGTGATAATCTGCTGGTTTAGGCTTTGTGGGGGGCAGGGAGCTACAAGCTGAGCACTCTGCTGCTGCCATGGTGTGCAGAGAGGGAGAAGGGACATGGTGCCAATGGGGTCTCCCCAGCATGTCCCACCCTCCTGGCCCACCCGGGGAAACCACAGGGAGGGCTCTTCTTCAGTTCGCTCTGGCCTCAGGTGGTCTTTAGGCTCTTAGTTAAGATGGTTTTGTGTTTTTCCTTTGCTCCTGGTAGCTGTGCCTCATTGTCCTTGCTGGCGAGATCAGGACCACTGCTGGTGTGTGGCTGCACACATCACCTGTGATGAGTTTCTCAGTATTTTGCTGGTGCTGGTGGTGTACAAAGCAGTTGGGAACCTCTCCGTGTCCCACGTCCCCAAGGCCATGGTTTGGAAGCATTCAGTCTGGAGAAGAGAAAGCCCAAAAAAGCTGTAAGCTTTCAGAAATGCAAAAATCTCCTGGAGAAACCAGCCCGTGTGTCCCTGGGGCAATAAACTATGGGGGTAAAACACAGTGTGGGAGGTTCAGGCTGGGTGCCAGGCAAAATGATCCTCTTGGAAGAGATGGATAGATATCCAAACTGACTGCCAGGCAATTAAGCTGGGTTTTCCATCTCAAGAGGTGTTGAAGAGCTGAGCAGATCCTGATCAGGATGACTGCACCAGGATGGTCCTCGGTGCACTGGAGGGTGCATTCCTCTGAAGGAGTTTGAGCACCAGGCAGGCAATGGAGAATGGGTGTTCCCTAAGCTCCTCAGTGGTCTATAAAGATGACTGGCACAACTATACTATGTTTTTTTAAATTCCTTTTTTTTTTTTTTTGGTCAGGCTTGGATTGTCAAATAGACGCTTGCATTGTAATTTTTTACTTTAATAGGAATCATTTGTAGAGAGATCTGCTGAGCTCAGCATCCCGGCTAGAGCTTTTGCATTATGGAGAGTTGCTGTCTTTGCAGATGGATGAGTTTCAAGGATTTCTAAATACACAGGCCTATCTGTCTAAACAAAAGTTCAAATGCTGTGCAGTTCACTGGTTTGGAGCAAATGTCAAAGAGGCAGGACTGGGCTGTCACCACTAAACAAACCTCTGTCCCATTTTCTTCTGCGCTTTCCACAAAATCCTGCACGAATTTGGTGTGATCAGCCCATTTCTATTTATGGGGTGAAAAACCAGTGTGGAGCAGAGCTGTGGGGTTTTTTGCTCTGCTTGAGATTGTGAGAGTGTTGAAGGGAGGAACGGTGCCACAATTGCTATAATCCCCTTCCCTTTCCAAAAAGCCTTTCAAGGAAGAGACTGTGACCTTTCCTGAGAAGCATCAGTCTCTCTTGGCCTGAGATGCTGAGTTGATGCCTTTTTGCAAGGACCTTAGATGAAGATTAAGGTTGTCCCACGTGCTCCCTTATACTGGAACATGACCAGCATTCTCTCCCTCATGCTTGTGGATGCTTGTCTCACTTTTCCTAAATAATACCCCAAAATAGGGGCTCTGGAGCCCCTGGCTGCAGAAGTGGGACAAGCTCCTGCTGTGTCTCATGGGTTTTAACATGCTGCAGCCCATCTGAAAAAAAAAAAAAAAAATACAGTTGTTTGCTGACAGGAATGTCAGCAGAAGATGCCTTGGGGGTTAGTGTTTAACTCCTGCCCTGACCTTTGTCCCTGTCTTTGCTGCAGCTCCGAGGGTAGGGAGAGGAGAATCTGCTTTCCCCAGTGACACTTGTAGCTGTGTGGTGAGGTGATATATGGGTGGGGGCTCACATGTACAGCTCTCTATGTCTGCATGGATGTATTTGAAGGCTTGCAAAGTAGGTATCATCTCCAGACACTTACTGGGGCCGATGGGCATGGCTAGGCGAATCCTCCCCTTTCTCCACCTAGTCCAGTTCACTGACAAGTCAGTGGAGGGAAAGGATCATCCTTGGCTATTAACCCCTCATGGGAAGGCTTTGTGGGATGGAGATAGCAGCCTGGCGTGGGAGACAGGAGACCTTTTTCCCTGACACCTGCATATGGTGCGACTTCGGCACAGCCTCTCACATCCGGTGTTTTTTGTGTGTTTTCCGAGGCGTTTTGTGTTTGCTCCTTGGCCGGTGCTGGGAGGACTGGATTGGAAAGGAAAGGGATTTTCATACTTCATCTTTTTCTCGACGGGGCCTGAAACGTGAGCGCCTCCGAGGCGTTGCCGAATGAGGTGGTAATGTGTTCATCAGCTGGGAAATCACCAGACCTCAGAAAACAGGGAGGGGAGAGATGGAGGGACACACGAGGATTTGTGTCTGCCCATCTTCCCCTGGGCAACTGTGGTTTTTAGGATGCAGCTGGTGAATGTGAGGAGCGCAGTGTTGAGGAGCATCCCAACGGTGTTGGGAAAGCCAGGGGTTCTGCGTCAGTTTCCCCACCGTGGGCAGCAGCTGCTCTGGGGAGCTGTGTGGATGTGGCCATTCGTAGTGATGTGCTGCAAGTGGTGCTCCTCATCAAGGGTTGAGGGAGACATGAGAAGAGAGAGGACCCAACTCATTAAATACCTAAATATGCTAAAGGGGTGCCCAGGACAGCCTGCCTGCTGCAGGGCATGGGTTGACCCTTGGCTCTGTCCAGCCAGGTCCCATTTTCCTGTCTGGATACAGATCTCATCCATAAGACCTCGTGCTGACTGTGGTGGCGTTTCTCTAGACCTTGGTGTTCGTTTTCCCAGCATGACTCTTCCTTCGCCCACTCCCAGTGCCACCACACACCTATGAGTCTTCTTAGAAATCAAAGCACTTAATTTTTATTCTCAACTCTCCCTGGTTGTGCGTCTGTGGGATGCTCGGAGGTGGCACAGACCAGGACCTGGCTGTGCACCAGGTGCTACTTGTGTCAATAAAGCAGATTGAAGTCTCCTTTTTCGTTTGTGGACTCTCCCGCCCTTGCCATATTCAAGGAGCATTTGTCGGTTCCCTTTAGTTGCTCTCTACAGCCCCTTTCTCTTCCTGTTTATCCACCTCCTTTGTAAATTAAAGTCTCAGGCTCCACTCTTTCTCTGCATCTCATTGCTTTTATTGCCTGTCTCTGAACAGATACTCTTTACCCCTGACTTTTTTTTGTATACAGGATATCCAGGATTAATCAGAATGTTCCAGGTCAGGGCGTATCGTTGATTTACAGCGTCACATAAAAATTCCAGGTCTTTATGTATCACCTAACATTTTGTTTGCTATTTTAGCTGCGGCCACAGAGCAAGGGCTGACATCACTTTGCTGCCTGTTTTCAGCTAATTTAGGCTGCAGCAATGTATGTGATTAGTTCAAAATCTCCCTTTCAGCATGCGGTGCATTGCATTTGTCATCACACCGTGCTTCCTCAATGCCTGGCACTGCCGCTCACGCTGATGGTCTCCCCTATCCATCGTATTCTTGATTAGCCTAAATAGTATTATCATCTGCCAGTTTTTCCTCCTCATTGCTCAGCCCCTCTTCAAAGCATTAATAAACAGATTATAGCATGCTAAGCTTCGTCCAAAACCACGAGGCACAGAGAGCTGGCAGTGCCAGGCTCGGTCCGAGCTGCTTTGGCTGCTTAATAAATTCAGGGTCTGAGACATGAAGAAGGTGATAGCAAAAGGAGACAGAGAAAACTCCCATTGTTTTGTTACAAATAAAAGTGTTTCTATTTTTGACATGCCCACGTTGCTGCCCCATTCACTTTGTGAATGGTTAATACCAGTCTGCATAACCAAATATGCTCTTAGTGTTAATACTTTGAAATGCAACCATTGTGCATTTGAATAGCAAGGGCCTTTTTAGGGGAATACTTAGGACTTTGCTTTCATGGGAATAGTTTAATATGAAAAAAGTGTAGAGTATTATTGATGTGCGATACGGTAAAATTATGGATGTGGACATACAGCTGTAGTTAGATCAATAAATGTTATTAATGTGTAAAGATATAATTTTTATGTTTCTTTTTTTTTCCAAAGGGTTTTGTGGTTAGTTTGTATTTTGAGCTTATTGATGAAAGAATGGTATTTATTTTGAAAAGTCAATGATTCAAATCAGGGCAATTCTTTTAATGGGCTGTAACTTGTAAGCAGCATAATAAATTTTCTTTGTCATTTACAGAAGTATTTCCTTTTGTGCTCAAGATTAATGTGGCAGTCTTCAGGTCAATGGCTCCAGTTTTCCCTAAGGTAAATTCTGGAGGTGCTGAGCTGGCCTCTGCAGGGTGAAAGCAGCTTGTGAGCAAAATCCTTTAAAATTTGCATTATTTACGAAAGGAAGCAAGGGAAGAGTGATCACAGCCACGTTCACAATTTTCCTATGAGTTGCCCAAATTGAAATAAATGTAATTATTAAAGTACATAGGAAATGTGGCAGAAATAGCACGTCTATGCTCTGGTTTGTAGCCTCACGGCTTCTTGGAAGCAGCTGCTGCTCTGGCGGCTGCGTCAGCATTAGCAGACCTGCACTTCATGAAGGTCCCTTCCCATCTTCAATCAGGTGGTTTTTTTCTACAGTATGCCCTGGCAGCGACTTCTGATTTTTTTTCTGAATGAAAACACCGTGAGAGTTGTGTCTTGTGCTTGCTGTAACCAACTGTTTGATGGTTGCACTGAGCAGCCTGCAATTGCTGTGCTGGGTGGAGGAGCTGCCTGTTGCTCCCTCTTCGCTTCCCTGTTTATTTTGTTTGTTTTGCTTAGAACTTCACTATGGAGAGGTTGGGAACTGCACTGCAGCTTGCCTGCTTCCAAAATGCTCTACATAACCTACTTTGAAATGCTGGCTGGGAAGTGGAAGGAGAGCTCCTACCTTCGAGGGAGTGCCCCAGGGGTGCCGTGCCCCCTCCACTGGCTCTGGCTTTCCTGTTGTCTCAGGCAAGCTGTGCTCTTCATAACCCTGGGCAAGAGCTGATCACAGATGGGAGAAGGACTCAGTTGGCTTTATTTCTGTCTTTGCATTGGTGAGACCAAATTTCTGCTCTGACTCTGAATTCAGCTTGGGTCCCTGCTCTCCAGACTCCCACTGCACTCCAGAGCTGTTGGGAATATTGTTTCTCCAAAACCTCCATTTCCCCTTTTGGAGGATGGTGGTAACTTTCTTCTGCTCCTATTTTACTCAGTAAATAGGATGAAAATAGATGAGGTCATTGGTGTCTATACAGGCAAATTTGGCCTCCATTTTCTGTTTACTAGGACTGCATTAGTTATGAATAATGGCGCGTCAAACTACTCGCTCCAAGCAATTTATTCATGGGATTTGGCCCCGCTTGCTGTCTGAGAGTTGCCTGCCAACAGGATCTGATTTTTAAAATACACTTACAAACATGCAGCCGTTTGCCCAGTCTGTTTGCAAATACATCTGGGCCTCTGGGTGCTCAGCCCTTCTCTCAGGGTGGCACAGCTGGGCTCCAAAAATCACATTCTGGTGTTTGAATCTGTGCATGGGCAGTGGCCGTGTCCTTTGAACCAGTTAAAAGAGATGGAAGACAATAAGGCATGGGTGATTTTAAATAGTCTTCTTTCCCTTTTTGCCCCAAGGAATGCCATTATGGGAAACTGGCGGCACACACGCAATCCCAAGCCTTTGAGACAGGATTCCCTCCCTGACCCAGGAGAGACGGCAACAACTTCTAGCTCGTTTCTTGCCGTCTGGCAAATTTTACGTCTGATTTTTTGCTCTGTCACGTCCCCGCAGAATAACCATTGATTTATATAGCGTCCGAGTCCAAAACAAATGCTGGATACCTGTATTCTCTCCAAGAAGGGGTCCTGCTCCCCAAACTTGGATTAGAAAGCCAAAACCAAAGGGAAACCCCCACTTGCTGTGATGCTGGTGGAGAAGGGACACGATAGCCCACGTGTGACCAGAGGCAACAACGGGCCAGCCCTGCTCTGCTGCTGGTAGGATGTGCCTGCCCCGTACGCTGCTCTTTTCCCAGGCACTGCTCGCTTGATTGATTGCTTAATTCGCGTGCTTCTGCGATAGCGACTGTCATGCAATGGCTCTTTTGTCACGCTGGACTGAAGGATTTTATTCTTGGGAGACAGTTTAGGCTCCGAGATGCTTCCCGAGAATGCCTGGGCTGTTGTTCCCATGGGCCATATTTGGAAATCCCAACCATTTCTGCTTGGCCAAAAGCACCAGTTGATTTTAAGGGACGTTTTGTTTGTGTTATTGTGCAAGTTTCTGGCCCCTGATGGTCTTGAAAGGAAAAAAAAAAACATGTTCCCAGCTCACAAGACATTTGTACTAATTAAACAGCAGGGAATTGGCTTCACTTCACCACAGGTTTGGTTTTTAGGCTTCTGTCAGGCTTTTTGCACACAGATTTCTACAGACCTCATTAATATGGATGGTAGATGTTGTACAAAGTTGGGCAGTTTTTTCCTCTCAAAGCTGCTGGGTTACAGACTGAAGATTAGGGATGTATTCCCACCACCCAGTCCCATTTCCTGCAGTTCCAGATCGCCTCCCTTGCCTCTACAGGAAGGAGGCTCCTCAGTTTATTAGGGGGTGATTTATGCCAGGAGCCTGTCCAAGGTCCTTTGTGCTGCTGCCTCTCTCCCTGGCTATAGAGGGATTTTGGGAGATCTCACAGCCAAGACAGAGAGAAGGATGCACAACCTCCCCTAGGTACCACACCACAACTGAAAGTCTTACTACTTTTATTATTAAATGCTGGAGCCATTGGTGAACTTGGGAATCTCCCTTTGTCCCAAGGAAGTGAAGCAGTCCCTGGAAAGCCACCAACAGATTGGTCTTTGGTGATTAACCTCTGCTGCCAGTGGAGCAGGCTGGGGGCCGTGACAGGAGAACCCTCTGGACTGTAATAGATGCCCTGGTGTTACTTGGAGTGTTGGGACCACAGGGGCAAAGCTCCTGCTCCCCACAGTTTGAAGCAAGGGACTAAATCCCTCAGCCCACATCAGGGCAAGCCCCTGCTTCTTGCTCCAGCAAGGTCTCTGATTTCGACCACAAATTCCCCTCCTTCATCCGAGAGATTCTCCCTGAAACACCCACCCCTTCCAAGGAATATGAGGATTTTTTTCTCTCCCCCTCCTGTGCAAAATCACACAGTCAACAAAATCTTTTCCAGCGTTAATCCTCAGCTATGCAGGAGGACTCCTCCGGCCCCGCGATAGTAGGGGAGAGACAGATGTTCAGCAGATAATTAGTGCAGTTGTGCAGCGCCTTCCTGCTCGAAGCCGGGATGCCAGAGCCTCCAAGTAAGTTGCTGTGTCTGCCTGCATTGCTTTGTGCTGCAAGGCCTCTTTGAAACACTAGCACCGACGGGACTTGCTGCTTTAGGAGACACCGTGCTCCCCAGAAAAGTCCTCTCTCGCCCCAGTTCCCAGAGTTGTTTCTTCTCTGTTACCCGTTAAAGCGTCACTGAGCCTCTCCGAAGTCTCTTCCCTGTGGTTTATCCCCAAAAGAGGTGCTCATTTTTCCCTTTTGGAAGTTTTCTGAAGTCAAGGGTTAAATCTGGGGACAGAACCAGCTCTTTCCCACTGAGGATAGCAGCACTGAATGCAAAAGGAAGTGACAGTTTCAGCACAGGGCGGGGAGACACTAACAGTTTCTAGAGGTTTCATTTCTTAATTTCCATCGTATGGTTGTTTTCAGATGCTGCCAGAAAAGGCATAGGCTGATTTTGGTTGAAAACCAGGGAAGAGGAGTCCTGACTCCTATTTGACAAACGGTGTGAAGTTGGGTTGCAAATCCCTTGCAGAAACTGGGCTTTGTGGGAACAGGTGGCTCCCTTTTACATTTTTCCATGGTGGTCCTGAGATCCGTCATCAGCTTAATTTTTTCCTAGTAATCAGTTTGTGTGGGTGTGATGGCATCTTTTAAAAAGCCAGGTCATTCACAGGGCACTGGAGTGCAGCTGGGGGATGTGGCACAAGCCTGTCCTCACAGTGGGACTCCTACACCAACATCTGAGGATACCTGTAAGGAGAAGCTGGCGGCCACGGTGGTCAGAGATGCCCACAGTGTTAGAAGCACTGGATCCTGCTACGTGAGAGGTCCTAATGGTTGAACTCAGTGAGATAAGAGGTCTTTTCCAACCTTAGTGGTTCTGTGGTTCTTGATTTATGTGGCTCATTTCTCCCTGACTGGGAGGGAGTGGAAATGGGGAATGCTATTCCAGTTTCTCAGGGCAGCAGCATCACCCCCTGAGGATGAGCACCTGCATGCCTTCTGGTGTGAAGAAGACCCGCCCAAACTTCCTCTGTGGCATTCCCCAGCTGCCTCTCCCTCCTGGACTCCATTTCATCTCAGACTAGGATGTTTTGCAGAGCTTCTGCCCCTCCAGTACTGCTCCCCAGATAAAGTGCCTATGGCAGCTCATCATGCTGGGTCTGATGAGAGCTGGCAGCTCATTGCATCCATTTGAAGGCAGCCTGGCGTGGGTAGACCTACACCAGGGCACGCTCCTTTAACATGCTTTTCAGCAAAGTTAGTGCTGTCTTTTAAATCTTGCTTATTTATACAGAAGCACTGCTTGTTTTCTGTGTGCTCGTGGGGTGGGGATGACCTGAGACGAGGCTGGCCATGTTTGGCCCCAGAAGTTGGAGCAATTTGTGCAACTGGAGAGCCCAAAAGTGGAGCCAAATAGCTTCATCCTTCCTCTGTTCTCCTCTGGGCAGCTTTGTAGCTCGCTCAATATTCACCGTGCAGCATGAGCGTACTGTTCACAGCACCTAGTGCTGTAAGATTAGTCTTTTGGGGTTTTTCTTTGTTTAAAAAAAACCCTCTTTCAACCAAAAAAAGGGCAACTTTTGATGCATGTCATTCCTCCCTTCTTGCATATGTTCATTTTTGATTCAAACACACTGTTGAAACCTTTTCTTCCCTCGCAGAGCAAAATCCCCTGGAAAAGAGCAGAGCCTGCTTGTGTGCATTTATTTTTACTGGATCTTGAAATAATTTGTTACTTAAAAGGAGAGGGGGGGAAAAAAAGTCTGTTCCTGATTGAGACCACTGAGCATTACTGCGATAGAACCAAAAATAATAAGGTAACAAGCAGCTCTAACCTTAGCTTAATCAACACGTCGTTAAGATCAAGTGTGTGGAGAGGTAGCAGCTCAGTGTCTCTGTGCCTGGCATGATGCTCTTACGGGTGAACTGGGAGGCTTGGTGACCCAAGAAATGCATCACAGTTTATTTCTTATTTGAGTGTTTATTCTTTAGCCCCGGTGAATAACCTAAGTAATTTTTCCAGGGGAGACCTGCAACACTCGTAGCAATTTTCAGGTACAAGTGGGAAGAAATGAGTATTGTGAGAAAGGGCAGCGTGTGACGAGGGAAGATTTGCTCAGAAGTGCAAGCAGGTCCAGATCTGGATCCTCGGCTGCTGAGAGCAGTCAGTAAAATGGGAGATGACTGAAAGCTTTTAGTGCCAGAGCTATTTGTTGACGTCCGAGGCAGATCGCTTTCTGATCTCATCTCCCCTTGCGCTGGGCTTGGAACCAGAAGGAGAGGTAAATGGGTCAAGATTCCCAGGGGGGCAGTGAGAAGGGCCAAAAAGCAGGCGTCCATGGGGGGAAAACAGTCGATTTGGCAGGTCTGGAGTTCATTGAGAAGTTATTGCTTTGGAAGGCACAGGAATATCTGTTGGGAGTCATAGAAGAGTTATTGGTGTTGGAAGTTACGATGTAGAATTATGGTGGAGAATATAGAGACCCTTATAGAAGCTCAGCAAACCTGTGAATCCATCTATCTAAGCACCCTCAATTCCCACTGAAATCCTCTTGGAACAATAATAATCATTTAACAAAGGAAATGGTTTTTGACCCAGACAACTAAATGCATTTCCGCTTAGTGCTTCCCAGCCCTCGCCTGATGCTCAGCCGTGTGTTGAGGTTGCCTGTTATTTTCCCAGACATCAAAGGCTTTGAAGGAAAAAAAAAATGCAACTGGGGAAAAACTGATCGTTTGCCATGAAAATCTACCCTGAAAAGAGCAGTCTGAAGAACAATTAGCCAGAGGTATGCAAGCAGATTGCAAAGGAAAACAGGGCTGGGGAGGATTCCCCTGGGAGAGGTGGTGCAATGCCCTGCTGGTACAGGAGTGGTTAAGGAGGATGAGGGCATTGCAGTGACATTAATGTCTCCTTTCATCAGGTTTTGTTAGGGTGGGCGGTGGAGGGGAATCCACTCTGAAGGAGAGCTGTCAGGAGGGAATGGATGAAACCTGGGGCTTTGCTCTGCCTTTGGAATGCCAGGTCCTGTCTAATACATCAAAAGCCCAAAGAGCACCATGCCCTGGATGGAGGGACTGATCTGCAGCTACCCTCTCTCCTCCAGCTGGGGAACTGGGGCTCTGAAGTAGTCTTTCCTGTAACAGGAGGGGATGGTACCCGCACAGGGCTGCTGCTGGACATCTTTAGCACAGACACCTACCTGCGCCAGCTGTCCTTCTCTGAAGCCCCTTTTGGGAGATGAATATTTAAAGCTAAGTGATAATTTTGGGTCACGAAAACTTTCTACCTGCGAGCTGCAATGTCTCTGCCTTGACAACGGAGAGAAATAAATCCAGCCTTGTATCGTTCTGTCTGCAGAAGATACTGTGAGCATCTAGGAAGGACCTGAGTCCCTCTGCAGTGCCAGTGACATGGGGCCACATGCAAGCACTGAGTTAATTTTGCCATTGCAGTCTCGTTCCTTTATTTTTTGCATGTATTTTGAACTAAAGAATCATTCTGAGAAGGGATCAATAGCTCAGCCAAGTGTTCAAGTTATTAACTCACAAACAAACAGTGTCAGGGCTGATGGGAGGAGGAAGAATGTCAATTTTCTGTGCAAATGTTATTGTGAGGAGCCATCAAGGGGTGTTTTATTTAGCAAATCAGGGCTATAGGAAACTGCTGTTCCCTTGCTGGGAGAAGGGAGAGAGTTGAGGAATCAAATTATGTATCTGGTAAAGTGTCTCAGGGGGTTAACCTTCAGGCTGAGGGTCAGCCTGAAGGGACCAGTTGGGGTAAGATGTCATGTGTGAAGGATTCCTCTCTTATCCGTCTGCCCATCTATCTCTGCTCCCTCCAGTGAAAAAGCTCTCTGCTGAGTCTCCTCTCTCCTCTCCCCTCACTTTTGGGATGTTTGCCTTCACAGGCAAAGGACATGAACCTGTCCTGATTCTTTCCGTAAGAGGAAAAATGAGAGCTGTCCTCTTCAAGTCATCCTCCATTGGAAGTGGCTGATAGAAAATGGGGAATCACCCACTCATCACCCTTGGGGCTACCCACAGAGCAGAGTGTGCGTCTCAGCCTCCTTCAAATCCTCATCCTCGTCTTGCCTAGACTGGTGTACCAGTGTTTTACATCCCCTCAGATCATGTCAATCTCATTGCCTTGTGCCCGTAATAAAGAGTGGCAGAGGGCTGGAATGCCAGGCTGGCAGTTGGGGTTGTCCCAGTTCTCAGCAGATCCAACCATGCTTTAAATATCTTTGAAATCCCAGCCCTTTTCCCCTGTTACTTCCCGTGTCAGCAGTGACTCAGTATATAAAATGTATTGCCAAGGTCGGAGTGTATGCTTTGAAATCTCAGCTGCCACAGAGGAGGTGGCTTTGCAACACATAAAGTGTAGTTGGTGCCTTGCCACATCTCAGACTTGCGATGTTCCATGCAGTGTGCTCTCTTGCCTGATGCTTAGGAAGTACATGGGGGAAAAAACCCTCTATTTAATTGCCCAGCACTCAGGTTTGTTGTGCTGCTAAAAACAGAGAGGGTGAGGATTTCTCTTATGTTTTGGTGTGGATCTCTCTTACTGAAGTTTTTGCAGCCGGTGTGCTGAACCCTTATCCTGCAAGGGCGTTGCTGTGACACCAAAAAGCACAGGGAGGGCTACAGCAGGGAAACCTCAGGTTAAACCTGCTCAGGTTTAATGTGTTCCTTGATGAGCTTCCAAATCCAGCTGTTACTGTCGGGCAGAGCACGTGCAGGTGCCATCCCTCCGCCCTTTTCTGCGAGGCAAGTTCAGAGCTGGTTTTGGGAGGGCAATGCTCTGCTCTGTCCCAGCGTGGGTGCAAGGCCTGGGAGGGCTCCTGCCCACCTAAACCCCCTCACTTTGCACCACCAAGAGCACTCTCCTCCCCTTTCTGCTGGTAAAACCTTACAGGTCCTCAGGAAAAGAGAGCCTGATGTTTCCAGGGAGCGTGCAGCCACTTTGCCTTTGCAAGCCCGTAACAATAGGGTGGAAAAGAGCCTTTCTAGTGCCGTGCAGCCATCTGACACTTAAGAAAAAAGTGTGCAATTGAGGCAAACATCTTCTGGTGTTCTTGTGATGCCTCTATTTCCATAATTCTGTGGGGGTCAGTGGCTATGTTAGGTAAACCCCTGCCCACTGAAAGGGGTCTGGCTGCAGTGGTGCATCACAGCCTGGGAGCTTTGTTTCCCCTGGAAAGCAGCCAGCCAGGTTTTGGGATTCGTGATTGTAGAGTCCTGACGCTTTCTAGGTGTGTAAGGCAGAGGGACCCAGTGCTCCTGGACCCAGCCATTGTTTCTTTGCTTGCTGAACCACATCTCTCAAGCTAGATTTTTAGGTCCTGATGTCCCAGTTGCTGGAAGCAACAGATGTCATGCCAAACCCACTTGGCTGCACGACTGTTGCTTTACACACCTTTTGCTCACACATCTGAACATCCCAGGCATGCTCCTGTGAGCATTGCAGTGTCTTACAGGCTGATGAAAAGCCTTTTCCTCAATTAGAGGTGGAAAAAGTAGTGAGGGGTGGCACTGGGTTCCTATCCATTGACCTTCTCCCAGTGCTGGTTTGCTATGCAACATCATGCTGGGTTCCTGGGAGGAAGTGCATGAGGTGCCTTGCTGAGCAGCAGTCATGTACCAGAAAGCAGTTGTCTGCAGTTTTGTGTTGCGTTTCTTACCCTGAAAAGCTCTTATTTTCAAACACAATCTGGTGGTGACTTTCTGCTGTGCACATTATGCCCTCTGACTCATACACCAGAGGAGCTCGGGGTAGAGAGGGGTGGTGGTTTGCAGGGCAGAAGAAGTTGTGTGAGGAGCCAAAACAGCCAAAGCTTTGCCCTTGGATGAAACAAGAAAATCTGGCCATAAAGTCCAACACTTTATTCCACATACAGCAATTCCTTTTAAAAAAAATAAAAATGAATGAGCCCTTCATATTTTTGCAGAGCTCTGGTCCCAATCAAATAGCTGGACTGGGAGAAGCATTAGAAAATGGGGGAACAATCTCATGTTAGTCCACTGGGAAAGTTAATAGACATTTTCCATCCCAAATTTGTAGGATTCTGGGCTTTTTGCAATAGCTGTTTCACTTAAACCACAGCTCTGTGCATTGCCTTGCTCAAACTGACGGCTCCTTCCCCTCCAGCGGCCCCGCTTGTCTCATTAAAGCTCCCACCTTTCCGCTGCTCAACTGAAAATCAACAAAGGGAAATTTAGGCTGGATATCAGGAACAATTTCCTCAAGTTGACCGTGAAAACGCCTCCAGGGAGGAGCAGCGGAGGCTTCATTGCTTGCAGCGTTTAATGGGTTTCCCATCTAGGTGTGGGAGGGAGGGCAGCCTGTGCTTGGAGCCATCTGGAGAACTCTGGGCATCCCTGGCTGTGGGCAGTGGTCTTGCCCTTTTTTTGATCATTTCCCTAGGGACAAGCAGAGCAGGTGTTGCTGATTCTCCTTCCTTACTGCTCTCACCCCAGCGCTTCAAGCATGTCAGTGCAGAGGATTTCCCCATTAATAAACCCTGAGATAACTCCCTGCCTGGGACAGCGACCGAGGCATATTTGACTTGAAACAGCATGTGCTTGCTAGCTGTCCAAAAACTGATTTCAGGTGAGAGTAACTCCACACGTGTTCTGGAAAAAGCAGGCGCCTTCCTTCAGTGACTCACGTTGTTTCAGCATCTCATCCTCGGCCCTGTGTTCGCTGGAAGGGGGTTTCACTCACAGTTTTGCTGTCCCAGCTTGGCTTGGCTGTTCCCCATGTTGGGGCAAGCCAGTGGCTGCACTGCTGGGTATTGCTGCTCTGTTATTTATTGTATGGATGGGGAAGTGTTTTTCCAAATGGAATGTGGTGTCCTGCTCCATGCTCCATCATGGCGAGTGCACAGAGCACTGCCAGGGCTGAATCCTGGCATCAGCACATTGCACCTTCTCTACATTCCCTAAGGAACAGCCCCTGGAGAGAGTCGCAAAGCATTCCCTTTCTGAGGAGGCTGGTTGTGGCATGTCACCATGTTGGGATTTGATTTCATGCTGGACTTTTAAACTAATTATCTTAACTGGAAATGCTGTGTCTCACATCAATCCTGCTTGACCAAACAAAGGGGCAGGGAGGATGGAGGAGCTGCTACTTTACTGAGGTTAGTCAGCTTGAATGGAGCAAACCATGTTTTCCTGGAGGGAATGCTTGCTGCAGAACTATCATGGATGATGCTTTGGGGCAGAGGAGACCTGGAAAGAAGCAGGCATAGGCAGGGCTGCCATTTCTGGTTGGCGGTGCAGGCAGAAAGTGCTCAAAGATGAGAGGTTCTGAGTCAAAGTGAAGCAAACATCCTGAAGAGCTAAGCTGAGGGGTCAGCCTGCAATTCAGGCAATGTGAGAGATGGGAAGAAGAGGCAACAAGGAGAAAACAAAGCCCTCAGGGGAATGAAACCCTCACTCAAACTCCTGCAGCATGCTGGAGGACTTCCTGGAGATCAGTGGTGTTGAGGAACAGAGAACCTAAGCATCCTACAAGGGTATTTGATCTTACCTTGGATCACTTTTAGCCTGGTAGCCTGGTACATGGAAAAAGGCAAAGAAAGATCTCATAGTTTAGCATCCCATCATATGGTTGCTGTTGTGGGAGCTTTGGAAGGAGAAGGGATCCTCCAAACATCTGTGGTGTGAGAGGGAGATGAGTGTTTCCGCAGCCCACGTTCCTCCTGGTGCCATGTGAGTATCCTGTGGCTGCTCGTGGGCATTCCCCGTGCAGTGACCTTGTGAGGCCGTACATATGACGGAGAGAGAAACCCCAGGGCTTCTGGGGACCACCGTTTCAGGGTGTTGGCAGGTAGTATCCCACAGTGATTTTTCTGGGTCACATGTCCTTCCTTTCCCACCCTCTCTCCACAGCTGGTGTTGAACAAATGCAGAGGAGGACATTTAATCCTTTCTTTGAATAATTTCATAACCTAAGGCTAAAGGTTACAGATGAGCATGGCCTGTGGGGGACAGGGAACAGTTGAAGGTCCTGGTCAGTGTGACAGGAGGTGGTGTCAGTGCAGCAGCCGCCAGGCTGTTTTAAAGCAGAACCCTCTCTAGATAGCTTTTAAAAATGTACGTGATATCTCACAAAAACATGGTCGGGGTGTGGATTCCAGCTGTGCACTTCAGAGATTTCCGATCTTTTGTTTCCCGTGCATGAACCCAACGCACTAATCTGCAATTTGGGTCTGACTCTGCTCTTTGCTCCAGCCGGTGGAGCTGTGCCGGGAAGTGGGACGCCACGTGTGACCCACAAGGGCTCGGCAGAGAGCAAGCCAGGAGCAGCGAGGGGGAAGGGGAGCAGGTTGGGCTTGATTTCTGTGGCTCAGTTTGCAGAACGCTGTCTTGCCGTGCAGGACACTGCTGGGAGATGGGGCATCTCCTTGGATGCTCTTCTAAAGGCTGTGGATCCTTGCAGCGACCTGCTGCCCTCACAGAAGAAGCACAGTGTCAGGGCTCTGCTGGCCTGCACCCACATCCCAGCTCTCTGAGGAGGCATTGCTTGGAGTCTTGCTTTTGGTGCAGTGATGTGCCCTGAAACTGCAGGCTTTGGGCAGCATCCCATGAGGGTATAGTTGTCACTGATACGAGTTCAGGCAGGCTCTGAGTAGGGGCAGAGCTGGTGCAGAGCCCATTTTCCTTATGCATCACAGAGGACCAGCATGATGGGGGTACATCTCCAGGCCTTTTCTCTATTAGCATTGTCCTTAGTCCCTCCAAGATGTGCCCCGGGTGTGTTTGCCCTCCTGGGCACAGGAGCTTCATGGGGACGCCCGTGGCATCACTGGGGAGACTCACGAAACAGGATGAAGACCTGCACAGGAGCCAACACCAGCAGGATCCATGTCAAGCAGTCTAGAGCCAAGTTATACGCAGGCAGCTGGGTACACAGGCCTCAAGAGTTTCTTTGGAAGGCGAAGCCACAGCCATGTAACACAGGCAGGGCTGTTCCTGTAGCATGCTGTGGGCTGGGAGCAATTCCCTTTGGGAAGCCCAGATGCAGCCCTGCAGCCTTTCCCCCAGCTTTCTTAATTTCATCACTGACTCTGGCGACGTGAGGGTTTCCCTTGTGCCACGAATGCTTGTTTTGCAGTGGAAGTGACATTTGTTTCCTGCAATGACGACACTTTGCCCTTCCAGAGCCAGCTGAATTCTTGCTAATCCTCCGTTCCCTCGATTCACACATTTTTTCTTCATTCTGCTCCTAGACCACAGCGCTTCGCTAAGCGTCACAGTCAGCAGCAGGTAATTTAAGCACACATCTGCTTGCAATCTGGGAGGAAGGAGAGAGGCAGTTTGTCTTTGTTAAAAGCTCGGCGGTCATTGCTCTTTGCTTACCTGGTGGCATTAAGACTTTTCTGTGGCTCTGTGGGGGCCAGGTGGGAACCAGGGGTCGGCTAGGATGGGGGTACAGTGCCTGGCTCTGATGCCTTGCCTGAGGGTATTGTTGGGGATGTCCAGCCACGGTTGATGTGCTGTATGACCCAACTTGAGTGCTGATACCTGCCAAGTTTGGCTTCCTCATCTCTCTTCCCTTAGGTCTCCTTCTTGTGACTGCTGGACTTTCAGCCTTCTCTGGTGAAGGCTCGCTGTCCTGCTGGCTGATGGCACCCAGGTCTGACAGACTGAGAAAGCCACTGGGGTCAGCGCCCAGACCCGTGCCCTTATTTCAGGAAAGCTGTGAGGTTTTGCTCCCATCCCTATAGATGAGACAGGGAACACAGAACTCACAGGAGGAGGTTGGAGCTATTGCTGGGGGCGTAGGGAGATTAAATAGCACGAGCCTGTAGGAAACCGAGGCTTGTCTCCTTCCAGTGCTTCAGGGCAAACTTATTTCAGCAAATCCTCCATCCCCTATTGCTATTCCATCTCTTGGGCTTCCTCTTAATACACTGAGATGCTTGGTTTATTTTTGGAGCTGCCCACTCCCCACCGGCAGAACAGACATGCCAGAGCGTTTATGTGTCAGAAAGGCTGAAGGTCTGGAAATCAGGAGGTAACTGCTGATTTTCCTGGGGAAATTAGGACATGTCCCTGTATTTTTCCAAGGAGCTGTAGGAGTGAAGCAGTGCTGAGAAGCTACCATGAGAGATTTGGGCTGTGAAAGGATGCTGCAACCCCGAAACACTTCACATGCACCCCTTGCAGACCCCTTCTTTCCAGTTCCAGTCCCTGTGACTAGTTTTTAACTGCATTGGAGCCTTTCTTTGTGTTTTGCTAAGTTTAGACTGCTTGCCTTTTCTCTCAGTTTCCCAAAACAGCTGCTGAATGAAAGACAATCTTTTTCTGATATTCAATACCATAAGCAGGAGTGATTTGAAAATGTGTTGATTCCTTAGACTGTGGGAAAAAGACCTGTACTGCTGGCAAAACTGGGCTGAAAAGTAATGTGGGTTTTTTCAGGGTGGTTTTTTTTCTTTTTTCAATAGGTTCATGGAAAAACAACTCATATTTCTTCATTGCTTTGAATTTTCCCTAGAGGATTCCAAGGGGCTGAAGTCTTGTATTTCTATACACTTGTTTGCAGAGGCGGCAAAATACAGTGGATTCACACAAAAGCCTCAGATTTGGCAGTATTGGAAAAAGGTGATCTGTGTAATGACCCGAAGCATCGTTCTTAGAGCCCGAAAAAGCCAGACATCCCAAGGGGAGCCCGATGCCAGAATTAGCTGAACTCACAGCCACCATCAGTGGGGTGAAGTGGCTGTCCCGCGGCCGGTGCCGGAGGAGCTGTGCTTCCCGGCCCTGGCTTTGACACAGATGTTTTGTGTCATACTCGGGTCCACTGGCAGCAGTGCAGGGGCTTTCCACTCCCTGTGCCTTCAGGGCATCCGTGAGGGAATTGCTCCCACCATCAGGCTCGACCCTGCTGGCTAAGTGCGGGGTGAGAGGCTGATACCCGGGCTTGGTGCAGATGCTGTTCTGCCGGCTCTGCGTGGGCCTTCCTCCACCCAGACGGCAGCCTCAGGTCCTCTAAAGATTGCATATTTGAGATATGTGTAACATTAGTCCACGTAAATCACATCAAGCCCATGGTTTCCAGCACTGCTGGCTTGGGCTCTTGCAGACTGGCTTGCTGTCACTCAGCCATGGGCCGTCTAGGTTAGCTTAATGAGGAAGCCAGACTAAGATGAAATAATTAATGCAGCTGTAGGAGTCTTTGGGGAATAAGGGAGCTGGCCCAAATCTTCCTCCCCAACCAAAGCAGTCCAGGCCTTTGTGAAGGTTCGGAAATTCTCCATTTCCACTGGGTGCTGAAGGTGGGTCTGTGGTCCTTCCAACCCAGGATGCTCCCAGGAGCTCTGTGAATCAGCTGCATAGGCATGGAGATCTGGACCAGCTTCAGGGCAGCAGCTGGGCTGGGACTGTGAGCAAGGAGCATTGTGGGGGGTCACGGGTGTTTTGGGAGGGTCAAACTCCCATGAGAAGAATGAGGAAAATGGTGCCAGGCTCTGGAGGATGCTCTGTGGTTGGGATGCTCTAGTTGGCTCTGAGAGCTGGGAGACGGGCCAGAGACCTCTCACTCAGGGCTGTCCCTGCTCCAGCAGTGCAAACGGGCACTGACAAGGGGAGGTACCCACTCCTGCTGTGGTCCTGCTGCTCAGCACGAGCCCAAATTAAAGAAGGTTTATTTAGTAAACCCATTCCAGGATAAAGCTTTTGATTTATAGGCACCCTGATAGCGCTCCAAGGAGAACTTGTACAACTTTAACTGCATTTTCTCAGCATCACACCAGCCCAATAAAAGAGAGTTCATATGCGCTGCACAAATTCTCACTTCCAATATAAAAAAGGTTTTATGAGACTGGAAGTCTCACTGGCTCTGTGGGGCCGGGTGTATTGGCGGATACTCCGCATGACAGACCCTTGATTCCTCTTTGAGTTGTCAGACTTCAGTAGCATTTACAGCTATTTAGCTATCAAATTTTATGTGCGGCTCTGAGAGAAATGTGTCTTTTAAATACTGCTCTGTCTCATAAACAGCAGTCTGTTAAACCATGTCAACGGTACAAGCAGTTTGTGAAGTCCTTCAGTGCAATCGCCTACAGGTCCACTCGTTACCTGAGCAGCAAAGTTCTGAATGACTCACCAAGTTAATTTCTCGAGCCAGTTGTCTTGGCTGGGGATCAGCTTGCCAAGCAAAACCTGGTAATAACCATGCTCCAGCAGCCCACATTCAGGTCATGTTTTAGGTAGAGTCTCACTTGCTCGGTGCTCACTCAGACAAGGATCTGGTGTTTGTCATCTGCACTATGGTTATATCAAGAAGCCATCGGCAAGTTCACATCCCTGATTTTCCAACCCAAAACCTTGAAGCTCAGGATCCTCTCCTTTCTACAGAAAAACCCTTCAGTCTTCTCTTTGGTCCTCCTCCTCAGAGAAGGAGCTGGAGGCAGGATATTGCCAGGGTGCTATCCTTGACCTTGGCCATAACAAAATCCCTTCACTGCCCCTTCAAACTTCCCCCTAGGATATCCCTTTCCTGTTGCTTTCCCCCTCTGCTTTTCCCAGCCATGGTTCAGGGGAACAGCATGTACCACATTACATCTCCACTCTATTTATTTGGTGACCCAAGCTGAGCCTGTTTGTGTCAGATGAGGAACAGAAGCTTTCTCGCCCTTTTTGCCGATAGTGCAGTCACGCCAGCTCCAACACTGGGATATAATTTATGGACTCTGAGCAACAGTTCGGAGCTGAGCCAGACATGAGCTTTCAGACTCTTTTATTTCATTCTTTACTTCTTTTTTTTTTTCCTTGTTATTATTTTAGCATAAACTGGTGACTTTATGAGTGTATTTTCGAGCCTGCACCACTTTGAAGGTGCAGACAGTGCGAAGAGCCCGGGCTGTGGGCGCCTTCACCCCGAGGCGTGGGGTAACGAGCACTTGGATGCCTAATTGCTGCCGTGCGCTGCAGGCTGGGAGGTTTGCTCTCCCATCGCTGCCGTTTCCGTGTGCAATGAGCCAGGGGGACGGCGAGGAAAAATACATATATACATATATATATATATATATATATATATATATATATACACATAAGTGCGTGTGCAGCATGGTTATTTTCAAATATGAAATTGCACCTGCAAAAATAGAAGCCAGGAAAAGGACTGGCAAGCAGCTTGGATCTGGGAGGCGCCATGCGTGCGGAGCAGAGATGGAGACGGCGTCTCCGAGTTCCTTTCCCATGCTCGCGACGCCTGATAGTTTTAGCGGACATTGCTTTTCCTCCCACTTGCATTTCAATTAATCATCTGCTTGTCAGCGCTCTTCTCCCCAGCTCCCCTCCCCGCCAAGTCCCGGGGAGCGGTGCGCACACATGCAAAGCGCCCATGCACGCAGGCTGCGTGCTGACGGGCTTGGCCGCTCGTTAATCACTTACTGGTGTCATGCAAGGCGGTCCCCGCAGAAGGGAGTTTGGAAAAGGGACAGACAGCCATCTCCTCGGTCTCCACTTCATCAGCGGGGTTGAGCTGAGCGCAGGATCTGGCCCTGACACATCGCAGTCCCGTGGTCTGTTCGTCTCCATGGTCTGCGTCCTGCTCCGGGCAGAGAGCTCCTCAGATGTGTTCGCCCAGATTTTGCTTTCCAGTATGTTTGAAAGGAGCACTGAGCAGGGCCATCCCGCTCAGAACTTGTGGGGGACCTCATCATGTTTAATTTTTCTTGGCGATGGCATGTTCATCCATCCAACCAGGTAAGAAATGGCCTGGGAAGTCTCTAGTCCAGAATCCTGCCCCAGGCAGAGTGACTACTGAGTGTGGACCAGTTTACTTTGCCTGTTTTGGTTTTGAAAACCTCCAGGCTTAGGTCCTACAACCTGTCTGGGTTCATCTTCCAGCAGGTGACTGTCATGAGACTATGCCTTCCTTATAGCAAGCCTGAACCTCTCCTGTTTCAGCTCTTGCAGCTCATGCCTGTTGTCTCTCATCTTCCCACCATGGAGGAAACAGCCTGTCTCCATCATCTTGGTAATCTCTAAGTAGGTGCTATCAGGTTGCTGTTCGATCCCTCCAAAACCATCACTTTGCAGGATGCACAAGCCCTGTTCTCTCAACCTGTCCTCATCCCCATGTGCCTCATCCTCATCACCACCCTTCATGGACTTGCTGGAGGTCAGCATTGCCAGTCTTGTACCAGAGCCCCAAAACTGGGCACAGTGCTCCAGATGTGGTTTAAGGACTTTTTTATTTTTCCATTTAATTTTTTTTTTTCCGTACTGGATCTTGCAGACCCTGCCTAGGCATACGCTTGGCATCAAATTTCCCCTCCAGTTGGGAAAGGTTGCCAAAAAATATGAAAATTAATAAAGTCTGTGTGTGTGTGCACGCTAGTGTGCACACTTATTTAGGCATGGTTCCTGTTTCAAAGATTCAGTGGATTTTTTTATTAATACTTTTCACAAGTGTCTGTAAGAACTACAATTTGAGCCCTGCACAAGGGTGCTGCTCTGCTCAGAGGCTTCTCTGCAACCCCAGCAGGAGCTGTGCCCTCTTCCCAAGCTGTCTTCCACTTCACTTCCACAGAGATAGTGGGATCAGATGGTTTCTTTTCCTACCCCCTCTCCTTGCCCAGGGTTTCTCCTAATTAGTGCTCTTGAGTTTTTTCTGCCAGGAAGAAGCTTTTTTTGGGGCCAGTCAGAATTGCTCCAGCAAGGCTGGTACACTCTGTGCTGGGAGGTGCTGGAGCTGTAGAGAGCAGCTTGATGGGGGTGAGGGGTGCAGCCAGAGCTGGAGAAAGGGAGCACAAATACTTTAGGAAAGGTTAAAGAAGGTTGGGCAGTCCAGGCAGGCTGCAGAGCAGGAGGCAGAGGTAGGGGCTTACAGAAAGAGGGGGGCTCGAGGGGAGGAAGGGAGCATTTGCTGGAGGTGAGCATCCCGGTGAAAGGGCGAGAAGATACTTGGTGTGAGGTTGGTTCCTTCCAGAAGAGCTCGCTGGCTTGTTGCAGAAAAGCAAATGCTGCTGAGACAGAAGCTGAGGGTGAAAGGGAAGGAGCCAGCAGCACTGGGGGGAGATGAGGGCCCAAGACATGGCAGTCATCCCCTTGCTGGGTCAGGCTCTGCTCTGCAGCCATAGTGGAGTATTTTCAGTCCTCCTGAGTTAGAAGGGCATTAGCTAACAGATATATCCAGTGGCAAGTCCAGGATGAGCCAGCTCCACGTCCCTGGAGTGGTGAGCCTGGATGTGAGCTGAAACCTCTTGCTGTGCCAGGGAAGTGGAAGTCAGGCTCCCACTCTCCATCCAAGCAGCGTCAGAATGGGCTCAAGCAACCGGAAAGCAGCAAAACCAGGGGCAGAAATCTGTTTCCCCACATTTGCTGCTCATCTGTGACTCTACCCTGTGGTGAGCGCAGCGAGCTGATGAGTACGAGCAGACCTGAGTCTGGCTCAGTTTTTCTTTTGTTCTGCCATTGACAAATATTTGGGGATTGAAAGTGAAATACTGTGCTTTCCTCTTCCAAAGGGGGAAAAAAAAAAAAAATGAAGGGAAGGGAAGGAGCCCCTTTTGCATGCTGCACCGGCGAACCCTCGTCATCCTGTAGCAGGAGGCCAGCACACATGCATATTCCTGTGCAATATGCGCAAGTGATGAGCCCCATATGCAGGCCTTGGGAGAAATTAAATGTTTTCTACGGCATTTTCCAAAAAGCCTTTCTATCAAAGTGCTTGGTCGGGAGCCAAAAACGCCCCAGCTTTCGCGGCCCCAGCTGGTTGACACTTTTTTATTATTTTATTTTTAAACGCTGATGAATATTTTCTAATTAAAAAACAAGGCCTCCCCTAAACTGAGTCTTGCCCCAGTGGATGGAGTGGAGCCAGAGATTGGGAGGAGGCTGGAGGCCGCTGGGGACTCCATGGCTGCTCTTGGCTGATGGTTTTCTCTTCCTTCGGTGCTGGAGCTTGCAGGAAGGGTCCTGAGACAAAAGGCACACGTGGTTCACATCTGCCCTGCCACGCCTGGTGGAAGCCAGCTGGCCAGGCAGGGGTGGCACCCTGGTTCCTGCCTACTGCCTGGCCCCTGAGAGAGGGGAGGAGTGAGTGCAGGCTCCAGGCAGGAGGTTTGAAGCACACCAGCCTCCTGGGATGGAGATCACTGGGGTGCAGGTAGGCAAAGGGATTTCCAAGTCATATTTGGCGTTGCAAGGACTGTCCTTCATACACTTGCTGCTTTGCCTGCAAAGGTGAGAAGGAACAAAGCCACGGTGTGACTTTAGGGGAGGAAGAGATGGGGCAGTTGCTGGAGGGAGAGGAAGACTGAGGCGAGGCAGACGCACAGGATGAGAGTTGATGCTGTCACTTGTCTTGAGCACAGTATCAAAAAGTCCTGATGGTTGTAAGGCATATGGACGTGGTGCAGAGTTGGAGAGGGACTGACCTGACAGGGGCATAAAAGGGAGATGGGCACTGGTTGCATGGCCTGGAAGGACAGGAGAGCCCTGAGAGTCCAGTGAGAGCCTGGCTGGTGGGGCAGGGTGATGGTGCAGGGAGTGTGGGGCCAAGCAAGAGGAGTATCAAGCACTCCCCTGCTTACTCCTGGAGTCTGGTAGCATGGCCACCTCCAGACCCACAGCCCCTAGAATTGCCCTAGGATGAATATAGGCCTGGATCTGTGCTCCACGGATGTGAATCTTCATGGCAGATCCCAGAGGCCAATGCATTCATGTTTAGCATTTGGCTTTGAGGCTTTACTAGTGGAAAAAGTGTCTTGCTGCAGGAATACTGTCAGCAGTATGGAGAAGAAGGCTTCTGGGATCTTGTGAAGTGGGACCTCTCCCAGCTGAGTTGTTTTTCTCCTGTATGGCCAAGTTGGCTTCAGACTGCTTTCAGTGTAGGTAGGTAGGAAGGTGATGGATGCTGTATCCCATAAAGCACAGGAAAGAAAAAAGTAAAAGAACTGCACAGTTTGACATCCCTAAATCAGTTCTGGGGCTCAGTACCAGTGTATGCATCTTCCCTCCCTTGCAGGGCTGAAAACAAATTGGATTTTAATCCAGCCTCCTCTTTATTGAGTATTCATTTAATTCTGCTGGCTTTACATGGCAAAATCTTCCTCCAAGCATACATCTTCTTGGCTTTGGTTTTTTTTGGAAAGAGGCTGAGACCCAAATACAGTTTCACACCATGCCTCACCTGCCAGTGGCAACACGCAGTGATGCTGGGCTTGCCAGAGCCATACTTGGAGGGAATCCTGTTTTCCAAAAGGGTATTTTGTTTCCCCCATCACCACCGAGCCCAGCTCACCACCCCAGCATGGGTCTCAGTGCACAGCCACTCTATCCTCATCTCTGCCCCACGGGAGCTGCTTCCCTGATGTCAGACAGGGAATACCCCCTAACAAACATGTTAATTTAAGAGCTGTTAAAGCCCAGGGGCAGCAGGGGGTCACAGTCTGCACAAACAGATGGTGTTTTGTCCTTGATAATTAAACTTTCCTGTAGTTTTGGGCGAGATGCTTTCTTGACTTTTATTTCAGCACAGCTGCCTCCAGCCAACTCCGTTTCTCCCTCCTCATCCTCTGCTCGCCCTCAGCAAACACCGTCTGCAAGGTCTGGGGCAGGATCCCAGGGAGGTCAAGGATCCCCAGGGAGGTCAAGGATCCCCAGGGGTTTTCAGAGGGGTCCTCAGCAGCCCCTTGGTCTCACCCCACAAGCTCTGCTGGCTCCAGGCTCTGGCAGTCAGAGCCCCTCAAAGAGGCACCAGTTGGAGGCCTGGGGCTTTGGGATGCCCCCAGCCCATTTCAGCAATGCTGCTTCTGCCTCTCATGGCTGGTTTTCCCCTTCCACCAGCTGCACCCAGGCAATGCCAGGCTGAGAGGGGGCAAGGGGGCAGGGGCCAGTGAGGTCCTGCTGCAAACTGAGGCAGCACGGGTGCCAAGACAGCTGCTGCCACATGGTGAGGCTTGGCCTGTGAGTAGGGCCATTTGGGGGGTCAGAGCAAAAAGAGGTCAGTTCCTACCCTCTGCTTTCCCAGGAGGGCATTTGCAAGCCTAAGAGGGCAGGCACATCGCCCCAGTCCCACTGCCAGCCTTAGGGTCAGTTCTGGGGCAGACCCCTGAGCCTACCAAAGAGGCTGCTGGCAGCAGAAAGCCCCCTTCCATCATCACTGGACACAACATGGGCTGCTCTCACCAACGGGTGGGATTAGTTCCTCCCTTCAATGCCACCCTTTTCACTTGTCATCAGGGTATTACAGAGAACCCACATGCCTCAGTTTTTCCCCCTCGGTTGCCCACTTCCAAAACTGGGATGCTTCTGTGACGTATGGACACAGACCCCAGAAGGCTGCACGGGATGTGCTGGGCACCTGTGGAACCACATGGGGTGAGTGGGGTGATGAAACTGGATGGAACTGGGTGAATCAATGACCACCAAACCCCATCTGTCTGCATTTCTCTCCAGTCTGCTTTTTCCTGCCCAGGTTTTCAGCAGCGTTCTTGCAGTGAGGAGGGAGGCAGGGGGCAGCCCATATGCAGGTGGAGGACAAATGTCCTCACTGTCACACCTGTCCTGGCTGCCTGCAGTGGCCTGTGTCCCCAGAGTAGCTTGTGTCCCCAGGCTAGCTGGTGGTCTGAAGGCATTAGAGGCAGTGGGGACACCAGCAGCTCCTGTGGAACATGGACAGGGAAGGACGGCAAGCAGGGACCCGTAGGGAACACACAGCTCCCAGCACCCCGAGCCCCTGTCTGTCTCCGACAGTGTTTGCTGCTCTCCCTGGGCCTTGGAAGCTGCCTGGCTCCTGCCTACCCCATCCTCCTGCCAACTTGTGCTGCAGGCATGGAGGAGAGATGAAACAAAGCAACACAAGCCATAGTCACCATCCCTGGAGGTATTTAAAAGACATGTAAATATGGCACTTAGGAACAGGGCTTAGTGGTGGACTTGGCAGTGTTAGGTTTACTGTTGGACTCGATGAGGTTTTTGTCCAACCTAAATGATTGATTTCATGATTCCATGATCCTGAGGCATCTGTGGGGAGGCAGCATCAGAGTCATTGGAGTGGCTTCCTCTGTGCCAACAACTTCAAAAAAAAAAGCCCAAACAAAAAGCCAAGCTAACATTAAAATGCCTGAGAAGCTCTGTGCAACTGGGTGTTCCATTGCTTACTCTCCCAGTGCTGCTAAGCCCTTCCCTCTTCTTCCCTCCTTGGGCAAGACATCTGCCAAGGTCTCCTCCAGCACTCCTCACTCCAGTCCTGCTCGTGTCCCTGAGCCCCTGCAACACAACTTCAGGCCCTCATCCTCCTCTAGGTCTGTCTCAGCATGCTGGCAAAAAGCAAACCTGCCCTGCTTTTTGAGCAGCAATGCTGTGGCCTCAGTCCTTGCATACCTCTGTTGATTCGGGCATGAGCTGTAGCTCTCCCTGGCTTGGGGACATCACCACCAGGAGATTTACTGGGGCCAAGCCAGCACAGTCCTGCCTGCGCTGGAGGAAAGGGGTCCTGCAGGGTGCCAAGCAGCTGGGTTGGGGTGGTAGCTGGGAGTTTTGCCCTGCTTGCCCCTCTGCTTCCACAGCAGTGCCGTGCTCTTCACCTCATGTAACCCCAGTGCCAGTGAGCTCAGACACAGTGCCCTCGCTGTGTCCAGCCCCTTGCCTGGGCGCTGCAGAGAACAGACCTCCAGAGGAGCAAGACTGGGCCAGTTAAGAGATGCAGTCTTCATGTTTCAAGCAAAGCCCTGTGGAACCTGTGTCTGTGGGTGCTACTGAGGGGGATGCTAAAGCTGCTGTGGCCTGACATGCCCCAAAATCCCTCCTAGCAGTGACCATGGGAAACTTCATGCTCCTCTATGCCATTTCTGCTGTGTCGTGGGCATCAAGCTGATAGAAGAAGTCTGGACAAGCCCTGTCTGTCCTCCTTTTCATCTTCGTTTTGCTCAGGATGGCACATGACCATGCCACAGTCCAGGTTTTAATACTAGGATGCTTTTCCCTGCCCTGGAGCTTTGCATCTGAAGGGATGTTGGGCATTTCATAAAGCAGCCTCACTACAGAGTCTCCCCAAGGCAGAAAGCAAGGTTGTGAGCAAAATCCTAGGGGGACTGAAGGGCAATGCAGCCCCGCAGACAAAATAAGAAATGTTGCCAGCGTTTGCCTGGAAAGCACAAACTGAACCTGGCATGAGACAGCAGGACCTTCCTAAAGTATTTGGGACTGTTTGCTCACTGTATAGGAGTTTGATTTTGATTTTGTGGGGTTGTTTTGGTTTTGTTCCGCATCATTAATACTCTGTTTTTGTGGGTGGAGGCTGGGAATCGAAGTGCCAAAAATCAGCATGACACCAAGAGCTCCATCCCACAGTAACCACAGCCTGGAGACTCAGAATGAGCAGGATCTGCTCCAAAATATACCCATCTTAGGTGATTTCTCCAGCTTCCAGAGAAGAGCACTGGGAAGCACCTGAACCACAAGCATCACCCATCTCCAGTCTCTCTGCCTTCTCTGTCTGATGTCTTCTGTCTGTCCCTGACATGGCACCATATATGGAAAAACACTGCTCAGGATCTCATTTTAATGCAGGCTCCCGATAAAAAGCACTGGTTCTGGCAGTTCTTTAACAGAAGCAAAGATACGATTGATTCCTGCAATCTCTCTCTGCAGGGAGCCAGGAAATACTCAGTGCAGAGGAAAGTTGAGTAAAAATAGAAGGAAAATTACATTTCCCATTGTTGGTCTGAGCTTTCCTGCATCTCAGAGGCTGCCTGGGTGTGGCTGTGGGCTGTGGAGGAGTGGGCTTGGGTATGGCAGCTTGGCTGAGCTTCCTGCCCAGGTGGCACTGGTGTCCCTGAGGAATGGTGCTGGGACGATGTTCCTCCTCTGCCATGGGGATTCAAGCTCCCTCCTGCCCTGCTGTGCCTCCTCACGGTGCCAGTGTTGAGGACGTGCAATGCTTTATTAGTATGCTGCTCCTTGTGTTGGCTTTTATCACTGCTGGAGCAGATGGCTGGTCTTGGACTGCTGCCCTCCACTTGCAGAAAAACTGGTTGACATGGTGGGAGTTGTGAGGACAGGTATGGGCTGTGGGAAACATGCCCCCTTCAAGGCTCCAAGAGGGAACAGGGAATGGGCAGCAGCATTGCCCTGCAATGGACGTGGCACCAGGGGCTGTTGCTGGGCAGGGTCACTGGAGAGGTTCCCATCGACTGTACCTGTCCCATGCTCTCCTGACATCGTGCTCTTGCCTGTCCTCAGGCCATGGGGGGATCGTAGCACCCCAGGATGTCCCTTGTCCTGCCAGGGACAGGGGTGGACTGCACTGTCCTGATGCTTTAGGGCACCAGTTTGAAGAGCTGCAAGGTGTGGTTGGAGAGGAGAGGACCCCACCTTGCTCCTAGAGCAGGAATCCCCCAGCCCCTGGAGCTGCAGGGTGATGACCTCGCTCCTGGGACTCTCAGGATCCTGCTGGTCTTTCCACAGCTCCCTGCCCCAGTGGGAGCATGTTGCCATGATCCACAGAAGCAGGAAATTACCTGTCCTGGGTGCCCACTTGCCAGTTTGGTAGATTCTCAAACAGCCTGAGCCTTTTCATGGGTTGTTCCTCCCTGGACCATCCCAGCTACCCCTGGAGCTCCTAAACTGTGCCGTATGCCCTGCAAAGTAGCTCTGATTTCATCTGGGCTGATGCTCCCTCCCAAAGAGCTGCTTTCTTCAGCCCCATGGATATGGGGAGCAGCTTTGGTCATTGCTTTTCACACTGAGACACCCTGCCAGTGGCATCCAGGGTAGATGGAGCAACCTTCAGCAGGTATGTTGGAGCCAAGAGCTCTGCAAGTCCACAGCTGCCTGCAGGGGCACACCTTCAACCAAAGCAGCTGGGACATGTTGTGAGGACCATCCTTCCGCCATTTGTCCATCTTTTGCAGCAGAAGGGCAGGAGGGTCTGCGCAGCCACCCAGGGTCCAGCAGTGCTCGCTGGGCTGGCAGAGGCTCAGCGATGAAGGAGCTCTGCTGTGGGGTGCTCCTTCCTCCAGGGTATCCTCTTTCTTGGGGTCTCCACTTCATTACCAGAAAGGGAGGAGGTGGAGGGAGGAAAGTCACAGTCCATGACATCCAGGAGTGAATTAATTTCAGCTGGCCCCAGTCATCCCTGTGGCACTCATGGTCCAGGGGGACAGTGCTAATTGCTCTATTGACAGTGGGGGTTTAAATTAGATTTAAGAAAGCTTTTCAAGCACTGGGCGTTCTGTCTCTGCAGATAAGCCTTTCTGATAGCATGTATGAAGGAGATGATGAAGTCCTTCTTTTCTCTTCCTCTTAGGCAGCAAAGAGTTTACTGCTGACAGGGCACTGTAAGGCCAGAAGGTTTTAGGGCTGTTAGCAAGTGTCTGACATTAAGTGACAACTATTTTTAACTCCCCTTTCCCTTGCCTTGCTGCCAGGGGTGATCTAAAAGGAGGAGACAGCTCTCAGTGCTATCGGGTGCCCAAGAACTGCTGCCCACAAGTGGTGCAGTCCCTGGGAACCTGGGGCTGGAGGGTGTCCTGCTTGCTGCATTGCTTCACTGCTCATACCAGCATCACATCCTGCCCTCCCACAGGATGGCATCCCGTGGGAGGCACCCTGGATCCCCAGGGCTGGGGGAGCTGTGCTGGGATCTCTGGCAAAGGCCTAGGCTGAGGAATCGAGAGTGGCTTTGGTAAGGGTGTTGTTTCTCCTTCGGTATCGCTGGGGCCCAGGAGGTGCCTGCTGTGAGTGCAGGGGCACTGTAATGGCTACAGTCGGCATCTGCACTACAGGCGCAGCACCACACCTCAGGAAGAGGCAGACTGTGACCTGTCCTGCAGGACAGGTGGGCTGCAGTGCCTGCAGTCAGCATCTGAACTCCAGGTGTTCGGCACCACCTTATAGCCAGCGCCTGGGTTACAGGTGTGCAGTACCACCTCCACTTGGCATCTGCCGTACAGGTGTACCCCAGCTTGTGCAGTGGGTGTCTGCAGTACAGGTGAGCTGTAGCAGCTACAGACGGTGTCTGCAGCACAGGTGTCCATCCACAGCCCGTGTCTGCAGCAGAGGTTGTGCCACAGCACCGACACTCGCTGTGGGCAGAGCGGTCACACCGTGGTGCCTGCCTCGAGCGCCTGCAGGACGGGTGCTGCAGAGCTCCTTCGGAAGGCTCTGGGCAAGGCTGCAGGGGAAGGAAACAGCTAAACAGAGTTTGTTTTCCCCCAGTTCACCACTTCAGAGCCAGACCCCGTAACAGCACCTGGTGGGGAATTGCCTGATGGAAGACTGTCATGGAAACACTAGGTTTTGAATCTACCACTTTTCTTTCGTGGCAGCCACACACTTCTGGAATGAGGTTTTATTTATTTATCATTGCTGAGAGCAGCCTGTGGCAGGTGAGAGCTGGAATGGATCCATGCCTTTGCCTGCTCAAAAGAGGACACTGGGACTGTTAGCAGAAAGTGTTATCCTACTTTTTGCCTGGATACACAATCCCCTTTGTTCCTGCTGTGCTCTCATGGGGCTGTCCTCACCCCATCACACCACGACAGCTAATGTCACATCGCTGTGCCCCTTCAGTCCTGATCCAGCTCAGGGAACACATGACTGGAAACACGTTTGGTTTAGGCTGAGAGTTGCTGGAGGGGACCTTATTCATGTCCATGTTGAGTTGTCTTCTGCTCAGAGTGACCATGACTGATGCCCTCACTACCCTTGGTGTAGAGGACAAGGCAGGGAGAGATCAACCTTTTGCTCTCTCCCCAAACAGGAAGCTGGAGACAGGGAGGATGGCTCCAGAGATGCTGGTCCACCACTTCATATGTTCCCTGTCCCCTTTTCCTCCTGCCCAGGCTGCTCTTTCCTCTCCACCTCCAAGAAATGTTTCATTACAGGGGAAAAATCTACCTTTTGCGCAGAAGACTCAGTTTCCTACTGCTGGCTTTGCCACGTAATAAATGTGGTTCCCCTCCATCACCTGTAAACTGCTCTCTGCTGGCACGGGACATGGCCCAGGAATCTGCACACCTGATGAGCTGCTCACTGGCCTGTGCACCCGAATGCTGGGGTGCTGGCTTTTGCTAGAAAAATAGTTAAGTGAGCAAATACAGCAACAGAAATTTGCATTAGAAGATCTGCAGAAATTGTGAAGGTTTTTTTATGTGCTTGGGGAAAAAAAAAACCAACATGGCTTTGGGCAAAACAGCCAAACAAAGCAAACACTGCATGGAAAATTGCAATTCAAGTGAGAAAAAGTTGGTTTTCTGGCTAGATTTTTTGTACTAAAATAGCTCCACTCCTGCCTGGTCACAGGGCTCATGTCTAAGAAGAAATGAGGTTTCCCAGGGAGAGAGCAGCTGAGTGGTGAATTCTCTGTGCTGTCACTGGAAGCATCTGCCTGTGTCCTGGCCATGACACAGAGTCCCCAGGGATCTTATCTGGGTCCCTCTGCTCTCTCCTACTCCACTTGTATCCCTTGAGACTATAAATGCTTCAGGACAGGAACCATTCCTTGCCACATAACTGTGTCTGTTTCGATGCTGGCCCAGGCACATGGGCAGGAGCAGCAGCAATTATTTTAAGAGCTGATGAGATGAGGGAGGAGCAGCAGGGGGATGGCAGCAGGTGGCTTTGCTCCCTGGCAGGGCCAGGAGGTAGAGCATGAGGGTTGATGATGATACTTGCACTGAGCCAAGCTGAAGGCTACGTGAAGGAGATCTCACACTTTTCAAAGAGCAGGCTGGTTGCTGGGGGGTCCTGTCCTGCCTCCTGCCATTGCTGGTGTCCCCAGAAATGGGGTAGCTGCACTAGCTGGGGACATCTGGACTGTGGTGAAGGGAGGCTCTGACCCCTCTTTCCTTGCCTACTTCAATTCCTGGTGCCACCCATCAACTTCCAGAGCTGTAGGAAGGGAATATTCAGTGGAAAATAAATTTGGGAGTAAATAGGGAGAGTAGTCTCCTGGTTTGCAGGTGGTTTCCAAGCTGCTCAGGGTCCCACATGCCAGCAGTGCCCCAGAATGTGGCATTGCCACCTGCCTCAGGTTCCAGCTATCACCCACTCCCCGAGCTGCCACTTGTGATGGCAGCTGGAGCACAGGTGGGGTGGCAGCCGGGAGGCCATGCTCCAGGCACAGAGGGGACACATGGAAAAGGCAGTGGAGAGCAGGCACAAGAGAAGCAGGAGGGAAGAAGAGTGAGTGATAAGGATGTTGTAATTAGCACTTAGCTCTCCTCGACCAGAGCTTTCAGAGGAAGGTCACCTTCATTATCTCTGTTTTACAGACAGGAAACTGAGGCAATGGGGGAGGCAGTTAGAGTGATTTGCTCAAGGTGACCTGTGAGGGCTGGCAGCAGGGTCTGGGGCTTGCATATGTCCCTGCTGTGGAGGTCCAGCACACTGGGAATGTCTCTTGCTTCCAGCCTTTGAGCCCAAACCCAGCACCCAAAAATCAGTAGTGAAGGCCGTGGGTCCCTTCTCTGCCCATCTTCGGGCTCGTCTTCAGACCCATTATCTCCCCCAGCATCCCTGCCCCTGAAAGGCATTTGAGATCAGGCTGGTGCAGCTGCACCCCAAAATCTGCTCATCATATCCCACCCAGCAGCTCTTGCCTTCCCCTCCAGCCCTGCAAAGGCTTGCTGTGAACCCGAGGCCATCTGGGCACCTGCAGCAGTCGTGCTGGGTAATGGGATATGTTTTGCTGGATTTTTTTTCTCTCGCCAAGAGAGCTCCCCCTTTATTTAGGTTTAAATGGATGCCATCTGGCTAATGAGCCCATACTCATGTTCTGGATTAAAAGGCAATCCTGTGCACGTTACTGATACCGCACTGGAGATTAGAGAGGTTTAAATGGTTTTGAAGGTGCAATTTGCTTTTCATGCATGGTGCTATTTACCTCCTGGTGGGTGGGCCGGCATCCCCACTGCTGTCCCCAGCAGCTCCCTCCTGGCTCTGGTCTCCTCTGCCAGCCCTGGCTGCAAGAAAACGAGAGCTTGGGCATCTCCAGCCTGGCAGGGCTTTGCAGGCTTTCCTTGTAGTTGTTGCTGCCATTTGTCCACCCTTAGAGGGGCTTTTTGGTGCAGGGACGATGTCTTCAGGATGTCTTAATCACCTGCTTTCTTAGCTGTCACCCCCTCCACACCTCCCTGCACCACAGCATCCCCCAGGACATGGCACAGCTCACCAGGACGGAGTAGCCTCTGCCCCTCTGCCAGCCCAGAGAGGTGGGGGACAACTGTGGCCCATCAAGATACTGATGGCAGGTGGCTGAGGCTGAGGTCTGTGCTGAGATCTACATCTTGCACATCCTGAGCACCAGCTGCTGCTGGTGAGGTGAACTACCTCGGTGTGCTCCCATCTCCTCAAAACCGCTCTGCAGCCCACCTGCAGGCAGTGCTGGCTCCTAGGATGATGCTGCATCTGCCAAGGAGAGCCCAGCACCAGGGGCTGGCTTTCCTAAGGAAAGTGTTGAAAATGAGATGGGGAAGACAGAACATTAGTGCAAAGCGTATCATCACCTCCAGGCAGGCACCTCCTGTGGAAAGAGCCACAGGCTATCGAGGGATGAAGTGTGCGCCAGCAAAATGCCTCATTTTGCAGTGAATTTCCCCTTGGCTGCCATGGAGTTGGTTTTACAATCATCTCCTTGTAGTCCCATCGCTGGGGGCTCTCAGCACTGAGGCCTAACCCTGACTGCTCCTGCCTGTGTTTGCTTCCACAGATGGCTAACCCTGTCCCGTCAGCCTGCTGCGTGGTGCTCGCCGCGGTGGTGGTGGTGTACGCCCAGAGGCACAGCCAGCAGGGTGAGTCCTTCACACCTCCCAGGCCTTGGGGGTCCTGAGAAATGGGAATGCTGCTGCTCCAGCCTCTCTCCTGGGGGAAGCTGGGTGCACCCTCCGGGTGTGCCTGATACTGCTTCTGTGCATGTCATCACTTCTCTCCATGACAAGTGTCCCCTCCAGCCCATCACTGTGGGGTTTGGGCATCCAGTATCTCCCTCTGCTGATGCCCCTTGCCCTGCCCGCACCTCTCTGTGTCCTGTGGTGTCCCTACTGCCAGGACACTGCTTTGGACCCCTTCCCCGACTCTTTTGTGAATGCTGCCCTACGTACCCACCCATGAAGGGATGAAGAGTTGGGAGGAAGCAACAGCCTGACAGCTCTGAACTCCAGTCACCCCTGACAGCTCCATGACGCCCTGCCCCGTGACACTGATGGATGATGCTTCATCCTGCTCTCACCTCCTTGGGGTGGCTTAATCCCCACTGCCACCACACACCTGCATCCACCACCAGCTCACATCTCTCCAGGCTGGCAGAGGATTCAGGGCTATTTTCATGGTGGCTTTAGAGAGATTACATTTTAAAGTCACTGGTGGCATTGGGAGCTGGAGGGCCCCACATGATCCTGGGTCTAGGCAAGAGAAGGAAGGTCATGAGGGATGGCTGGGTCTTGCTGTGGAGTCCAGACCTGCAAAAATGGGACAAAATGGGAACAAAACACCAGAATTCAGTGCTTTTCCTGGCAGTCAGCCTGTCTGTAGTTGCTTTTAGAGGATTTTAGAGGGAGATTTTGCTGATTAACTCCAGTAAAGACACCCATGCATCCTTGGGCTCTGCGAAATTGAGGAACCCAGCCAGAGTGCCCTGCTGAGCTGCCCTAAATCCGGTTGGGTGGGTTTACATTGCCACAGGCTGCCAGGTTGGACACAAAGCAACCAGGGTTTGGCAGCACATTGGCACTGCATGGGGACAGTTGCTCTCTGGACATGGAAGGAGCTTGCTGGCTGGTGCTGCAGGAAGGTCCCCAACCCCTTCCCAGGGTGCCTGCTCAAAGCATTTGGGTACTGAGCTGTGAGCTGCTTGTGGTGGTGCGATGCTTCCTGCAGAGAAGCAAAGCTGCTCGGTCCTGCTGTGCTTGCGGGACCACTGCCTGGGAAGCTTTAAAGGACCCAGCAGCAGGACTGCCAGAGCACCCTTTGGATGCACTGTGCTGCTTCCTGCTATGCTGTAGGGATGGTAGCCCAGACATGTTGCACGGGGAGATGCACAAAACGCAGGAGTGCCAGGCGCTTCAGGGTTGCACACACTTGAATTGTGTTGTCCAGACAGGAACAAGTGCTGCTCCTCACCAGTAAGCAGGACCACGCATTTTGCCACTGACTGCTGGTGCAGAGCTTCAGCAAATGTCACCCTCTGCTCTGTGATCCAGCAGGATTCAGGGGTTTGGCAGCATAGCCTGCTATGTCCTCGTGTCCCTCCTGTTTGCCTTGCCTGCCAAAACTGGAGCTGCTGAGGCCTCCGTGCATCAGCAAGTGCCTGAACGGGGTGTGAGAAGTGAAGCAGGGCTCTTCCCATCTGCAGGAGCTTCACTGGGGGACAAAAAAGGGATACAGGGTCAGAAGATTGGTTACAAGAGCTGGAGGAAGGCTAGTAGGGCACTTTCAGGACTGTCCTCAATCTGTTCCCCGGAGGCACGGCATGCCCCTCCTGGGCACCTCTCTGAAACACCGAGGTATGCTCTGGCCTCCTGCCCACCCCACCGTGTCCAGCTTGGAGAGGCTGCACACAGGCAGGTGAAGGTGGGGTATGTCTGCCCCACACTGGAGACCCAAAGCTTGGGCCCTGTGCCCCCCACCCAGAGTTCACCCCCTGCCCTGCTGCAGCCTCTCCTCACCAGCCAACCCCAGAGCTCATCCCCCACCAGCCAGGCACTCGGGCTGGAAACAGCAGGAATGGGGTGGGAGGGTGGATTAATCCCACTGGTGGCAGGGACCCGGTGGAGTGGGGGGAAGAGGCTGGCATAGAGTCCATTTATCATGCACTTGAGGCACGTTCGACTTTAATAGCTCATGAAGCACTTTAAGAGATGCATTAGCACTGAATACTTGAGTGAGGAGGATGTGACAAGCTGTTAAGTGAGCATGAGCACGGCGGAGGGAGCCTGGCCACCCTCTCCTGGCTCTCATATGCACCCTGGTGATTACTGGAGCGTCCTGCAAAGTGCCACATGAATTAATAAAAGCAGCATCAGGCTTGGTGAAGGTGAGGCTGCTCATGTATTAACCCCTCTGCTGCTCACCTTTGGTCCTTCTTCTTGGAGCTGGCAGAGCACAGGGTGCATCTGCCTGGGATGAGGAAGCCCGGGATGATCTCCAGGGTTGGGTGAAGGGAGCGGAGGGGCTCAGAAGTCAATGGATTTGGGGTTCCTGTGATCTTTGGGGTGACAGAGCTCCCTTGCTTTGCATCCCTGGCAGGTTGCTCAGGTTTCACCTCCATCACCCAGCTGGGGACTGCAACTTCCAGCTGCCCATGGGGGTGGGCACTGGGTGGTGGGGGACCAGAGCCATCCAGCAGGGCAGCCCCAGGGGGACGCTCTGAGGCTGGCACTAACATTCTGGCTCTGGCAGTGGGTTTGGGGTGTTTGGGCTGTCTGCAGGGAAGGGCAGAGGGACAGTGGAAGAGCATGTCCAGGAGTGTCATGCCCAGCACATGAATAAGCAGCTTTGGATGGGGCTGCCAGATTGGGCCAGACTGCCTGCAGCGATGGGCATTGCCCTGGACAGCCACAGGGCTGTTCCCATCTGCAGAGATCCAGCTGGCATGGAGGGATGGACAGGAGCCGCAGGAAGAATGGGAGAGGACAGAGTAGGCAGAACAGGGGGAAGACCATAGGGGAGAGCCTTGTGCATTCCACAGAGAATGATGGAATCACAAAATGGTTTAGGTTGGAAGGGGTCTTAAAGATCATCAAGCTCCCCCTGCCATGGACAGCAACGCCTTCACTAGAGGAGTTTGCATAAAGCCCCATCCAGTCTGGCCATGAACACTTCCAGGGATGGGACATCCACAGCTTCTCTGAGTGACCTTCACCAGTGCCTCACCATCTTCACAGTGAAAGATTTATTCCTGATATCTAATCTAAACCTACTCTCTTTCAGTTTAAAGCCATTGCTCCTTGTCCAGTCACTGCAAGTCCTTGTGAGAAGTCCCTCCTCAGGTCTCTTGTAGCCTCTTTACGTACTGGAAGGTGCTATAAGGTCATCCTAGAGCCTTCTCTTCTCCAGGCTGAAGAATACCGAGTATCGCAGCCTTTCCTCTCAGAAGAGGTGTTCTAGCCCTCTAATCAACTTCCCGTTACTGTGGATAGCTCAGTTTTCCTTCCCATGTTTTGTTCTCCAGGCGGTGGTTGCTGCCATTTTATTTCAGAATGGGGGGAGGTGATGGGGAAGGCTGAGCAGGGCACCGATGCGATGCTGTCTGCTGTGACACTCACACCTGTGGCTGTCCAAGGCCTCCACGGTGTGAGAGCAGAGCTGGTGGAGGTCCCTGCAGTGCAGAGACCCTCTCCCTGGCAGGGCCTGGATGCCTCCAAAGGTCTGGGAGGGGTCACAGCACGAGCTTTGGGGTGTTACCCAAGCTCTTATATGGGAAGTGTGTACATGGTGGAGATGCCTAACCACACGTCAGGCTACAGAGTGTACGTGCATGGGTGATTTCAGCTTTTGCTATTGAATGCTGTGACTGCCTGTTTCTGGATTTACCTGTTCTTATTAAACCCAATGCCTACAGCAGTCTTGAAAAGAGGGAGCTCTGCTTCCCCAGTCTCTTGCTGTGACCAAGGCATCTTCCCCATCCATCAGCTCTGCCAGAATTATGTCCACATCTGTCCCAGACTGAGATTTTTTTGCTTTTAAAAGAGGAGTAATTCTGCTTTATTGATCCTCACCTTGCTGAATTAACTCATGTTTAAACAATAATTATGTTTTCACCCAGGAGAGGAGACAAAGACATAGAAGTCTCTGGAAATTAATGCACTTCAGATGCCACATACCAGGGTTAATTTATTGATAGGCGCAGAAGCTCCCATCTCCTCTCTTCCTCACCAGCAACAAGCAATTAGCCCTCATCATTCCTCAGCCGAGGAAAAGAGAGATTTTGTTTCATTACTCTCCCTTCTTTCTTGCTCTCTTAAGCCCTGACGCTAATCTTTTGCAGTCGGTTCTGCTGCAAAGCCTCCCGGGGGCTCCAGTTTGCACGTGCCTCGTTAGAAATGCTGCTGCAAAGACAAAGCCTGGACCAGTAAATAGCCTTCAAAATGCACAGCAAGCCATGCAAATTGGCTTTTCAAAGAGAAACCAACTGTAGATAGGAAAACCTCTTTCTTCTTCTCGCATTGCCCAGCCCTGTCCCTGTTGCATTTTTTGGCTGACAGGGATGTGACCAGCTCTTTCTGAACTCTGCTTCCTCCACATAAGTCAGCCCATGCCAGGGAATGCCCTCTGCCTGGCATACTGAAACTAGTCACTTTGATTTTGGAGACTTGTCTGGATTTGCTGTGTAGGAGATGGTTTGTATGTCCTCCCCTCCCCTCCCCTCCCTTGCGGCACTGTCACAGTGTCCTTCAGTCATGCATTAAGCAACATGACAAACATCTGTCATTCGTTGTTTGTTTTTCCACGAAATCCCCAGGGTGAGTTGAGTGTGCAACAGAGCGATCTGGAATTTTTGTAATTGCCAGGGCACAAGCAGTCGCTGGGGAAGGCAAGGCGAGAGGGACTGACTCTGTGAGCTGAGCTGGGTGGCTGGAGATGGTGCCTCCTTCCAGGCTCAGGTTGGGGCCAGTTCAGGAAAAAGCTCTGTCTTCTCGTTACATAGCAGCTTCCCACCTCCCGTGACACCTCCTTTTGCCCCTGGCCAAGTCTTGCTGTCAGCACAGCACACCGGCACTTAATCTCCCTGTGGCCCCTGACAAGGCCTTATCGGTGTTGTCCTCCCCAGGCCACCGTCCTGCATTCTGCGAGTCTGACCTACATTCCTCCACTGGAGATGAATGGACTTGTGTTTGGCTGCATAAAGCACATGCTCCTGCCGAAGGAAGGCTCGTATATTAGCTGCTCTGGACTCTGTGTGTGATGGACTCATCCTTTCCATTATGTACATCAGCCCTTGTGTCACCGGCAAACTTTGCCAGCAACAGTTTTATGTTGCCTTCAAGATAATTGATAAGACGAGTGATTAGCAATTGGCCAAGAACAGATCCCTGCGGGGCCACACTGGGAACACCCTCCTGCAACGATGATTCCCCATTAACAATTAATTCCCCATTAGCAATTACATTTTTTAATCCTTCCTGTTATAACTCTGGATGCTCTCATTATCCAGCTGGCTGAAAATACCAGCCTCGCTCCAAACTGCAGCCCCATTCAGCAGAGCCTGCTTAAATCATTCTGAAGGCTGCCGTTCAAGGGCAGGCATCTGCTCTTTGCCTCCTTTGCCTTGCTCATTGCTGCTCACAGCTAAGCTAGCCCAAGCTCGTGGCCATCCGCTGGGGACCAGCATTGTCCTAGTGGGATTACTGCATCTGCTGGGGGCCAGACTGCTGGCCCATCCCATGCTGGCCAGAGGTACAACCTGGCTGTAGTTCAAGTTGCCCTCTGATGCCTTTCCAAGGAAGGTCCATCATCTCCATCCCTGAGCATTCATTACTGTGATGGTTTTCCCACTGCCTCCCCATCTTCCCTGCCAACCCACAGCTGCAGGGAAGCAGCAGAGACAGCAACCCCACCTGCAGGGACACCCCTGCTGCAACCCATTAGACTCTGCTGCATGCTGTTAGGGTGTTTAAGAGCCCATCAAGTTCTGGGGTCCCCTTTGTTGCTCTGATCTTCCCTGGTGAAGGTGATCCTGTCAAGAAGAAGAACCCCAAACCCAAACAGGCACAAACATCTGCATGCTCCCCTTTCCATTTCTACCCCTCTCTCTGTCCCTGAGCACCTGGCTTTATTTTTCTTTTTTTCCAGCACAAGATGCATCTCCCGAAAGGTTCTCTGTCTGCAAAATAAAACAAAACAGCAAAAATAGCCCAAGGTCCTGGAACAACTTTTTCTATTACTGGACATCCCCCTGAGCTCAAGTAGATTTCCTGCCCAGACACAGAGTGAATTACAGCCAAGCTCTCGGCAGCTGACCTTGTGGTCAGCCAGAGCACAGGCTTGCTAATAAATGTGGTCAGCCCCTACCGCAAGCAGCCTATTTTTAGTGCCTGTGCTTCCTTGCCCACTGCCTCATCACTCCACAGGTTCCAGAGCCGAGCATCCCACAGGGGGCCAGCCAGCAGTGCGGGATAGCCCTGTAGGGAGCACATCCCAGGCTTGATCCTCCTTCCTGGGAGCTGGGAAATCAAGAGGGTTCATTTCCATGCATCATCTGTTATTTGGCACTGCAGGAAGTCGCTGGTGCACGGTGCAGTGTGGCCTGTCTTGCTGGGACACACTGTGGGGGTACAGCTCATGCCCATCAGACAGGGATTGGAGAGCTCACAGCTCTTACCTGGGGTGTGTGTTTGAAAAATAGCCACAGGTCAGCAATAAGATTGATGTCCCATTGTGCTAAGTGCTGTTGGATGTAGGAGGTATGTTCTTGAAGTGCAAGTGGGGGAGGGAGGAGAGAGGAGAAGGACTGGAAGAAAAATAGAGGGACTGGCACTTAGGTGAGAGGAAACACAGGCTTGGTGGTTCAGGGCTTTGAAGTCTTGCTTTTTGCAAGTTACTAAAGCTTTTGGACATTTCAAAGAAGCTGCTTGCTTTCCATGTACAGCTCTGTCTGGAGGCACTGGAACTGAATTTGCCACTTTCTGGAAATGGAAGAAGTTGTTTGAAATGGAGCTGATGAAGTTCTGGAGTAAAGTGGAGATCTGCCCCTCTTGAGCCATCCAAGAGCTTGGAAGGAAACCTAGCTAGCAATATCTGTGATGCTAACAAAAAAGGGAACCCTTCCCAAAAATAGGTCCTGTGTATTGAAGCAGATCACAAATCCGTAAAAGAATCAAAGGCAGAAAAGAAAAAAGAAACCACAACTTAAGAGTGTGGATCTGTCAGGCTTTGGACAAGCCTGTGTTCCCACAAAACTGGTGAAAATAGCTCATATCTGTGGTGAGAATAAGAAACTGCCCGGAGGATCACAGTCTGCCAGGACTCATTAGTTCTGCCAGTATCAAGGAAAAAAAACGTCTCAGTAGTCTCTTAGGCTTCATTACACATCAACATGCAATGAAGGTGGAGGAATGGGGTTTTTAGTCCACCCAGACATCTAGAGAAGCTTCAAGAGGAGGATCATTGCTAGCATAGGGCAATGCTGCCGCAACCCGTGGGGCGGAGCCAGGACCTGCCAGACTGTGGCTGTGCAGGGGGGGCAGCACTAAATTTGTGGATCATCTACATAAGCCAGAGAGTCCTTGCCAACAAATCGTTGCTGAAACCCACTGCTGAACAAGGCCTGCTTGTTGGGGACAGGCTGGGAGGAAGGATTTGGATTTCCTTCTCAGGATGGCATTGCCCTGCTGTGTGGAGCAGGAGCATGGCTTCCTCTGCTGACACATGGTGGTAAATAAACACATTGCCACAGCAGCTGGGAGCCCCCAAATACTGATAGAAGCCAAAATCTCATTTGCACAGATTTTCGGACCCTAGGAAGCTGAGGTTTAGCCCAGCACAGAGGGAATAGCCGTGGGCCTTGTTCTTCACGTGAGCATTGGCTGCTGAAGAAGGGCTGTGTCCTGTCCTAGCAATGCGCTCCTTTTGGTGGGGGAAGAAGCAGTCCTCATCCTTTCTTTACATTCTCAAAGGCTTCCAGAAATGGAAGATCGCAAAAACTGTGACAGGTGGAGTGGAAACCTTTGGTGCTTCAGGGATTTGGCTTCAATTAGCCTCCAAAAGCTCAGAAAGGTCTCGCCTTGGAAGTCACATGTGGCCATCCCAGCGAGCCAGACATCTCACATTTCCAGAGCAGCCTGCTCCCACCAGCCCACGTGTCCAGCAGAAAACTTGGACTGAAGGTACCACTCATTGTTTATCCGATTTGAAGAGCTTTCAGTGTCTGAAGTCCTGGTTGCCCTGGGACCTCAAAGACAATATCCAGTCAGGCTCAAAGAGCAAAACACGGCAGCCCCAGGGGCAGCTCTGGGCATGACTTGTAGGAGCCCAGAGCCTCAGCAGAGGGTGCTACAAATCATCCCCAGGACATGTCACAGTAGAGCTGTGTGTGGCAGAACCCAGGACCAAAAGGTCAGGAAAGGCTGAGACATTCAGGTCCTGCACATCCATCTGCAGTGTTGGGCATGGAATCACTTGCTGCTATCTTCAGTCCACCTGTGACTGGGAATGTCTGGGAACAAGCAAAGCCATGGATAATGGGAACACAGGCACAGCAAGACACTGAGTACAAACATCATCATCTCTGCTTCCTCAAGAGAGGATTTTCTGGGGTGGGAACAGAGCAAAGATACCATGAAGCACAATCGGGAGTGCAGATGCTGGACACAAGATCCACAAACCTCTGTTATCAAAGTCTTTGGTGGGGTTATTTTCTCTGAGCAGACACTGTGCTTCTGTGGAGAGTGAAATACCAGATTCCTAATCAGGCCAGGAGATGTTGGAGTGTAAAAAACATACAGAACAAGTTGCAAGATATGCAGTCTGTGCTGTGGATGAAAAGAGCATCTTTCAGGATAAGCGGTCTTGGGCAGCACTAAATGGGGTGGATCCATGCAGAGAAGCCAGTATAATTGTGGCATATTAAAAGGAGAAAGAGAAGAAGGATTGAGGAGGGGCTGTGGCAGGCTCGTTACAGAGGGGAAAAGCGATGTGTGTCACCTTGTAATGACTGCTCCAGGAAGGCCCATCAGGTGGAGAAGTGAAGTGAAACCACAAGGCAATTGACAGTGATGGAGGCAGGAGGGGTTACAGCAGTATTAGTCCTGTATGAACCATTGATCTCTTGGTGTACAATTTGCTGGAAAACACTGCTATCTAGGCTCAGCTGTTAGCAGATGCTAATTGAAGCCGAGCAGTCTGGAGCCTCATTGCACTGCCTTCCCCTGATTAGAGCCATACTGGGGAGGCTGGTGTTGGGGAAAGGGATTTGTGGGTGTGATTCACGGCATGGGGATAAAACAGCTTTGTCTCTACACAGGACACGGAGGGAAGGGGATAAAATATTCTTGCACAGTTTCATGCGCCTGTGTGCACAGAGAGTACCTGGCAAGACACATCCACTTCTCAGTTCAGAATTTCCTATGGATGTGGCAAAACCTCACCTCTGGGTGCACACAGTTGACAGAAAGGTAGTGCTTTTCATCCCAGGTTCAACACACTTGACCTTCCTAGCTTTTTTAATTTGCAAAACCTGCAGCATTTCCTCTAGAGCAGACCTCTGTTAGCAGATTTAAGTCATCTGCCAGTAGCCGGGCTCTTCTTAGTCATCTATTCTGGAGCTTTGCAAAACAGCAAGAGGTCTACAGACCTGATGCTGGAGAACATTGACCTGCAAGGCTGGGAGCCCGTAGGACTTCTGCCAGCCAAGACCTCTGTGATTTGTAGGCAGAGGAGAGCTGGCACCATCACACTGAGGAACTGACTGTGGGATGCACAAGCTAAAGCAGGGCTGCAGCATGTGGCCTGTCTTGCTTGATTCCTGCTGGATTTGCAGAGGCGTAAAGAGTAACGTGCCCTTGTGTGCATGTATTTCTGATGTCCAGGCCTGGGGTGTGCTGCTCAATAACAGCTCTGCTCAAAGACAGATGGAGAGGATGGATGTTTTGCTCCTCCAAAGGGCACTTCTGCTCTCTGGAGAAAGGTCCACTCTGTGCTCCGCTGCTCTCTGCTGCTCGCAGCGGGGCTACACCTGCTGTCTCCAGGATCCAAAGTGAAATAAAGCCAAGGAAGTTGATGAGCACCCCTCACAGAGCTAACAGAGCTGCAGAGGGGGATCAGGGTCTCATCTTGTTGTAAGTGGCACGAAGGCAGGCTCACAACAGCAGCACCTGCTGAAAACCTGGGTGGTGCAGAGCATACACACAGGGGTCCGGTGCTGGGAGCTTGTCCTCGTTAGCCCCACATCCATTCATCCATCCAAGTGAGGATCTTCTCCAGCCAGGCGGTCGAGCTCTGCTCATCATCTGCATTGTTTATGCACAAATCCACTCCCAGAGCGAGTGTAAATTGAGCCTGGAGTGCTCCCGATGGGATTCTCCAGCCATAGCCATGAACTTCAGGCTTTGTAGGATGAGTCACAGAGAGCCTCTGACTCCAGCCAAACCACAAGCCCTGGCAGGTTGGACTCTGCTGAGTTTGTGGCTTGCCTGCACTGTGGTGTGGTTGCTCCAGCTGACAGGATGCTGTGCAAGGGAGAAACTGAGGCACATGGGAGTGAGAGTGCATTAAATACAGAAGCTAATGTCTGTCTGTCTAGTCCTCTCCTGCCATTTCTCATGGAAACCTCCATGTCTGGCCATAACTGTGAGGCTGGAGACCTGCCACATCCTATGCCAGCTGTGGCAACAGCTGGAGAGGCTGGGTGCAAAGGGATGGAAATCCAGTGATATTGCTGAAGAGTGGGAGGAGGCTGTTGAGCCCTGCAGGAACTCCTGCTGTTGGGAGGGCATGTAGCATTACGTAGGATGCAGCAGGGCATGAGCCTGGTGGTCATGTTCATGGCACAAGTTCCTGTGCTCAGCAGACTAGAAGATTAGTTTTACCTTTATGATGGAAAGCACAGGGTCTTGTGTTTTTCCTTTGTGTGAGGGTCCCGCTGTGTGGCATAGTGGAGGGGCAGACCAGGAGCTTGGATTCCTCACTGGTGCCTTGTCACTTTTAGAGCATTACACAAGCCCTTTGGCAGGGTTAGGAACCACGGCCACAGGCTCACCTGCTAGTGACCTCCCACTGGTGATCCAGTGAAGTCCATTCACTCTCCTGGGACTCTTCCCTATCTCCTTTGCTCTCAAGGAGCCTCCCCATCTTTGTCCATTAACACCCAGCCCTTGCCTTCTCATCTCCCAGGATCACAGGGCACATCACTGGAGGCACTGAGAGAAAGGGCTTTGCTCCTCCTTTGTCTTGGAGGGTGCTCATGCTCTGTCTCTGGCCCCATGCAAGCAACCTCCTCTTAGCCTTGGCTGGGTCAGAGCTGTGCCAGCTCCATGGTTCCTGTTGGCAGAAAGCCTTTAGGGATGCCTGCAGGATGCCTCACTGCTGATTTACAGCCGCAGCTCACTGGGGTCTGCCCCAGCTCTCAGCTCTGACACAGACATGCCTGTCCATCCCTTCTGGTTTGCAAAGAGAGTTTCTCTTGTTTTCAACCCAAGTTGCTGAAAGCTGATCCTCACTTTTATGGAGCGTGAGCCCTGAATATTCAGGAAGCAGCACTGAAGTTGGTGTGACCATGGTTGGCAGGCTCTGGCCCTTAATTAATTAGCATTGATTGTACTTCCAACAGTGGAGGAGGGAGCTGCAGCTCAGGGAAGCAGTGAAGTGTTGCAATATAATCACTGCAGCTATTTTCATGCTGCTGGTTGGTGCTCTTCAGAAGTTACGTAGCTGATGCATTGGCAGCTGATGGTAGACAGAAAGGAAAATCCCAGGGGGAATAGTAGCAACGCGGGACTTTGGAAGCTGTCATTTTAGAAGAAGCATCTGTCTATATGTGTATGTAGGGTTGGGGTTTTTTAAATTTTTCCATTTTTTCCTTTTAAAAATATTTATTTATTTATTCATTTTCTGGGTATTGACATTATCTGAGCTTGACTCAACCTTGTAAAAGGTGCTGTTCATGTCTTTTGCGTGGCAGCAGGGTCAGTTCACCCCTGCGTCACCAAGAAGTGCTGTTTAAGAAGTGGGATGTGCCTTGTCTCCCAGGAAATATGGAGCAGGTTGTGGGGTTGGATCAGTCACTTTAAAGTGGAAGTGTCTGCCCCATCTGAGCAAGACACCCAGTGGACAGCCCTACCTCTGTGTTAGTGAACCCCTTCACTCTGTAATCTGGGCAAGTCTGTTCCACTGAGCTCTTTGAGTCTATGGGCTTTTGTATCCGTGATGCATTTCTTTCTCCATATTTTTGCAATTTTATTCTTGGCAGCTCCAGAGAGATGGGCCCAAGCATCCTTCTACTGATCTATTAGAAGGACTTTGGGATGTAAACCCAAAAGGAAAATTTCACGATTTAGGTAGACAGATTTAATCCCATCACATTCTTCATCCTGCCCGAAATCACAGCCCCAGAATGAAGAACCTCACAGTGAGAGCCGCCATGAGCACTCACAGCTCTTTTAATGCTGTTACCTGATGTTGCAGATGTGTCTCCCAGCCTTGTGAGTACTGAACCCTCCTGAAAACTTTCAGTGCCTTTAATTTGTGCTGCGGCATGGGACAGCAGCTCCCAGGCTTGTCCCTGCACAGCCCATATCCCCACAGCGTGCTGGGCCGTGACTGTGTCCTGGGAGCCAGGGCCGTGGGGAGCTTTCTTTCCCACATAAAGTGTGTGCACAGAAGCCTTGCCAGGATTCTGGGAATGCAGTGCCAGGGCTGGATGAGGGGTGGGAAGCGGGTGTCAGCAGGCAGAGACCTTCAAGTCAAGCCTGGTAGCAAAAGGGATTAGTGGATACGGGCTGTTGGGTGATTTAATTGTGTTTTCCTTCCTCCAGTGAGTTTGTGCCGTTTTTCTTAACTTGCTTAGCCCTGAGGAGTTTTTTTAGTGTAACCAGTATTTATGGAAGGCTTTTTGCTTTGGTGCCTCAGAGGGAGTCACTGGTGCACACGGCAGCAGCTATTCCATAGCCCCACAAGCCATCCCTGCAGTGCCCGAGCGCAGGCATCCCGAGGGCCATACAGGGGTCCCAGGTGGATAAAAAGGCACTGGCTGAAATTAATTCAGTGCTTTGTGGTTTCTGTATTTCAGCAGGGTCAGGAGAGCCTGACCAAACCCTGGTGTCAGTGTACCAGGTGCCACAGGATCACAGGGAAGGAGGAAAACCAGAGCCTAGCTCTGATGAAAACAACTCTCCTGGGCCAGTCATTTCATCCGCTTTGGGGACTTCAGCTCCGCGTGTAAGGCAGGGAGAATGATGCTCTCCTCATTTGTCTCACTCATTTGTGTTGTCAGATCCTTTTGGCGGGCGCTGCATCTTGCTGGGTGCCGGCATCAAGCAGTGGATGACAGGGTGGCCACCCCTGGGGGGCTGCAGGCAGTGTGACAGCGTGAGTGCTGAGGAAGAGCTGCCTCCATCCCCTGTGCTGGGATCCTGTGCTTCCCATGAGGGACATCTCCGTCAGAGAGCAAAGCGCTTGCTGCCAGTCTGTCCTGGGCAAAGCTGATGGGGAGAATCCTCAGGGGAGCCGTTTTCTGTTGGAAATTAAGTACCATCAACATCCAAATGTTTTACAAAATCATATTTCTCTGTCAGGGGATATAAAAAAGAAGTGAAGCATAGGGGAAGGAAAGGCTGCAGTTTGTCTTTCTGGTATTTTTCAGAAATTGTTAGGTTCTTCACTTTGAATTGACCCCCCCCACTTCCCCTTAAAAAAGCAAATATTTTGCAAAGCCTTTTGTACAACTCAGAGTAGAAGTTTTGAAAAAATACCCTGAAACACAAGAAAACCTTCATTTTCCTTCTGAAGGAAGGAACTTGCCTGTTTTGCGGTTTTTTTCCTCTTTAACAGAGAATATTTGTAAATTTGGACTCTTGCCCTGGTGGAGGCAGAGCAGCATTTTCAACTTCATGGCGTCCTGAGCCTGCCCTGGCCATGCCAGAGCTGCGGGAGGGGCTGCAAGCACCGGATCCTGGAATAGCCGGGGCATCTCCTCTCGCCCATTCCCGCTCCCGTGGCCGCTCTCCCGTTGCCGTCTGCAGCCGCTCTCCCTGGGTGGGCTGCAGAGGATCCTCTTATTGCCGTGCTCCAGTTTTTCTATTCATGATCTCAAGCCGGAGGTAGGGGAAGAGCCGCTTGCCGCTTGTAGCTGCTTTCCATGCATGTGTGCATAGATTTGCACTGATTTTCTCCCCTTAAGGAGTTTCTCGTATTCCCCCCCTCGCAGGCAGTGCGTGCGGTTGTTTACCGGCTTCTGCCTCTGGGCAATTTCCTCCTCCTCATTACTACCCTTCACTCCCTCATCCCTTATCCTCTTCCTCCCTCCTGATGGAGACAGTCTTTCACAGCCGACTCATTTCAGAGATGTTTTTTTCACTGCCGAAGCCAAGATTTTTCTCTCTCCCATTGCACTTCGTCTGGAAATGGGAGGAGGAAGCAGGTTTTGGGTTTGGTTTGGGATTTTTTTTCAGCAATAAATAATTTCTGAATGCTGAAGAGGCAGGAGAGTGAAGCTGGCATTAGGCTACATTGAAATACTCCATTTGTTCTGGGAGTCTTTCTCCCTCCTCCTCCAGAAAGCTTCCTCTAGTGTTTAATTTTAAAGCAAATCGCTATTATTTTTTGTTTTCTTACTTTCCAGAAGAGAGTCCTCTATTATTTTGGCATGTTTGGAGATTTCCATACACACCAGAATTTTTTTCCTTGGCTTTTCTTTCCTCTTTAATTTCTTTTCGCTGGGGTTAAAAGCCCCAAGTCAGCAAGGTACTTAAACACATGCTCAAAGTTAAGGCCTTGCCTAAGTGCTTTGCTGACTTGGAGCCAAAGATATTTTCGCAAGTCCTTTAAATGCTTCAGAACCTGAATTCAAAACATTTTACAGAAATTCCAGAATTCAAGCATCTCTTGTGCTAATAATAGTTGTAATTCAGTACTGCCTTCAGATGACTGGAGCTCTGGACATGGTGAGCTTCTGAAGAGTCTTACTTTCAGAAAATACACTTCCCTAAAATCTTCTGCTTCAAACTCAAGAGCTCTCCAGAAAGCAGGGCACACTTACTTGTGTTTCAGTCAATGAAACATAACTGGCTTTTTAGCTGTTGTGTTGCAGTAGGACACTCAAAGCTTTTAAAAATTGAAATTTAGGAAATAATGCGCAATTGGTTCACATCATACTGAATGAATGTCTGCTCCTCAACATTTGCTCATTGTCCCCGACACAGGGAATAAAAAAACCCGCACCAAACTGAGGGCTCTCTGAAGTGGCAGCATCAGTCATTGGAGGTTAGGAGACGCTCTCAAAGGCAGACTGGGCTCCCAAAACCAGTGCTGCTCTCTGCTTTTGAGAGCTTAATCGAATGGATGGCAACAAAAATGGTGTGGAGAGGGAATGGCAGTGGGTAGACAGGCAGGAAAGGGTGTGGCAAAGAGGAGGAGGAGGAGAAGGAGAAGGTATTTCCAGAAGCAGAGAGTCTGTAAATATCAAATAGAAATTACAGAAAATGGTTTTTTTGGGCTCTGCATGATGAAGCCATGAGGGTTCTGCATGATGAGGCCATCAGCCAGCCAGTGGGAGATGCTTTGGAAATGCTCAGCTGGCTAAGAGCATCTTCACAGGTTTTGGAAAGGGTGCTGGACGTTGGTGCTTAGGGCATCAACAAGGGAGCGGGGCTAGGCAGGAACTGGCTCAGTTCACAACCCCTCAAGGACCTGCATGCTCCTTCCTCTGAAAGCACACTGTGATGCTTCCAAGAATGGGAACAGCCCTGCTGAAAGCCCCTGGCTTACTGTCCTTGTCTTAAAGCCTCTCTCTTCTGAGGTGGTGTGATCCCCTGTGAGCTTCTGCATTGTGCTTTGCAACAGATGAACAAGATGTATCCATTCTGTGATTCTGTGGTACGTGCACATCTGTCCCTGCTCATGGCAGGGAGGTTGGACTAATGATCTTCAGAGGTCCCTTCCAACCCAAACCATTCCGTGATTCTATGATCTGCACAAGAAGACATGCAAAGGCTCTGTCTCTATGCCCCAAAGCACCGTGCACTTTCAGTCCCTGCTGTCTCATGGATCTACTTCTTGCTGCTGGAATAATCCATGTAGTGTGCAGAAAACCCCATCTCTCCTACCTGCCCAGAGACAACTCCAAAAGGCGTTGCCACCTTTGATAGCTCTCTGACTGCAGAGTAACTTGTAAATACTCAGGCAGTCTGTGGATTTATGGGGCTCCCAAATAGTGCTGGCCCCCACAAGGAGCTCAGAAAGCACTTGGGGACCATAACTCTGCAGTCACGATGTCCATTGTTCAGATACACTTTCCAGCCCTTAACCAGAGTCCCAGCCTCATTCAGCCCCAAGCTGGAGCCTGTTTCCAGCTCTGCTCAAGATCCAGGAGCTCTGTCCTGGGGTCCTGTTGGTGTGGTCTGTAGTGCTCCATTAGCTATACTCATCTATTTATTTTGTGTCTCTGGTGTAAGTAACGCACTTTCCAGCCTGCCATGAATCTGATACGTGCCCATCTTTCCCCCAGGAGGTACTTGCACCCAGCAGATGCTCTGTTTGATGGGTGGGCTGCAGCTCTGCTGGCTGTGACACGGCTCAGCACGTGCCGGTGATCCTTTCCAGGCTTGTCTTTGTTTGAGGATCCTTCAGAGTGAAAGGCACCAAATGCAAATGTTGTATCTCATTATTACCAATGCAAATCCCAATGCCGTGTCTTAGTTGTTAATACAGCCCCTGCAGGGGAGAGATGAGTGCCTTATTTTTAATATTGTTTTGAAATCAGCACCGGGCTCCAGATACGCAGGTGTTACTTGGACGAATGATGGTGACTGGGTCAAAAAAACCCCTCAAACTTGGGAAAATGGTTCCCGTTTTATCAGCATCTATTCTTCCCACCCTCTTCACTGTGCTGCCCTGGCAGCAGCTCGGTTCCTCTGCTATTCTAGCCACGTGCACAAGAAAAGTCTTGGTGCAGGGGGAAGAAATCCCTCTTTTGGGAAGAAACGAGCCCTGGGGTGTAACCTTCAGTGGCTGTATGGGTGGAGAGAAAAGTCGTGGCGCTTCTGTTGGGAGCCCCAGGGGATGCCCTGTCCCCCATGTCTTGGTGCTGCAACAGGGGTTGCACCCCTGTTTTGATTTCTCAGTCCAGCCTCCATGGTGCTTTTGAGTCCTGTCCCTGTGTGCAGTGCACTCTGTGCCTCCTCCTTGTGGGGCTGAGCAACAAGGGGGAGGATGAACCTGCTGTACCTGTGGTTAAAAAAGCAGAGGAGTTTTTCCATCCTCAGGCCACAGAAGTTCATGTGTTAAGTTGTAGTTACCCCAGCTTCAAGCCCAGCTGCTGCTGATCCACCCAGGGGCGTGAGCACTACATCTGTAAGCGACAAGCCACTGGCCTACAGCAGGCAGAACCCAAGCCAACAGACAGACAGAAAGAGCCTGAGGGGCTGAATTTTAGAGCTATTAAATGATTAAATGCAAGGGGAAAAAAAGTTAATTTAGCATCGCGGTTGTGATTTTACACACCCAAGAGCCTGGAAATTGAGAGCTCTGCTTCTCACACAGGGATCGTAACTTGGCACTGCACAGATTGTACAGTATGTAAAATTAGACTGGAGAAATAGTAAATATGCTGCAGGGACCAATACTGTCTTGGCAGAAGGAGGATGGACTGAGTGGGACCCAACAGGTCTTTTACGCCTCTGACTTCCATAATTCTGTGCTAATAAAAAACATTGCACAATGCCTGATGCTAATCCGCAGCCCTGAGTGGGGTGAAGCAGGAGCTGGGTTGTTATGTGAACAAACAGCGGTCGCCCCCGGTGTATTTGAGTGGAGCGAGGCTGTTATTTGAGGGTGGGCGTGTGGGCACTGGCAAACAGGGATGGGGAGGTGAGTGCTGTGCACCAGGCTGGAAAGGCAGGTTGAGGTTGGTGGGGAGTGAGGTGCCCTGATGTCTCTATCCGGCTCTGCCCCCACCTCCCCCTCCCCAAACCTTGGTAAATACAGGCATCTTCACGCTGCTGCTGGACCACAATGAGCTTTTCTTGTGTTTATGGCTCTGATTTGGGCACCTAATTCTGAGTCGTATTGATTTCCCCCTAAACGGCATTGAAAAGCCTGATCTAAGCACTCTTTTGTGGCCTAGAGTTATTTGTCCTGTCTGCATGAAAAAGCAGGACCAAAAAACAAGCCTCTAACTCACCCGTGGTGCTAGCACCGGTCATTTGGCAGCGAAGGTTGAAGGCTCAAGTGAGCCCAGCTTGGAGGATGTTGGTGGGGTTTTCCTGCTGTGTGCTGGGTCCCCTTAGTGCCATTCCCTCTGTTCTTCCAACACCTTTCTCTCCATACAGCCCCACATGCTGGGGCAGACCGATGTAGTTGCAGGGGACTGGAGGAGTTGCTGCTTTGCCAAGCAACTGCACTTCCTCAAGACGAGTCATCTCAAGCTGACTTCGCAAGGCAGCCAAGTGGGCAAGGTCCCATCCAGCCTTGCTTCAGGATGAAAACAGTGTCACAGCTCAGCCAGTTGCGGCAAGGAGAGCACTTGAAGTCTCAGGACACTCAGACTAGAAGAGCTAGGACAGACATCCAAGTGATGGTCTTACCAAGACCTTCTGGAAAACAGATCAACACATGAACTCCGGCCCCCTCCTGGGATGCAAGAACAAAGTCTCCTGTGGAAAAACCCAAAAAGCCAAGATCATCAGCCCAAAAGAATCCAGATCTCTCTGCTGTAGGGCAGCTGGGCCAGAAAAGCAGAAGTAGCAGCAGAGATGCATCTTCTCCTGGTTCTGTCTGGGTCAACACGACATGATCCATGATAGAGGTATGCGACCATTGCAGATGGGTGCACACCAGCATTAGCACCCTCGGGCAGAGCTCACTCCTACCCTGAAGCCATGGGGAAAGGGCAGCTTCTTTGTGGTTGCCTGCCCATGCATGGCTGAGGAGACTCTGTTACAGAGGCAGGACGGATTTGATTGCTGTTCTCAGCCTTGCTTGTCCCCTGTGACCGGGGTCAAGTTGTGCTTGGGCAGCACATCACTATACAGCTCCTACTGCTCCCAGCGAGAGCTGGGTTTGATGGCATGCAGGGAAACAAGGCTGCCTCTGACACGGAGCCCTTCTGGCTTGCAGCCAGGAGCACTGCCAGTGCGGAGCTCTGGGCTGATGTGATTTGGCAGGTCTAAAGAGCTGCGAGAGAGGCTCTGTCCCAGCGTGGGGCTGATGAAGATGCAGCAGTACCAGGGGAAGACACAGACATAATAGAGCACAGGGAGGACACACTCTGCCCTGGTGAAATCCCACTCAGGCCGGACCAAAGCTGTTGATTCAGCCAGTCTGATGATATGCTACAAGCACAAAAATGACACTTAAGTTACTTGTCTGCTAAGGCAGCATTCCCCATCCTCTTACTGTGTCTGCCAGCCAGGGCTCCCCATCAGCCCCCAGCCCAAAAGGCACAGGGAGCTGCTAAATCCCATGGGGCTGAACTGGTGCTCTGCAAGGACTTGGCCCTCGCTTCTGCTGTGAGACCCCGTGTCTTCTGCTTCCAGCAGTGGGTCTCTGTTCTGTGGTTTCCTTCTGGGTTTAGCACGGTGTTTTCTCCACGGAGGGTGCTTATTCTCTGCCACTGCACAGCCTTGCTGGCCCCTGGGCATGAGCGATGCAAGTGGCACCATCCTGATGGTGCTGCCATCCTGACTGTGTCACCTGGAGCTCGGCCTGGGCAATGGCATGCCAAGCTCGTAGCAGTGCAGGCGTCACACCTCCCCACTGCTGGGCCTTCAAGTCCAGGAGGGAGCCCATGGATTGGATTATCATTTGTGACAATGGAATGTTTGATGGTAAATGTGTCCCTTCATCCTCATAAGGGCCCAGCAGATGTTGCATTAAGGCTCATGGGAGAGGCACCAGCCTTGTGCAGTTGAGCAGCTAGAAGGGCCACGAAGGTCCTTGTCACCCCATGACGGACATCCCCAGCTGGCTTTGGGATGCAGCTTCAGAGGGAGGTGAAAGGTGAGGCTGCTGCAGAGCTGGAGCAGAACTTCTCTGGGGGCAGCAGGGCTTTGCCAGCGCTCACAGAAGGATGTTTCGTGGTCACATCCAGGCTGAGGGAAGAGGTTTTCCTGCCCTGGATCTTGCCCTGAGCCAAGCATGTTGGAGGGATCAAGTCCCTCCTTCACAACACTCCTGAAGTAAACCAAGGTCTGCTTCCAGGCTATCGTGGTGTGATTGAGTACAAGTCCTTTAGCACCCATCTGTTATCTCTTAATTAAAGTTTCTTTCTAATTATTTTTTCTTGTCAAGAGCAAAGCTGCTGACTCCAGGGATTTACCAAAGTAGAGCAAACAAATGCAGGCTCTGCTTTCTGCAAGTCTTCGTTAATGGACAAAATTAACTTGGAACAGTCCATATCTTTGGCTACATCAATGACACTTAATTATGCTTGTTTCCTTACAAAGATGTATCCAGTTTTAAATCACTTGTGGAAGAAATGCCTCCTTAAGCATGAAATTTCTTCTCCTTGAAGGAAGATTTCTGCTGGCAAGAAAAGCTGTGCAAAGACCAAGTGGCATCACAGGGAATAGATGTGAGGAGATCAAGAGTGGGTTGTGCTTCAGGGAGCTGGTGTCAGGAAACCCTCTCCAGGGCCAGGGACTGCTTCATCTCCAGGAGGGCAGACCTCAGGGGCTGTCAGGCTGCACATGGGAGTGGAGCCACTGGCATTTCTTGGACACAGCTAGTGCTGCTCAGGCCAGTGGGCATGGGTCCTGAAGCAAGGGAGAGGCCACAGGGTTGTGCCTCTACCCTGTCCCATGGCTGGAGGAGGCCAGGAAATCCTCCTCCAGAGGCTGGTCAGGCCACCTTTCTGTCCTCTTGCCCCCTCTCTCCTCTGGGGCTCCCTGCTCATCTCCTGTGGGCTGATTCATCTCATTTACCATGGGAAGTTGTGGAATGAAAGACCCTTCTGGTTTACATGCTTGGAAAGCTCTTGGCATAGCCCTGGCACTGTGTAAATATTAAATGTATAATTTATTGTGTACACAGACAGCTAATTAGCTGCTGAGACAATTATTTGTGGCTGGTTTCTCAGCTGTGGGAGGGACATATGAGGGCCAGTGGGGTGATGTGAAGGCCTCTGTTGAAAGGCACGTATGTAATTCTCTGTCCCACTGCAGAAGTGCTCCACATCCTATCAGGGAAAGTGGGCACCTGGCCTTCCTCACTGCTTCAGTTTCACCATCTGCAAAAGAAGGAAAGAGCCAGAGGCTGTGCAACTGGCAGAGAGCTTGTCCCTCTCCCCAAAAATGCTGCAGTGCCTTTCTTTTGTTCTCTCTCTGCTTACACGAGCCACAACCCTGCAGTGCATTTCGGCAGAGCGCTCAGAAGGAATATTTATCCCAGTCTGCCTGCAAATCGCTGTGACAGCAAGGGTGGTTTTGGCCCTGTGTGTGTTTGCTGGATGTTGTCTTGCCACAGGCTCTGGCTGAAAGACCCCCATTGAAGGGCTGTGGTGAGCACTGGTGCCAGGAATGCAAACCATCCTCTCCACTTCCTCTGCTCGCTGTTCCAGTGACCCCTCAGGCGTCTGGGCACAGACCCCCAGTGCCACATCCGTGGCTGCACACATGCCAGTGCCCACCAGCATTCCTGCCATGGATGGCAGCTGCGCATGCTGGCAGGGTGGGAGCCTCAGCTGGAGCACAGGCAGAGGAGTGGACATGGAAGGTCCCAAGAGGAGTTCCGCTCCTTCCTATCACAGTGCATGCCAGGGCAGTCCTCAGCTTTTTCCAGGATTTCCCTGTGCTATTGCCCTTCCAGTTTTGATGTAGGTCAAGATTCATTAAGGAGGAAAATGAGGATGAGGTTTCTATTGGATTTCCAGCTGGATGGGTTTGGGAAGCATAGAATATGTTTCCATGGGCCCCACATCTCAGCTGCTTTGTCACATCTTCCCTGCACATCTCTCTGCTGGGCTGCTATCCCGTTGGTCTGTGTTGCACTTGCAGAACCTATCAAGCTGTCACTCATCATTCCTAGTGCAGCAAAGCAGCTCACAGCTCATTTCACCAAGCTGCCCCAGGTTCATTGCTGGAAGCTGTGTGTGTTTATCCCACAACTGGCTCTTGTCTTCCCTCCACTGCAGTTTTGCAGAGCTGTGGGTAAAGCTGTAATTTCTGCCTCCATTATGCATCATCACTGGCTCCTTTGTAGATCTGGGACTTGAAGTCATAAGCCATGCGGTGCCTGACAGAGGATTTGGCCTTTGGTAGGCTTGGATGCTGAGAGGCATGTTGCTGGTAGGGTGCAGCATCACAGCCCCACTGTGATGACATCACAGCCTTGTGATGTCACTTGACCCGGAAGGCAGCATACTTTGGAGAAACAGGGTGGTGTAGGGACAGGGCAGCATCTTGAATTGTCAGTTCTAGCCAGTGATCACATCTGTGTTCCTGGGAAGGAATCTTTGGAAGTGTCTAGTCCAGTGTTCCACTTGGAAAAGGTCTGTCCTCAGCAGAAGACTAGATCAGCCATAGCTTTGTCAACAGAGCCCTGGCAAACTCCATGGATGAGGATCCCCCCTTTCTGTGGGTACCTGTCCCAGTGCTCTCTTACTCTCCAGGAGAATAAATTATCCCACATGTCCAGCTCAAATCTTCCAAGCTGCAGCCCTCAGCCATCCATGTCATCAGCTGATGTCCATCCAAAAGGGCTGGCCCTGCAGCACAGGCACCATTGTGGTCATTGATCCCATGTGTTACCAGTGACACTGTGACCAGGAGTGTGGACAAGCCTCCCTTTCCTCCCTGTTCAAGGGAGCTCTGGAGCTCTGAGTGGGCTGGAGGGGCTCCTGCCCATCCCCAGCCTGCAGCAAGTGGAGGGTCCCAGTAGAGCTGTGGTCACCCCTGCCCATCCCCATCCTAAAGCAGAACTGGTGTTCTCAGTGCAAGACAGGGCTGCTCCAGCATTCCAGGGCAGCTGTCCCCATGGTGCCCCTTCCCAAAGGGGCTGCCACACATCTGCACGTCACCATGGCTGGGTGGGACTCCCACGCCTGGCATGGGACAAGGGAGGACATGAGGACCTGTCTCTGCTCCAGTAAGATCTTCAGCAAACTCTACTGGGAGAAACGCCTCCTCTGAAGCTGTGCTTGGGGTTTCTCCTTTATCAGGAACCTTAAATCATTGCCTTGGAAAGGAGCATGGCTTTCAAAGACCTGTCTTCCAGGAATGGCTCCCTCAGCCCTTCTGGATAAATGCCAGTGTGTTTTCACCATGTTTAAGGACAAATAGGAAATAACTCAAGGTGACTTTTTTTCTTCCCAACTTAGCCCTTCAGCCACTAGTTACAGACAAGCTCTCAGTCACAGTCCTGAGAGGCAGAGATGAGCATCCCAGAGCTTTCCCCCATCTCAATCCTTCTCTGGGAATAGGCGTCAGGCAGGCAGGAGCCAGGCAAGGGAGACTGGTCTGTGGGTCCATCACTGCACCGAGCTTTTCTCCATGCAAGGCTGGTGGGTGGTGCAGTGTCTCCAGTGTCTGTGCCAAGCAGAATTCCAAGTGTAAGGACAGGATGGTCAATGGTCATGTGTGAGCCAGCAGGAAACAGGAAGAAAAACCTCTTTATCTTACGCAATAAAAGAAATTAGAGGAGAACTTGAGTAAAATGCTTGAATTCTCACTGAAACTCTGTATCTGTATTTGTCCATCCACACATGTGCCTAGTCATCTGTCTGTTCATCCATTCGTCATCCAACCATCCATCCACCTCCAGAGCCATTCAAATAGCCAACCATCCACCCAACACCACTCCCATTCATTGTCCTTCCATCCCTCCTTTCCTCCATCCCAACTGTGTCCATCCAGCCTGCTGTCAGTCTGTCTGTGGTTACACACATTCATCCATCCACTGTCTTCTTCCACTTCTGCCTATCTGCTCCTATTCCAGCTACCCCTCCTCAGACAGATGATTCATCTTAGACATTTTCCCTCTTTCTGCCTGTCAGTACATGCTCCCAGCTTTTTTAAGACCCTTGAAATACACTTTTCTGATCTGCACTGTTTCCCATCGTTAGCTAGTGTCAGAATTGTCCCACCAGCATCTTACTCACTACAGACCGGTTTTTCCCTGTCCTTTGCACACCCTTTCCCAGCAGGGTTAACATCCCCAAAGTTGCTCTGTTCCTCTCAGGAGCAGGTGTCCTGACAGACCATGTGCAGGAGGGCTGAGACCTGCCAGGCACACATCCAGAGCCAGCTTTGCAGATGGGATCGGAATGTGGGCTTAGACACGAGGAATGGCTGGATCATGCCCATGTGGTCCCACCTATCTGTGGGACCCTGGAGCTGACACCTGGAGAGGGAGAAAAGAGAGGAGAAGCCTTGGAGGTGCTTTTCCCATCCATCTCCACCATCAGCTGCTTGCAGTCTCCCAAAGCTCACTGGTCAGCTCAGTGTGTTAGGTCGTGTCTTCTGCTGTGGATTCATTTACTCACTGTTCCCTCCTCCAGTGCTGACATCAACAGCATCTGATGGGCATAGATTTCTGTAATTTAATCACAATTCATGCAAAAAAAAGACCACTTTCTTTTGCTTGTTTTGATCTCCCTTATTTTATTAGGAGAAAGAGCGAGCTGTCCTTCTCTATTTATCCTCTTCATGTCACTCGTCATTGCTAAGGTGTCTGTCACGTCTTTGCTTGGTTGTCTCCTTTTATGGATGAAGGGTTTGAGCCTACTAAACCATCCTTGTGTGAGATCTGTTTCCAGCCTTAGCTGTTCCTGTTTCCTTCCTCTGCCCTGCTTCCAGTGGTGCTGTGTTCCTAAACAGCGTGGAGACAGGTTTGTTCATGGCTTTTGAGTTACGGTGCTTTCCGTTTTGGGTTTGAGTTCTTGGGCACCACTGAGCTGATGTTTTCAGGGAGGTGAGTGTGATGACTCCACGGTGGGTTTCCATGGAGGCTGTGGCACGTTTGGAACCATGAGTATGTAGGGGAAGCAAGGCTTCATTCTCCCTGCGTGCATTCCTTTGTGCATTTATCAACACAGGGCTACTGCCTGGTGGTTGGTACCATGATGTCCTTCTGCAGCACTTTGGAACCCCGCTGTGATTTGGCTGCCCTGACAGCCCCAGCAGCTCTGTCTTCTCTCTCTGCCCTGACCCCTTTTACCTGTGAGTTACGAGGGCGTTGGGCAGATCTGATCCAGCTTGGATCTCCATCAGACTTCAGCAGTGACATCTCCTGCTACATTTGACAGCTTGTTGTCACCTTCGGTCTCGTGACTTTAGCTGCTATAAATCCTTGCAAGGACTTTCCCCATGTGTCAGGGCTGCTTAGTTTCCTTGGAAGGCACCTTGTCAGATGTGGTTTTGAAGCCCAGGAAAATTTTGAGAACTGAACCACCCTTGTCTGTGCACAAAGGCTTGATGAAGCCTTTTGAAGGAACCTCATCCCCATTCATCCTCCCATGCTGCTTCACCCTTTGTCACGCACTCGCACTCACATGGTTTTATCCTTGCCACATGCAGCTCAGCACAGCCAAGTGCAGCAACACGGGACATATTCAGTTGCTAAGGATCATTAATGAATGTCAGCTCCAGCTCCTGTCCAGAAACCTGAGAAAATTCAATTAGGCAGCTGGTGCCCAATGAGCTGTGTTGCCCCACTCGTGAGCTGCTACATCAAACAGCTCAGCAAGGCATCATGTTATTGTGGAAAGAAAAGAAAACCCAGACAGGGAGACAAACAGCACTGCATGCACCACGCAGCTGTGCCTTTCCACAGCACAGCATGGCTAGCTTGCAATCCTCCTACCTGGTTTCCTGGATAGGGAATTGCAAGGAGTTACCTGCTTCCCATCTGTGCTAGTAAATACGTGGAGTTTGCTGGTGGCAAGTCCTGGGGCTCTGTTGTATCTCTGTTGGGAGTTTCTGATGCGTGTGTTTGGTTTGTGTCATGCAACAAGTCACCTAGATATAGGACTGGCAATGTCTTGTGTGCCTGGCCGTGCTGCGGGCTGTTTGGCTGGTGAGCCGTACTTGCACACCTGACATGTGTTCGCCATAGCAAAGGTGAGAGGAAACCATCCTGTGGGTGGAGGTGGTCCATGAATACTGATCCTCTGGTATTTGTCAGCTGGTCCACTCTAGTCTAAAATAAATCATGACTGGGGACAGGAGGGGAACTTGGGCTTCCCTGGCCACCAACAGTGTCAGTCCATGCCTCAGTCCTTCCCCAGCTTCACAGATGGGATGATAATATCTTACTTCCAAGGCAGCTGTGCTGAGAGGCTCTGAGCTCACCTGTTTTTCTCCTCTTCCTTCCCACAGAGGGCCCCGTCCAATATGAGCGGGTAGGTGCGGACGTGACCATGAAGTGTGGCTCCATGGACTGGGATGCAGCCGTGACCTGGACAGTCAACGGCACTGACATCGATGAGTCCCGCCTGAACGGGTCCTACCTGATCCTGAAGAACGTTGACCTGTCGCAGAGCGGCCAGTACTTCTGCTACGAGGGCTCCTCCTGGCACCTCAAATACCAGACCTACCTGAGGGTGGGAAGTGAGTACCCCAGCATGTCACATGGAGGGGGGTGGTCTCTGCTCCCATAGTGACTCCTCACAGCCCCCTCTCCTGCCATGCCTACCCCTCTATTTTCCATACGTGGGGTTGTCAGCTGCACACCACCGTATGAGATCCTCACGGCATACTGATCCCACCTAGAATCAGCCACTCAGCCCCAAGCTTTGGATCAAAGCCAGTAGATTAAATGATGCCTCAGGAATAATTTGAGAAGGAATGTAGCTTCTCCATCCAGCCGTGTGCCACAACAACCATCTCTGTAGGTGGAAGGAGCTGTCAGAGAGGATTGCAGTCAGCAAGGAGAAGCCCTGGCTGGGGTTACTGCAATGTGGTTGTTTCAGAGGAGCAGCCAAGAGGTGTTGGTGATCCCTGGGTTTGCAGGATCCTGGGTGCACAGGCGTGCTGGAGGACAGCTGCTCGTTCCCCAGCATTCTGCGTATCTTCGGCGCATGATGTGCCGATTCACAGGCCTCAGCGGGGGAGATAAGAGCTGTGCTGTATTTCACATGATGCTGAGAGCTGATAGCAGCTGTGTGTTTTGAGGGCTGCTGTGTTTGCACAGCTGATAGCAACTGTGTATTTTGCAGCACGGCGTAGGCAACTGGCAGCCGTGGGTGTCTGGGAGCGCCAGCCGGCATAGCCAGCTGCGGGATGGTAACTGTGATGCACCAGCTGGGAGCTCCACCATCCAGGGATGTGTCGTGTAGGTGGCTGTGGGTTCCCAAGTTTGGAAGACACAGCAGAGCCTTCCTCTACTCCTTAGCTCACCTTCTGCACCTTGCATCAGAGCCAGGGTGGTGTTTCCGTCCTAGGTTGTGGTCCAGGGACAGAGGGTCGCAGGAGGGTCTGTGTAAGCCCTGAAAATAAGGCATGAGAGGTTCACTGCGCCTAGAGGAGAGATTGGAATTTTAGCGATGTTGTTCAGTGTCCAGCCCACTTAGGGTCATGTGAGATGGATCCTGGCATGTGGGCCAAGGAGAAGGGGTGTTGGAAGGAGCTGGAAGGAGATGTGAGAAGCAGATGAGGGGAAGCAGTCAGCATAGGGCAGGGTTTAACCAGTGAGCAGGTGTGGGGGTTGGCAGCATGGCAGGCAAAAAGGCCACTGCCACTGCCCAACAAATGAGTCAGGGGCTTTTTAGCTGCGTTGTCTGCTCAGAAGGTGTTCACAGCTAGTTCAGACCAGAAAAGGCAGGAGCTGGGTCCAGTGCAGGCAGCAGCACAAGGAGGTTGTTCAGCTCCTCTGCTTGGGCATGTGCTCACCAGATCCCATCTAGGGAGAGGTCCTAGGCTGTGCCAGTGCACAGAGGGCTGCAGCCCAGGTCTGCAGGAAACAGGGGGAGTGGGGAGAGGGCTGCAGCCTCCAGGCACCTCCTCTGCAGCTGTGGCATCGCTGTGATTTTGCAATGGCCCTTCCATCTGCTAAGCACCTCGCTAATAGTAATCCCTGTCAATCCACTCAGGGACTCGTGGGAATTGCTCAGCGTTAGAGTGCATATCCTGCTGTTCCCTATTTGTGTGTTCCCATTTGCTGGAGACTCACAGCCCCCTGAGCACTGGGCAGCTGAGGAACCCAGTTGGACACTGCTGGGGCCACTGGCCCCAGGAGAGAGGGTGACAAATAAATAAATGCGTGTCTGGTGTTGTTAACACAATTAACTGTGCAAGGAACTAATCAGGTGAGACGCTTTTAGTGGTAATTAATTTAATTGTCTGGATTGTAATTTAATGTTCTCTGCGAGGTTTCTTTTCCCAGCACTGCACCCCCAGCCCCTGCCTCCCCCACCCCACCCCAAGTGTCCCGGCTCTGCTGGGCATGATTGATTCCCTGGAGGTGCATGGACTCACATGAAGGAGTGGGTTTGGGAGTATCCCAGGAGGGAATGGAGATGGGCTTGGGCATGTAGATGGAGATGGGTGACTTGTGGGAAGTTTGCAGCATGGCCCTGTGGTAGCATCGCTGCTGCAGCTGAGTGCATTGGGAGCCCAGACTTGGGATTTGAGGGATCTTGGACTCGTTTCATTTCAATTGCATGGGAAATTAAATGAAAACAGGCCTGTGCCTGCATTTTTCTCTTGTACTGGGGCAACAAGAAAGATGACTGCAGTGAGAGTGAGGGGCTGGGGCTGCACGTGGAAAAGTGCTGGAGATCTCATTAAATAAATGATGGTACCTGGAATGTGCCCCCCCAGCAAGGCAGGGGTGCTCCTGCGCATACAACACCAGAGGAAGGATGTGGAGAGGGAGCAGAAAAGGGTCGAGGACCAGGAAAGGGTGTCAATTAGCAAAGCAAGCTCTGGCGTGGGGGTCAGCGAGCACGGGGATAAAGGGAGACCTGCCAGAAGTCAAGCTGAGCGAGACCTTGCAGAGGAAATGAAAAGGGGGGTTAGCCATATAAATACAGAGCAAACGAGGAGAGAAGAGCAGAGCTGGTTCTGCAGACAGGTTTCAGGGGAGATTAAAAGTAAGCTCGGCAGAGCCCGATACCAAATGAACCCCACTGGGTCTGAGCAGCGATGCTGAGAGCAAGGGCAGCACAAGCTAAGGGAGAGGAGGGAGCATAAAACGTGGAGATGATCCGCTGTTGTGGAGGCACCTTCAAAGAAGACAATGCCCTGAAGGCTTGGGGAGCACCTCATCCCCATGTGAGGACATCTGTTCATTAGCAAGGCTCATTAGCAGCTGAGAGGTCAGTGGCGGTGCCCAGTGCAACGTGTCTCCTGTGCCTGAGAGAAGGAGAAGTCCTGATCAGACAGCCTGACCCCACAGCACAGAGGGGCCACGGGGTGCTCTTGGAAGAGGGAGCAATTAAAGACGTGGAGACAAATGGAAAATGGGAAAAAAACACAAGGGGGGCTTGCCAGGGATATATCACAGCAGATTAACCTGATAGCTCTCTTTGATAAGGGAACCAGTTTTCTAAGCCCAGAAATGTGGTCAGTGTAATCTGTCTTGACTTCAGTGAAGTATTTGCTATGGTGCCACATGGGAAATTATGAGTTAAACCAGAGAAAATGTGGATTAGTATGAGAATTGGAACACAGCTTAGGAAATAGCTACAGGGGATCAGATTGTGCTGAAAGGGGGAGCTCCTGGAAGGGACTGGGAAGATTCGGCACCAGGTTTGGACTGTATCTGGGCCACTCTCAGTGGTGTTACCTGTAATGGCTCTGGCCCACAAGGACCAGGGGGCTTTGGTTGGATATGCCAGTGGGTACGGAGGGACAAGAGGATATCTGGGGTGGGGAATTCATGCTGGAGGGGCCAGGATGCTGCATAATGGTGCAGGCACAAATGTGTGAAGGTGTGTCATCAGTGTGCTTCAGGCAGGAGGGAGGGTACAGGTAGCTCATCTGGTCCTTGAGATGGGTTTGACACCCGGGTCCACATTATGGGGGATGTGGCTGGGAGCCGAGCAGCACCCTGCAGAGGCTGGGGGTAGCTGGGCTGTCTCGCCCACTGCAGAAGTGGGGGCACTGGTGTACATGCAGTGGGACAGTGCGCATCCAGGGATGGCGAGAAGGAAGGGCCCACAGGCTTGTCTGTTGCTAAAGGTCCCAGATCAGCCACCTACAAGGCATGAATCCTCCTCAGCACAAACTGGCTTGGTGGAAGCTGGCACTTCTCCAGGGGAAACCTCTTCCAGGGCACTTTGAGCAGTGATTTGTTGGTCTGCCCCTTTTTTCAGGCAGGTGAGTGTGAGGTGGAGTACAGGAGGAGCAACCAGGTGTTCGGTATCTCCAGTGATCACCTGCCCTGCAGCCTGAGAGCAGCAGATGCCCATGTGTGGCCAGAAGCAGGAGATGGGTCCAGGTCTTTTTACACACCAGGCATCCCTGGCCTGAGCCCAGGGCTGAGCACCAGGAGCAGGCCAGGAGGGAGGGCAAGGCTCTGGGTTACAGGAGCGTGGTGCCGGGCTCCTGGCTGCCCCCACAAGCCACAGCTCTGCATTTGGAAACGTGCAGCCGGAGGGCCCGGGGGTGGATATAACAATGACGTTGGGAAATAATGCACTCTTGAGGTTTGGCACACGGCTCTGTGCGTTACAGAATGTTATAAAAATACTGCTAATGGGCCAGAGAGGAGTGGAAACGCGCGTCGGAAAGGCTGCCAGAAGCCGGAGAGTGCACATGGGAGTGGGGAGGCCTTGTGTGCAAGGAAGGGAGGGCAGGAGGGAGGCAGCCAGGGCAGGCACCCTCCTTCCACTCCCATCCCTCCATCCCTTTCTAACCTGCTTATCTCCATCCCGGCCCAGCACCTCTGCCCCTTTGCCCTTCTGTCCTGTGTCGGGGATGCCCAAGCCCTGGCGGACATGCATCTGACCCTCATCATTCATCCTGCTGCCCGAAAAGGCTGCTGCCTGACGGGATGGAGTGCAAGCAGGGACGGGGTCTGCATGGGAGAGGAAATACAGCAGAATCCCCTCCAGCAGCAGGGGCACGGATCGGGATGCAGGCAGTGGAGTCGTCTTCAGTGTCGCCGTGGTGGCCTAGGGTCTTGTAGCCTGGTGCCAGCCCCAGCCCTGCCCCACGGGCATTGCTGCCTCCCAGGCCATGGATGTGGGAAAGGGACTGGCAGAGTACAAGCAGTCCCAGGCTGGCCTGCTTCCTCCATGTCTGTCACTGCAGCGGCTGGCGAGAGAAAGAGGAAAAAACATGCGGTTTGACGGAAAATGACATGGAAAAAACAACCAAATTAACAGAAAAACAAACAAAGCAAAACCAGAAAGAGGGAGGGGGAAAGGGGCAAAGCAACAGGAACCACATGTGAGCGGGGAGGCCAGGAGAGCCTGAGTGTTCTCTGGACTGATTAGCAAGCAATCAAACATCGGCCACTAATAAATAATCAGAGCCTCCCTTTTCTCTGCCTTAGAAGTCTTTTTCCTCCCAGCTGGGCTCCAGCTGCAACCAGAGGGTTGTACTACAAGTCTGCATCTATTTTTTGTTGTTATTTTTAAAACATATTTTCTGTTTCACCTATCCAAAATAAAGAAGCAAAACAAGGAGGTAGTGACCTCCCCATGTAAGATGTACACCTCTGGCTCCACCAGGGCAGGCATGAGCATCCCGTGATGGGCACTGGCTAAACAGTGGAGGAAGGCAGTGCCATGGACTGGTGTGTGCCCTCCTGCTTCCATGGGTTGGTGTTGGGTGGAAAAAACTGCAGAAGGGCACTGATGACATGCCAGCTTGGGAGAAAGGAAGTTTGTCTGGCTCTGGCAGCCAGCGGTGAAGATGCCTCTGCCTTGGATCAGGGTGCCTCTGGTCACACTGGTGCTCCTGCCTGGATGCTGAGGGAGAAGCACGGGCCTAGGGTCAGTGTATGCAGATAGTTCCTTGCTCATGTCCAGCGATCTCTGATGCAGAGCTTGGTTGGTTTTTTTTTTGAAAAGCCCTTTTGATGGATTTTTCCCCTCTGAACTCTCCCAATCCCTTCCGGTGGCGATGTAAACTTAGGCTATTTCAGGAGCAACAAGTTAAACATGACTGCGACCATTCCCTGGCACCAGGGCCAGCTGGCAGGGAACAGCACCCGCCCCTGGGATTCATCCCTCTCACCCTCCCAGTGTGCTCCTGCCCCCTGGGGATAGTCCTACACGAGGGCAACCCCAAAGCTGTGCCCAAGCCCTGCTTGAGGCAGGACTACATTAACATGGACCAAACCTATGGCAAGGGTGGAGCTAATCAATTAAAATGACTGCTGGTATTCCAGAATCAGGAGATGCACCCCAGAGCTGTTGGGTTCATTATTATTATGGAGCGGTTTTTTCCCCGCCATGTGCCTGCAGTGCTGCAGACTGTGGTCCTTGGATGATTCCCAGCCAGGCATCACCCCCTGATTCCTGAGAGCTGCAGAAAGGGAGTGTCAGCAAACTTGCAGGTACGCTTTGTTCATTGAAATTCGGCTTTATTTCACAAGGCATGCTGGCTCTCCAGTCGCTGCTTTCCCATGTTGTGCTGTTTTTTCATGGCTGGGAAAATTCAATGGATGAACTGTGCTGCCTGCGACCAGATTTCGGCTCTTGGCCCGGCTGAGAGCTGGAAAGGTGTACCGGGTAACAGTATGCAAATTATTATCCCAACTCTTTAAGGGGAAAGCCAAAAAAAAAACCCACCCAAAAAACCCCACCACGCTCTCAAATGCAATTAGTCCTAATCGAATTAGGAGCCAGACTAGAAAAACAAACACGTTTGCAGGCAGCAGGCGACCTTTCCACCCCGTTCAGGGGGCTGCAGGCTGCGTGCCGCGGCAGGAAGGGCTGAATGAAGCCGTGCCCCGTGGCCCACGTGTGCAACACACTCGTACGCTCACACACCCGCGCCCCGCTGCTCCTCTCCGCCTCCCCTCGCTGGGCTGGGCAGCCAGCCCAGCTGCAGCATAGCAGAGTGATGCTTCCTTGGCTCACTATGTAAAACATGATAATCTGGGGGAGCCGGTGTCAGAAACAATAAAAATATCCCCTCTTCCGTCCTTATGGCTCCCCCCTTTCCTGCGGGGGAGTTGGGGACAGCGAGGAGCGCGTGGTGGTGGGGCCAGCGGAGCGTCACGGGGCGTTTATGCGTAGCCACGGCTCGGGACAACATCACCAGCAGCTCTGCCCTAGCCTTGCCAGTGCTCTCTGAGGGAATAGCATGCCCAGGAGGTGGCCAGTGTGACCAACCGGTACCTGAAGGGATGTGGCCCCACACTCGACCCCACTGACTGATGAGCCCGTGCTGTGTTGGGTGATATGGAGAGCTCATGCTCCACCAGAGTCGTGGCAGGAGCATCATGCAGCGCCAGGGCACTGAGAAGGGGAGAAGGTGGTCACCCCCCTGTCATCCTCCTCCAGTGGCAGAGTTCCAGGGTTGCCAGTGACCAGAGCCAGGGATGGAGTGTCCATCAGAGAGAGGCTGCTTAAGATGCAGGAACCCTCTCAGTGAATGTGGGATCCTGCGCTTTGGACCTACGTGTGAAATGAGCCCCAGAGGCTCCCTGTGCTCCTCTCCTGCAGCTGGGCTGGGAATAAGCTGATGGGATAGGACTGAGAGGGAGCCTGGCTCCAGCTGCTGGGCTGGAGGAGAAAAGGAAAAAGGACTTTGGGGCTTGGCAGCTTCCTGGAAAACCCTCCCCATCCTTGCCTAGCACAAATACCAAAGACTGCATGCAGCACCAGCATCCCATGTCCTGGGTGGATGGCAGCACAGCCTCCTCCTGCTCTCCTGAGATTTGTTTATCCTGCCTAACATGACAAAAACAGCTCCATAATTAAAGAATCCCAAGTCCAGTCTAAACAGCTTTCCACAACCCTTGCTCTGCAGTGCCAGGAATTAGGGATGCCTAGGGCTGAGAAGACAAACCCTCCATGGCTGGGGGATGGTGGCCATGGGTGGGGACTGTGACTGCTCTGGGGACTGGAGGGGACACACGCTGGTTCTCTGTTTGCACTGGCCTCTGCTCCAGGAAGGATTTTATCTGAGCTGCTCCTAAGTGCCCCTTGTCAAAATATTTGGTGCAAGCTTCCTGCCGCCCACCAGCAATGTGTCCCCAGCTTCCAGGATCCTGGGAGGGGAGGAACAGGCCGGGATACAGCCACCTCCTGTCACTGCAGCCATGGGGCAATGAGCAAAGGGGTGGATGCTCCGCATATGAATGCTGTTTTCCTTTCTCCAACACAGCTCCAAACGCCTCTGGTACTTGCATAGGATCACTGCTTGTTTCCCAGAAGGTGCTGAAAGAAGAAACCCCACCAATGTCACCAGCACAGGGTATAACTCTTGCCTGTCACTGCCCACATGTGCCCATGTTTGCAGAGGCCCAGGCCGGGCAGTGTCACCAGGGATGGGAAGACCCCACAGTGGAGATCCTCTGTGGCCACATCCCTCTTGTCTGAAGGAGAGGAGATGGCAGGTAGCAGCAAAGTCTCATCTTTTCCCAATATCCAAAGCTTTTCCATCTCTCTCTGAAACTTCTGGAGGTGGCTGGGAATGAGGGTGGGGCCCAGGCAGGCAGTGAGGTGCCAGCCAAGGGCTCAGCAGGGTCAGGACAAGGTCCAGGGTACTTCAGCGTGAAAGACATTGTCATTAGCTGTGGTTTCCTGAGCCGCTGTGTCTGCTGTAAATAATTTAGCAGACTGAATGTGTGCTAACAGCAGGTCAGGACAGGGAGCAGAGAAGAAGGAGCAGAGCTTTGGGCCTGGAAAGCAGGGAAGGGCACCAGGATAAAGTGAGATTATTTTCCTCCTGTTAGCAGGACAGGGTGGTGTCTCCCCCCGGAAGAGGAGTCAGAGGGTTCCCATGCCCAGTGGATCCCTTCTCTCCCCAGTCCCTTCCTGAGCTGTCAGCATCAGTACCAGAGGCAACTGCAGGACAATTTCCAGTTGCTCTTGCTCCAAGCACTTTAATGCTGTTTAAACAATTACGCAGTTGATAAATTTTGACAAGAAGAGATAGAAATAGCCTGGGAGAGCCATGCAGTAGAAATGCTCTAAACAGATGTCCCTTTTCTCCCCCTCCTGTGCTCCCTGGGGGTCTTTATCGTTTGCTGCCAACCGAACAAGGCAGTGTTCGCATGAGTTAGGATGGTGGGGAGGGGGAGAAAAGTGCCTTATTAAAATGGTTTATGATGCCATCCCTAGGGTGACAGCTGCTTGTTTTCTCTCCAGGATGGTCTTGTCTGCGCTGACGGGAGCCATACACAGCCTGCTGAGTGTGGCTAACATCAGGCTGTGTGCCCCTCTCTCCACCAGCTCACAGGGTACCAGCCTGGGGAGCCTGGCTGCTGGTGATGCAGGGGAGGGAGAAGGGTGTTCGCCAAAAGCAAGTGAGCAAACATACGCTGATGTGCCACGCAGCATGGGGAAATTTGGTCTTGCTCTGGGGACATGACGAGCAGAGCCCAGCAGTGTGTGCACGGAACCTCGTGTCAGCAGGGACCAGCAGTGGCTCCCTAGGGCTGCCGTTTGCCCCAGATGGGAGATGTGGAGGAGGATGATCACAAAACCGTGACTGGGCCAGAGTCAGCTTCACAGGGAAACTCGATGTCCCGTGTGGCTGAGTTTGGATGTGTAGGAAGAGTAGGTTCACCTCTGGAGGACAGGAGATCATTCAGTGGGTCCATGCCAAGAAACCATGAGGAGGTTTGGAGCTGTAGCTCACACCTTGGTGCTGCATTTTTGCTCATGTTGGGCTGTCTTGTCTTGAGCATTCCCAGCCCTGGATGTTTTTCCTCTCTGCAGCTAGACAGCATGTGTAGCTTTGTACTGAGCACACCCCAACTCTGTGTGTTCCGTGAGGAGCAGCCTTGCATGGCATGGCTTGTCACATGTCATGGATGCATCCTGTCCTCTTGGTCAGGGAAGAAAGCAGAGGGTTGGAAGCAGCTCTCTGCCTTTTGGCTTCTTTCTGGATGCTGTGCAACCTGTGTTGGTCTGAGCCAGTGCCTGCTTCCAGCAGGTTGGAGCCAGGGATCTGTGAAATATGTTGTATGTATGGTGGATGAACTGGAATTTGTCATCTCTTGATGTCTTTGCAGTTGATGTGGTGCTGTTCACTTTTTTGGGGGAATACTTGCTCAGCCCTCCAGTGCAGAGTTCATCCCTGTTCTCTCCGTATGGACCCAAGCTGCTTCCCCTTCCCTCTGTGCCTGACCTCCCTGAGCTGCCAGCCAGGTGCAGCTGCCCTCTGGAAAGGCTCTTTGGCCTCACCAGCCTCTTCCTCTTTCTTTCTTACCCTGACTGAAACCCAGGGACACAGACTCCAGTGCTGCACTGGGGATACAGGACAGCCTGTGCCACCTCCCTTTCCTCCCCCAGCCTGGGGGTAAACAGGGATGTCAGAGTTTAAAGGAAAAGGCAGAAGGGGAAATTAAGACACAGACTGGGGAGGAATTTTCTGAAGCCACAGAATTGAGCTTAAAAACCTGTGTGATGATTCAGTACCATCCTCATCCTACAAGGCTTCCCAAATGGGGTGTGTTGGTTTGGACACCCGAAATGCCAGGACTCCCACCCACTGCAGCCCACCCCAGGGCAGCATCACACTGTGATCACACAGTTCTGCATGTTTCTGCATCACACCATGGTGTGGGACAGCTCATAGGCAGCCAGCCTGGACATGTCAGCCATGGGCAACCTCCACTTTCTGCCACAGCCTCCTCATCCAGCCCTTCCTCCCATCCCTCCTCCCTCTCCTGGCCAGCATGTGGGTTTGCTTCTGCTTTCTTCTGCTCCTAGAGTCATGAATTCTTGGGAGAGGGGAATTCCCCTGTCTCCAGCTGACCGAAAGCATTGGACTTAAGTGGCCAGTTAAGGTCCAAAATCAGAAACCCCTACATTCCCAGAGGAAAGAGCATGGAGGGAGGAGCTGGTACTGTGGGCACTCCTGCTGTTCACATCAATGCAAAGCAGCTGTGATTACGCTACAGGGTTGTTCTGTGCAAGAGCACCAGGCTGTTCCTTGCTGCGAGTGTCAGCGGTGATACGTGGCCTTTGCAAACCCCACTTGCTTTGCTGGAGCAGCATAAACCACACCAACAATGCTCCCATTGCCCTCGAAGGCTCAGGAGGGGAAGCACCACGCACTTTTTTACCTGCCAAAGCAGTGCTCATGGATGTGAATTTTACCATGGTGGTGTGAGGACTGCTGTGTTGGCCCACCATGGGTTTTGTCCAGAATTGGAAAAGAGCAGTGGGCTTTTTCATGGGCATTAAAAAGCTCATAAAGTCACTGTGAGACATAGTTGTTGCAGGCATCATTCTGTGGCATTCCCTTCCCCCACTTCCCTGTCTCTTGGCAAAACTCAGGGATGACTCCCACTTGGAGTGAGCACAGCAGTTGCCCAGGAATGGTGGCAGTGTGAGGTCTGTGCTGCCACACACCTCCAGGGCTTAATTATGACGAAAAAAGCAAAATTGCAGAGAGCACAGAAGACAGCTCCTGCAGGAGGGTGCCAGGATGGAGGTGCCCCAAACTGTGAGTTTGTGCTGGGACAGGCTGGCCAAAAAGGGGACTCTTGGATCCAAGACTGAGCCAGCTCTGCCAAGTGCTGCATATGTACAACAAAGACAATATTAGGTCCTTGCTTAGTTCCCGTGATGTTATCAAAGAAGTTATTTGAGAAGGACCCTGGGAAAACAGGGGAGTAAAAAAGGATGTGAAGGGACATGGGGGAACTGCCAAAAGGAGAAAGACTTAAAATAGTCTGTTCAGTGACTTCAAGGGAAGCTGGAAAGATGCCTTGACTCCTTTTGGTAATTACCTCCAAGCAGAGAAGATACTGGGTACTAAACCAGCAAGCAAAGGCATAACTAGAGCCAATAACTGGAAGCTGAGCCACAACCACGTTTGAATTAGAAATGAGGCTCATATTTTTAATAGAAAAAATGATTAAGCATCGGAACAAACTGCCAAAAGCCGTGTCGGCTCCTCTGTCGCTTGTTATCTGCAGAGCAAGGCTGGCTGCCTTGCTGAAAGATTGTTCCGTCAAACACGAGTTATTGGGCTCAATAGAGGGGTAATGGAGGGACGTAATGGCCTGTGCAACCCAGGAGGTCAGGTGAGATGAACTAATTTTCTCCCATGGCCTTCAAGTGAGTGACTTAAGGAAGGTGCATATCCCCGTCTTGCAGATTTAGCAGCGCGGCTGCTGTTTCTTTCATCGGATAATGCGGCTCAGGCGTTTGGCAGTGCAGATCAGGGCTGCGAGGAAAAACCTGCAGCACAGGAGGATGTGGGGTGTTTGGAGGATGCTGCATGTCCCCAGTTAGGGTGCTCCTCACCCTGCTCCATCCCAGCTTCATGATGCCTTGGCTTTTTGTGTGCCCTGCTCCTGGGTGGGAGGAGACAAATGTTGCCTCAGTGCTGGGGTGTCTGCAAGGCAAAGGACAAGGCAGCAAAAGAAGATGGGACAAAATGGGATGAGATGGCTCGGGTCTGAGAAAGGGAAGGAAGAATAGAGATAGGATGGAGATACTCATGTAAGCCTTAGCATGAAGGACAGAAAGCTCTCACAGCCCTCCTTCGAAGGAGGGATTGACAGAGAGCTTTTGATGAGGAGCCGAATGGAGATAATGTGCCATCAAACGGCACGAACTCTGCCTCCAGCGTGCAGACAGGAGCTTGGCACAGCACGCCCAGAAGCACTTACCTTCCTTAATGGCCAGGCAGAGCCTCCCAGGCCACCCCATTACGAGCTGCCTCCCCAGGCAAGCTGGCACAAAGTGCTTGGCCAGCCCAGGAGCAGTTGTGCTACAAAGCCAGTGATGCTCCAGCCCCAACAATCCCAGCCCCTCAAACTGGGTGTAAGGCAGACACTGAGAGTACAGTGGGGCAGCACACAGGTTTGGGGTCAGACCTGGTTAGGTTGTCTCTTTTTCAAGCTGTCTGACCCTCCGGGAGCAGGAAAAGCCTTGCATCACTCGGTGAGGCCATGCACCCTGCACATCATAGTGTTCATGGAGACACAGCCCAGGGCAGGAGGAGCTGGTGGCAAATGGGCTGTGGCGAGCTTGCAGCTGGAGTTTCAGGGTGGTATTGCTTGTGGGCAAAGCAGCACCCACTCCCCCAGGCTCGCCACCAGCACCCTGCAAGCAGCAGGCACAGCTGAGCTTATCCTGGGTGGGCAACCCAGCAGAAACACAAGAGGAGGGGGATGCAGCCCCAGCACAGGGCTCCTGCTGAGCAGCTTTTCCCCACGAAGGAACTGACACGCCAGCAGCTGCTGCCAAACACAATCCGGGGCACGTATCAGCAGGAGAAGCTGGCTCCTTGTGCTAGGAGGGGGCCAAGTTGTGTTCACCTACCACCCCGACAGCGCTCCCTGCTTTGCATGAAAGAGGCGCTTTGATTGCTGACATCTGTAGACAATCAGATAAGAATTAGAGTTATTCCTCTAGGCATAAATGGTATTTCTAATCTCATAATCCCTTAATATTGTTCTCACCAGGATGTGGCTGGTGCTAATCCCTGAGAGTTTGTTCTAGGGCAAATTTCAGGGAAGCCAGGGAGGTGCAGGAGGAGGGGTTGCCCACCTTCCCTCCCCTCAGTCCCAGAATCCCTTCTGGGTGCAAAGCAGGGACAGAAGGTCAGGCTGCAGCCCCCCCTTGCCAGCTGGAGGATGCTCAGACTAGGATAGAGGCATTTGCAGAGCCCTTTCACCAGTGCTGCAAAGAGCCCCCCAGGTCTTCTTGCTCCTGTCACCGCTCCAAGTTCGTCTCTTGGCTGATCAGCTCTGTGGCACCAGCACTCGGCTCCAGCCTGGTTTAGCCACTTGGCTGCTTTCCAAAAGCAAATACTCATCCCTGAGGAGCCTCTATTTCTGTTCTGAAGAGGTGCAGTGAAGGAAACATCCTGCCACTGCAGGGCTGCAAAGTCCAAGGTTCCCAGCCAGGTGAGGGTGATAAGTTTTTTGTAACTGGGCTGCCTTTGGCCCTAATTTTGCATCCTCTTTGGGACAGAGTAGGGAGAACCACTTGGGTTGCTCCTTACCCCCTGTTCTGACATTGGTATACTGGATACAGATGTGCCTCTCTTCAGCAACCCACAGTGGCCTTGCATCCTGCCCACCTTGCAGGCAGTCAGGAAAGGGAGCTGAAAACCTCTCATCATATACTCAGAACAAGCAAGGATTCCCATTTCTCTTGTCCCTGCTGCATCTTTCCTTCTGCAGCACCCCCCCCCTGCCGTGTGTGACAGCTACAGTGGTACTGAACCACTCCAGGGGCTTGCACACAGCTCCCAGTGGGAGCTGGGATGACATTCAGCCTGGGTGATACCAGGCTCCCCTTCTGCCTGCAGCTGTGGGCATCCCACCATGTTGCAGAGATGGAAATCCTGCCCTGGGCACCAGTCCATCCCAATGGACGGGAAGGGGCCAAGGTAGCATTGTCTCAAGGAAGCAGCTTGCAGTTCAGAGGGCCTGGTATGTGCAGACACAGGTCTGTGCCTTTCCTGTCTCCTGGGTTCCTACGCTTTTACAGCAGATGTTGCTTCTCCTGCCGTTTCAAGTTCTTCCCCACTTTTATTCTGCAGACGGGTTGGAGAGGCAGCACAAGTGCTTCAGCCATATTCTGGGCATCTCCTTCGTCCTGGCGAGGTGTTGGAGGTGTCTTGGCAGCAGTGAATACCCAGCAAGTCTGTGTCTATTTGTGAAGTTCAGAGAGCCTCATGCTTGTACAACATGCCCATGGCATGGGCGTGCAGCAGGACAGGGGATGTGTGAGGAGGCTCTTTCCCTAGGGAAGTGTGTCCATCACTGTACCCCCCATACTCCTCTCACAGCATCTTATCCACCAGCAACCTTCCCATCTGCCTTGCTGAAACCTGCCCATCACTGCCTTGCAGCTCTGAGCAATTTGTTACTACAGCTGCATTTTTCCACACAGGGAGAGCTCAGATCTCTGTTGGGGTGAGGTCTCCCTCCCATTCTTCGCGGCTGGAAGAGAAGGACAGGGCTTAGCCTGGCGGTCAGGCACTGAAGACTGTGCCGTGGGAATACTGTGATGGCAGGACCCAGGACAGAGTGATGTGATGGTGCAACCTGTCCGGGAGTCCCTGAGTGTCTTGCAAACACTGAAACTCTGAAAAGTCCCTGTAAAGAGAGGGGTGGATGGTGTACGTTTGTAGTGAGCCAGCCTAACACCACAGTGTACTTCCCTCCTGCTCTCCAAAGGGTGGCAATTGGAGAAGGAGCTAGCAGGAGCCCTTATTGCACTGGGAGATGCTAATCTTCAGATTCCTAAGCGGTTTACCCAGAAAGAAGAAATGAATGGGATTTGCTATTCACTGGCAACTTTGGACAAATGCCCTGGAAGTCAGAGCCAGATGAAAATTTTTGTTGTATATTGTTAGAGAGTTGAGCACTTGTGTTCAAGATTTTGCTCAATTTATTTTGGTTTGATGAGGTTTTTAATTAAATCAGAGGGAGCTCCAAAAGGAAAAGCACTGAAAACTCAGCCTTTCATTCAAAATCACCAGATCACCAGAAGCAAAAAAACCGCTGCTGTTGTTGTCTTGTTTCTGTTGTGAACAAACAGGCTGCAAGGCAGCCACAGATATCTGAAAGTCTTTGGCATACCCAGATCTGTGGTGTTCCCCAGGGCAAGTTGCTGGTGGGACAGTTTGCTTTGTACCCATTTGGGTGGTCCCTTGGTGCAAACAGGCCCTGCCTGCAGTGGCTGGGGAGGTGGTGGGTCTCTGGCCATGGGTGGGTGGGTAAGAAAATGCCATTCTGAGCCCCCTGGGGCTGGTGTGGCTGCAGAGATAACAGGGCAGAGCAAGGGCTTACCAAACCCTGAGACACGAGGGTGGGAAGGAGACAGGTGAATGTGTCCATTGGCACTGGAACTGTGAACCTCTGCCCCTTTCCATGCTTCCCATCCCTGGAGTGTCTCTCTCTGTGCAGGACTACCATCACTCTGCCCAGAATTTGGCCTTTCCCTGTGTCAAATCCTGGCCATAAAGTTCCTGAGGTCAGGTAGACATCCTAACCTTGCCTGGGCGCATCATACTGAAAGATGCCATAGGGCATCTGCAGCTGCAGAGGGAGGGCAATGACAGCGTTCCCTGGACTCTGATGACCTCCAGAAGTGGATCGTGCCTGTATTATCTCCCTTGCCATGGGCAGCCTAGTCCCTATCTCTTAAAACTTGTTTTAACCAGCCTTTTTTCTCCTTGGGGCTGGGATAACATTGCTATTCACAGCTGAAGGCCCTCCTGCCTCCATGGTAATCATCTAGGGCTGCAGCAGGAAAAGCAGATAATTAAATTCAGGCCCTTGCTTTTCCCCCATCAAGCAGATGCAGCTTGATGGCAGTCCTACGGAGACTTTATTTGGGGCAGGGGGCAGAAATTTCAGCCTTGAACTTCCCCATAGCAGCTGCTGATATGTGTCCTCTGAGGCGGGGACCTGCTCCCCCTATCCGGCCATGCCTCACTGGCTTATCATTTCCAATCCTATCAGAAACAAAACTGCTGCTGCTTAATGCTTCATTACAGGCTGTTATGTGTCTCCTGCACTGCCCAGGAGAGCAGCAAGGAGGGCTCTGACTCTATTTAATAACTGTTTCATGGTTCCTAATTGACAGATAAAAACACTACTAACTCAGTTTCATCGAACATAAACCATGGGCAGGAGCAGTGGTGCCCTTCTGGAGCCAGGGTGGCAGCACGAGTTTTGATCCATTATTTTGACATGGGAAATCGGTAATGTGCCCATCTGCCATCACAACGACGGGTTTACGCCTCACTTTTTCCCCCTGTTGGTTTTGGCTTTTGCAGCCTGGGGGGAGCTGTTGGGGAGGGATTTGGGGAAGGGTGGCCAGGGAAGACAGAGGAAGTGAGATGGTGGCTGGTGGTTTATTTTGAAGGGCCGTTCCCACAAGGGTCTGCAGCACCCCTGGCACGGTGCTTGGCAGTGAGGATTGGCTTTGCAGCATGTGCCCATGGGGGATCCATGTCTGGTCACCTCAGGACTGTGCCTCACCCTGGCAGGTCCCCAGCCCCAGGATTGTCACCCTGTGGTTGTCAGGCTGAGCTGTGCTCGTACCCGAGAATTTCATCTCTGGTAGAAAAGGACTTACATGTGCTCAGATGAAATGGGTAAGGATTTATTACTGTAATTTGGAGATGCTGGTAAATCAGGGTGTTTCTTTGTGCCCTGTGTGGTTAGCAGGACTGCGTCAGAGCCTGGGGGGTTCCCGTGCCTCTTTTTGCTGGTGTAGGTGGCCAAGCGACCCTGACTTCTTCCACACTCTGCGCTGAGAAACTCCAGACAGAGAAACCCCTGCTCTCTCCAGCAACAGCAATGATAAATGTTGGGATTCAAAAGCCACATGCTGAACCTGAAACCTGCTATTCAACCCAAACACTTTGGGATTTGCCTTATCAGATCCCACATGGGGCTGGCACTTAAAAAGAAGTCTTTGGAAATGAGATTTTTCAGGGCTTTCTCCTCCCATCACAATGTCTGGAAACTTAAATACCAGCTGGGAGTCCCATAGGTATTTGTGACTGCTGCTGGGGTTGAATTGCACCTGGGGTGGAAGCAGCCTCTCTCCCGGGAGGCACGGGCAGAGGCGGAGTTGCAGAGAAGTGTTGAGGGCTCATAGCTCTGGGCAGAGCAAAGCAAAGCTGACCGCCACTGAAGGCATGCTGAGAGGATGAGAGGTTATTAGTAGTGAGCGCTTCAGGGATAACACGGAAGATATTGATTTAAATAAAAATCACCATAACAGCAGCTCTAACAGTACCCTGTGGGTCACTTGGAGGAGAATCAGAGGCAGCAGACCTGGCACACTTCGAGCATTTCCTAGCTGGAAATATCACGCTGGAGAGAGCCAGGACTGCTGCCCGTGCTCCTGAGCAGGGATGGGGACAGGGAAGCAGGCACTGTGTCAGGATGTGCAGCGCACACTGAGATGCGTGGAGAACTTCGCTGTGGTGAGGTGAGAGGCTGGACCCACCGTGACCCACAAGGGCGCACAGTACTGTTTGCAGCTCTGCCAGGAGCCACGGTGCCAGGACATGGATATCCATGATCTCAGCCAGTTGCACAGCCTCCCTGGAGGTCAGATTCCCATGGTGTGAGTCAGCTGCATTCCTCCCCAGGGTCAGCGAACTGTGCTGGGTTTCAGCGGCCTCGGCTGTCTCCTGCCCCGACGCTTGCAGTGATTAACTGCACTGGGGATGCTCAGTTTGGGTGGACAGCACAAAGGCTAAGGGTCTCAGGTCGGCTGGGGACAGCTTCAGCTGCTCGTCCACGGGAGAGGAGAGGAGCAGAGCGGTTTCTTGGCCACCCTTCATACCAGGAGTTCTTTTATCAATGGGGTGTGAAGGGGTGATGAAATGCTACCAACTGTCTCCATAGACAGCTAATCCATCGGTATGGATTTGTTGTTAGGGAACCTGGCAGGCCTGTGCAGCTCCTTGTAGCTGGCTGTAGCTCTCCTGCCATGGGTACAGCCACCTGCAACTGCAGCTGCCCTCACCTCGACATGGAGCCGTGTCGTCACGTGCTGTCAGCAAACGGAGATGTGATGCAAGATAACAGCCAAGCTGTCAAGATAGAAAAGGTCTCAGCACGTAACAGAAGGGTTTCTCCACTCCAGGGATTTTTGTATGTGGGGTTTCTAGTGTTTCCTCCTGATCAGTGTGCTTCTATGAGAACTGGGTGTTTTGCAGAGGAAACCTCCCGTGCCCTTCAGCATTCCCATCGAATACGGGCAGACCATCTGCTGGACCTGCTGCACAGACAGCATGGGCTGCACCAAGGTGGGTCTGCATTACTAGATCTCTTGTCACTTCCTGCTGGAGGGAATTCAAACCACCTGGAGCAGCCCTTCCCTCTAGGAGGACACAGCTTCCCTGGGGCCAGCTGGCAGCCTGGTTCTGGCATCGAGCAGCATGTGTAAGGCTCTATCCAGCACATTCATGCATTAGAGTCAATGAATGGAGACACCCACCCAGCCTGGATCCAGCCCTGATCTGGCCCACTGGGCTGTCCTGGGAGCATTACACACCTGATCAGCATCAGCTTCTCTCTGAGGACAAGGCAAGATGAGCAAACTCACCTGCTTGGAATGGCTGATGGAAGCAGTTGGGTGCCAGGAGCTGTGGCTGGGAGCTCCCCATTGCCTTGCTGTGGTACCACAGTCCCTGCTTGCACTCAGGCTCTGGCACCGAGACAGTCACTCAGGTTTAATGTCCCTGTAAATGACATGTGTGGGGCTTTTTTCCAAATCAACACGACCTTCTTGTCGGAAGCTCCCAGTGCAGTGCTGCAGCCCTTCAGCATCGCCCCTGTGCTCTGCACAACCCCTCAAGGAGCTTATTTCTACGTGGAAAACCCCACATGGGGCAAAACCAACGGAGATGCAGCACAGTCAAAATCCAGCTGTCTGGGGCTGCACAAGCCTTGCTGTCAGTGAGTCCCAGCCAGTGGTAGTATGCACACGGTGTCAGACAGCATCTGCAGCAGGGATAAGGATATTTCCAGCACTCTTAGAGGCCGGTTTACAATGCTGGGATTCTCTCCAGCTAAACCACTTGGGTTCAGATTTTCACTAACCCACCTCATTTCCTCATTTTTCTTAATCTCCCAGCAAAAATTAAACAACTGGCTGCTTTGACCAGCTCCTTGCCTGGAATTAAATGGCTAACTTCTGGCCACTGGTGGTCCTGGGCTGGCTTGTCCTAGGAGGAGGGCAGTAGAGAGTAAAAGAGGGGTAATAGAGAGTAAAATTGCAGCCAGAGAGCTTTGGCCAAGCAAGCAGCTTTGTCCCCAAGCATTACAAGGTGATTGACCCCCATATCTTTGTGCCATGGGAAAGACAAGGCAGATGTGTGCACCCCCTGCAGCATCCCTGTGATGTGGGATTGTGAGGAAGGTGCAGGGGCCCAAGGCTGCTGCCTGCCCTGCTGTGTGGCCCCTGCAGGGCAGGATACTGCCTTGAATAGATCCCTCTTTGAAGGGCAGCAAGACTGCGAGGAAAGCATTCAGCCCTGATATAAAGACTTCCAGTGGCAGGGAATCCTCTTGAGCCTTTGCGAGCTTTTCCAGGTGTTAAAAACATTCATAATTTTTTATGCATTTTTATCAGGCACTGATCTGTTCTCTGTGGTGACAGTGACAGGACCCGAGGGAATGGCCTGAAGCTGTGTCAGGGGAGGTTTAGGTTGGATATCAGGGAAAGATTATTCACCCAGAGGGTGGTTGGGCACTGGAACAGGCTCCCCAGGGAGGGAAGTGATCACAGCACCAAGCCTGACAGAGTTCAAGAAGCATTTGGACAACGCTCTCAGGCACATGGGGTGACTCTTGGGGCTATCCTGTGCAGAGCTAAGAGCAGGATTTGATGATCCTTGTGGGTCCCTTCCAACCCAGCACATTCCATGATTCTGTGAAAATGCTGCAGACAGGTGTGTGCCCCATTTAAAGAAAAGATTCAATCTGCCTTCTCCAGGTGTCTGTCTGTCCCCATTAAGCAGGGCAAGAGTGGAGACAGACTGCTTGGCCCAACCAGTTCCCTTCTGGGTGGCTAAAGATAGATAAAGGCAACTGAGAGCATCAGCCCAGCCCTTCAGAGAGGTGACTATCCAGCTCTCCATGGCATTCCTGCAAAGTTTCTCACCAGGCTTGGCTCCCATCAGGCTGGCATCTCTCCTGACTCAGGGCTTGGGGAGGGCAAGATCTGCCCTGCACATCTTCACTCCGTGACTCAAGTCTTCTAAATCCTGCCTCGAGAGACATCCCACATCTTGAAAGGCTTTTGGCCATGTCAGAGCCAACATCTCCATCTTGTAAACCCTCAGCTCAGGCGGAGCTCAGGTGGTTTTCCTTACCGAGATCTATTGGTAGCTTTACTTTTAATAGCACGTACGTGATGTGGACTGGGATAGACCACTTCAGCTCTGGCTGGCACGTTATAAATCTCAGGAAAAAAAAACAAAAACTGCAAAGGGCCAGGAGGCTGGGGGGGTGAAAAAAAAGCAGAAGAAAGAGACTGTTTTCCCAGAACCCAAAAGCAGACAGGCGTGGGGAGCGGGAAAGGCAGGGTCGTACGGCTCGCTGGGGCAGAGTGTGCAGTTGTTTATACTGGAAATGAGTTTCTGTTTATTGCAAGCTATGGTGGGGAGACCACAAAGTGAACGTAAAACAAAATGGGAAGGGTGTGGGAAAAGTCAGGGGAGGGGGAGCGGGTGCCTTTGACAAACTCCAGAAGTCACGTCCAGTAATAAATCAAGCCGGGATCTGTCCCGGGACACAGGACCCAGAACATCTGCTTGGGCTGCAGGGAAGCTGGGCAGGCGAGGAGGGATCTCCCAGCCTTGCCTGGGGCCAGGCAGGAGACAGGGGCTTGGGCAGCTCAGCCACCCAGGGCTGCTGAGCCCAGCAGTGCTCAAATGCCTGCAGAGGTGACTGAGCACCCGGGGTTCACCAGGGAACCGCACTCCGGGCCAAGGGATTTAACAGGCACCCTCAGTCAGCCTTTCCATCCCCAATCAGCCTCTCCATCCTCAGTGGCTGTCCCTTGACTGCTCTGTGCCTCCATTTCCCTGTAAGGGGACAGACTGTAAGGTGACTGTAAGGTGGCACAGGATGCCTTTCTCCCATTTATCACTTCTCCGCAGGGGCAGGCAAATCCTGCACCATTTCAGAGCTGGTGCATGGTGTACGTGCCACCAGGAAGGGAGGTTCCCTGCCCAGTTCCAGGGCAGCAGGAATTAGTATGTTAACGGGGCTGCAGGTGAAATGAGAGACAAATCTCTCAATAACTCCACTGGGGCCAGCAACGCATCCATTCTGTGTACAGACTTTGAAGGTATTAAGTGCTAAGGATTTTGGTTTGACATCTGAATCCAGCTGCATTGTTGTAAGAAGCCCTTGCAGGTTATTGCTCCAGACCAAACTTCCATAAATAATCTATTGCCTTGGGTGTAGTGCTTCGGAGGGGGTGGTGAATGTTTGTTTTGCTGATTTAAGCATTCCCCTCCTCTTCTTCCTCTTCCCCTTCCTTGGAAAATGGATCCTATTAACCACTGCAGATGCCACAACACATGTCAATACATTTGCAGCACATTTGGCTCATAGTGATGGAGGCTTTCGAGCTACCAACTTCCTCAAGGGTCCAAGTGAAGCATCAGCATGGGGGTGAGACAAAGACAGCGCATCTGCCCAGTGGGTCCTGGCCCAGTTCTTGCCTTTCCATCCCATATTAGTGCAGAAAGCAGGATAGACAGCCAGCGAGATGCACGTGTGAGTTACAACCTCAAAAGCCATTTGAGTTTCACTGTGCTGGGCCATGGTTGAGCTGCTCTGCCATAAAGCCGTGGGTGCTGCTGTGGGATCTGCTCTCCAGAAATGCCTGTGAGCCACTTTCTGGGCATGGGACAGGTACTGATGCTATGCCTCCAGCATCTCCCTGAGGCATACAAACTCCAAATCTTCCCATGCTGGATCCTGGCCACTGGAAAGGACCGAAACTTTGGCAGCATCACAGCATTTCCCCACTTATTCCAGGCCTGTTGCCTTCCTTCCCGTGCTGGTGACCTATACACCGTGGGACAGACCTAACTGCATTGGCATTAGCCCAGTCAGAGCTGTTTTTCCTGCTCCAGTAGAGGATGGCAAGCTATCGGGTAAACCCAGACCACTCTGCCCTGTCTGGTTTTTGCCAGCACATCCTTGCAGCTCTCATCTGCAGCCAAGCCCTGGCTCTCAGACCTGTCCCGGCTGTTCACCTCATCTCAGAAGGATTCTGAGCCATCTGTGTGCATCGAGAGGAGAGTCCCTGTTGCAGGAGGCATTTGCAGTGTGCTTCTGGTCCATGATAGGGAAATGGGGCTCATGTGAGCCCAGACACCACAGTATCCTTATGCTGCTGGCAAGGTCCAGACCATAGGGCTTGCTCTTCACCTGTAATTTTCTGTGCAACGCTTCAGAGAGCACAGCAAAATCCTTCAGTGACTCTAATAACATTTCTCTCCAAAGCTCTAGGGTATTTCCCCCCCCATCCCTGTGAAGTCACGCTTCAGGTCTGCTGAAATCCTAGCAAATGCCTCCCAAAATCCCCCGGAGCGCCTGCGACAGTTTATTGAGAGTCCAGGACTGTTTGACCTTGGAGAGGGTGAGAAAGGGAGGAGAAGAGAGAGCAGCCCTAGGCTTCCCTGCCAACCTACTTGATCCATTGCTGAGCCTCTTGCAGAGACCACAACACAGCCAGAAATCAGTCCCAGACCATAAGTGGGGTATCTGGGCACAGTGCCTTCCTCTCTCTTCTGCCCCAGGTCTCCTGAGCACCTTCTGCTGTGCTGGGCAGTGCCGCTGCAAGAACAGAGTGATGTGTTCCCCAAAAAAGCAGCAGTGCCCCAACCACCTGTGCATGGTGCCTATCCCAACATCCTGACCCCCTCATCCTGCCCAAAAAAGGTTTGCGAACTTCTGGGTGACAGCTCCTTCCCTGCTGTGGTGCTTGGAGCGTGCAGGAAGGTTGCCCACCTTGGGGGAGCTCAGTGCTGGGGGTTCCCATCATTCCTCAGGAAATAATGAGAACATTGATAACAATATTTTCATATGACAATAAGTGCTTGTTATTTCTTCTTTGTTGTAAGCAAATCAGAGGATGCATGACAGGCTGCTGTCCTCCATGAGGGAGAGGCTGTGCTGAGCATCCAGGTTATCGCTGTCAGGGCGGACTTGGCAACGATGCTGCTCTGGCCACTGATCCAGTGCCGATGCTCTCAGGGAAGGTGTGTTTGCTTCTGGGGTTTCACTGCTAAAAGACCATCGATAAATTACAGGGAGTCCACAGGAAAATTGATTAAAGAATTAAAAGATATCGTATGACCTAAAGGGGAGATTAAGGGAATTTAGTGAGGTGCTTGCTGTGGAGCGGAGCTGGGGGAAGTAGGGAGGGAACAAAATGAAAACAACCTTGCAAAGGTGGTGATTAGAGCAGGTGGAAACAGGCCCTGTGAGTAACTGAATTGGATTGTGCCTCACGTTTTGTTTTGCAAATGCTAGGCTCTCACACACGGTGAGAAAGGGCTCCCCAAGCCCCTTGAGCTGCTGGAGCTGCCCTGGCCGCACATGCCACAAACATCCCCTGGGGTTTGCCCACTTCTGCTTGTGGGGATTTATGCACCCAGCCAGGATTTGAGGAAGATGAGTATCATTTTCATAAAGCAAAGGGCCTTTTCTTAGCTCAGTTTCTTTACAGATGGGCTGGATAATGGGACCTCCCTTGAAGCCAGCTGAGTAAGGACACAGCTATTACTTCCAAATGCAGTGAAGTCTGGAGCTGTGTGACTTACATCATCCCAAGGACCCCATTGCCTTAAGAAAAGAATGAGGCCAGGGTCTGATTCAGGCCTGAGGATAAAAAAACAGACATTAGTAAAGAGCAGAGGTGTTAGCTGAGCTGCTATGGCAGCCCACTGCCTCCAGAAATGTCACACTCCTCTGATTTTCATCTGCTTGAAGGACACATTTTGGGTGAGCTGCAGAGACTGATGCTCTTCCTGCCTCCAGCCCAAGGTACCAACAGCACAGAAGAGGATTTCAGCTTGAGCTGGGACACCCCTACTCTTAGTATTTTCTGACTGGTATTTTCTCAAAGCCAGAGAGTGAGCAGCTGAGGACTGGCATGGAGACCTCTTTTCCTATGATAAATTAGGCTTCTTCCCAAATGCCTGTCAGTAATGGGCTATCATCATCCCTGAGCAGCCAGAATAGCACCACAAACCAGAGCCACTGCCTGTGGTGTCCAGCTCAGCTCCATCCCCACCATGGCCCAGTGCTGTGATTTTTCCAGGGTGTATTATGCAGAAGCACATGTGGGATGCACCATGTGGATGTACCAAAGGAGGCTGGCTGCTGCTGGGGAGGACTCACACGTATTTTGGGTGGGAACAGCATGGGGAGAAGGTCCTTCTGTGTCAGTTCTCTACACCCAACTCCAGCATCTCCTTTGGCTCTAGCCCAGCTGTTTTTGCCAGGTGCCTGCAGTTGGTCTCCCAGCAGGACTGCAACAATGTCACGAAGCTGGGCAAAGCCACCAGCACTACGGGGGACAGGGCTCTCACACACTTACAGCATGGCCCTTGGGACTGAGGGACAGGCACAGGGTGCAGGTCAGCCCCAGGAGCAGAGTAGCATCTCACCAGGAGATCATGTGGGGCATGGGGCAGAAGGGCAGCCCTGAGGATGTGAGTTGGTGACCAGGGGATGCTGAGTCTGCATGGGCAAACCCAAATGTAACCAGGACGGCCAAACACAGGATGAGCAAATGGCTCCTCTGCCTGTGCACATACCCGGTGCACCGTGTGGTACAGATGCCCACTGTTAAGTCCCCCGTCCTGACTGAATCCGAGATAAAGTGTCAGTACAGGCTCAGGGGCACCATGGGCTCTGCCTTGTGAGGGGATGGAAGAACAGACTGCAGCATATTCCCTAGCAGAACATGGGGGTGAAAGGAGAGGGTGGTTTTCAGTAAATGCTGAAGGGAAGGAACTTTTCAAGCAAAATCAGTGCTAGTGCGAGAAGAAAGTGGGTAGGGGATATGTCTGCTTACTAACCACTCCCATCATCTCCTCCCGCCCAGACAGGAGAAGCCCAAAAATATCCTTCTCTCCTGCAGAGAGTCAGAAATCTCTTACATCTTCCTCTCCATTCCCCATGAGGTGAGAGGCCTCTCTGCCAGCAGGTACCTCCCTCACTGGGGAAGAGGAGAGCAGAGAAGGAGGCGCATCCAGACTACATATCAAGAGGGATGAAGAGAGAGGAGGCATTTTTGGAGAGCTGCTGCCTGTTAGGGGCAGCCCACACTCCCCGCTGGTTGATAGCTGGTAATATTCGTAGCTAGCTTGTTGCTCAGTGCATGACAAAGTGCTTGTAGCTTCCCTCCTGACGCTCCTCCTGGATAAATATACAACTTCCAGGAGTTCTGGTGGGACAGCTTTGCTGACGATACATGGCTGTTGATGGTCCCAGTTGTGTCTGATCACACCTGGTATTTTCCCTGTCTTCTCCATCTGGAGAGAGGATGGATTGCTTTCTTGCAGCTGTTAAATAAGGTGATGGAGGGGGCAGGGGCACTGCATGGTGTAGATTGTGCAGGGAATTTCTGTCTGGAGCTGGGAAAAGAGGGAGAAGGAGGTGCTGAGTTCTCTTCTGCACACAGTGCAGGCAGGGGACCCTCGAGGTCCTCAATACCTGAAGAACCCTTGGGAGCACCCTGCATTCCCCCTGCACAATCAAGACAAGGAAGTGTGGCACAGCCCTCCCTCTCAGCAGACAGGGATGTTTCCTCTCTCTGGCTTTTCCAGCTGAGCTCCTGGAGGAGATTGTCAGGAGTCTGCAGGCTGCTCTGGTCAAGCCTGTTATCAAGGAGAACCAAGGGAGGGCTGTGATGTGCTCCCACGTGCACCGACCACAACCTCCTCGGGGTGTGGAGCAGTTGCTGGGGAGCCCATGTCTTAGAAGGAACATTTCCCCCCTGCATTGCCTTGGCACAGTGCATCCAGCCCGACGTCGAGGAGAATAGTCCCCTGGAAGCAGAAATTATTTTGGCAGGGACTGGAAAATCCCATGTAATTCATGCCCTTCATTCTTCCCAGCCATTTTATAAGAGACAGGCACAGCATTTGGGTGGGAGCTGCAGGGGCATGAAGCTCTCCTCTCCAAATCCCAGCTGTGGAAAGCCTTGTGAATGTGCAATAACCGAGAGCGCATCAGCCCCCTGCTCTCCCTTCCCTGCTGTCTGGGCATGGCAGACTGGCATCCTGGGGTGCTCCAGCCCTGAGCTGTGGGCAGGGATATGCTCTCCATCCCCAGAGCCTCCCAAGGCCCCGTCTGCCGGCACTTTTCCCTCTGTTGCTGCACACTACCTCACCCCAGCCCTCTCTCCAGGTCTCCAGGAGCTGGACGGGGGCCCGGCACAGTCAATCCCAGAGCAGCCGGTAACGAGGTTTGGTCATTACTGCCCGGGGCTATGTGCGAACCAGTGACCTGGCTCTGAAATGGTTTATGTTACATGCAGATCCCCTCGCAGAGGTGTTGGGGGAGGAAAGCCGGCCTCGCCGTGAACTCCCTGGGCTGAAGAGCAAACCCCAGCTCTGCAGAGAACTTCCCGTGCCCGGCGCGGTGCTGTGCTGCCGCATCCCGCCTTGCCGGGGTACCCATCCCAGGGGTACCACACCGAGCACCGCAGCCCCGGCCCCGCTCCAGGACTGGCGGCGCTACTGTTATACACAAAACAATAATCAGCTGCCGTAACGAGGATGCAGAGTAGCTGAGCTGGCTTCCCTGCTGTTGTGCCGGCTCCAAGTGGAAACAGCTGCACTTGGTTTGGTTAAATGTTTTATTTACTCACAATTATCCCAGATAACAGGTTTTTCGTTCGTTTGTTCAATATTTAATATTGTTTCAGAGCAAAGCTGCTCTTTGGTTTCTGGTGGAGGACTGGAGGGTCAGAAGGGACTTTCTGCTGTGGTGTGGTCCACAAGTGAAGGGTGGAGGTGTCCAGCATCCCTGCTGTGCATCATTCCCTAAGGCAGTCAGCCTAGAATGCTGCCCCCATGGGAATAAAGTCATCTCCAGGAGCACAGCTGGGTTTGGGTTGCTGGTGTGCTCAGCAGGACGGGCATTTCCCTGGGACAGCAGTGCTGCCAAGCACCAGCGCTGCTGGAGGGAGCGGGAACAAGAGGGACTGTACGTTTCAGGGTGCCAGATGGCTTCTTCTGCCTAAATCACCTTCCTGGTAGCATCTGGCACCTTGGGGAGCCTCCAGTGAAGGCTGCCATTCCAGACAGCCAGCCCACCCCATGCCAGGGTTGCCAGAGCCCCTCTGCTCTTGCTCTTCCCTCTCACAGATCAAGGCTATGATGTTTACTCGATAATGCTCTGGAGGCTGGAGAGTGGTCAGGTTTGAGGAGCAGCTCTGCTCTGCTGGAATCAGCATGGCCTCATACAGTGCAGGATGAAGCAAACTCCAGGGAGCCTGTGATCACGCTGGGAGCTTGCCCTGCCACTTTGGCTGGAGGTGGGATGGTGGGCTCTTTCCTCTTCTCTTCTCTTCTCTTCTCTTCTCTTCTCTTCTCTTCTCTTCTCTTCTCTTCTCTTCTCTTTTCTCTTCTCTTCGAGTAATGCCTTGCCCAAAAATTTACAGCGTTGCCTCTTGCCATGCTCACTGAATTTTCTGCAAGGGAAATGAGAAAATCCATAGCTTGGTTTATGAGCCCCAATCAGTGTAAAACAGGGCCTTTTAGAAATTTATCTGTTGCTGAGTCCACCTTTTTCTCCAGCACCTTCTTGGGGAATAAATTCTTGCTCTTTGAGGCTGGGGAGATGGCTCTTAGGTGGCAGCAGGGTCAGGGGACTTTGGTTACAGCTGCAGGTGTCTCTGGCCCATTTTGGGAGCTACCAGGGAGGTGCTGCAGTGTTGGGTATGAAGGCTGGGCTGGGTGCTGGCTGAATGTGGGCAACTCTGGTGTTCAGCTGTTATGACTCACACTCCAGAGGGATGTATCTTCAGTGTCTAATTTCAAAGAAAAGGAATGTTCCCCTGAAAATGTCCACTTGCTAAGCTTGGGGTGGCTTAAACTGAAAGGGAGAGACATAAAACCTATCTCCACCACTTGCCCAGGTCACCCAGGAGGTCAGTGAGGAACAAACTTGTCTCACCCTGTGCTCCTGCATCCTTGGGCTCTCTAATTCTCTCTCAAATGAATTTTGCTGCATTAATAAAAACAAACAAACAACAAAACAAAAACCAACAAAAACAGCAAATCAAAAACAAACCCTTGCTTTATCCTTCTGGAAGAGGTGGTGGTTATGAGCATGATGTTACCAAGACGTAGGGAGCATCACCTGCCTATGTACCCCCACACTGCTGTCCTCCGCACCCCTTCTCACCCTCACACTTACCCGAGAACAGATGGTCAAGGGGAATGAGACTAAATCCAAAGCTTCACCTCCCTGCCTTTCTCCAGCAACAAAACACAGTTGTACCCAAACATTTGGGTCGATGGAAGGGACCGTCCCCAGCCACAGCCACGCTGCACTCCAGCACGGGTGGCACGTGGCAGACAGATGCTGCCCTGATCCACCTGGCAGTAGAAATATGATTTATTCATCATTGTTTCCTTTGTTGTTTCCTCCCAGCCTCCTGTACACAAACAGGCTTTTAGAAAAGCGGCGTTGGATAAATAATACATCGTGCTGGCAGCCAGCATGTGCATAACAAAAGCATCTGTGTAGAAGCGTGTGTGGACGTGCGGGGTCCACTGCTCTTGTGCCCGCATGCTCAGTGCTGGCATCTCGTGCCCAGGTGGATTCCTGTTGTGCTGTCCAAGCCTCTGCAGCTTTGCTTTTGGTCACTTGGGTGGCTTTTTTATGTATTGGTACTTATCCACCGCCTGTGGTGTGAAAGAAGTCATTGGGTGATGATCTGGTCCTGCCATGGGCAGTGGGGTGCAAGCAGCAGGAGCTTGGCTGCAGAACAGCACTGGTTGTGGGGTTGTCCCCCCGTGAGGGGCAGCACAGGGGTCCTGCCCATGTGCAGGCAGGCTGTGTCACAGCTGTACCTCTAGCACAAGCACATGCTGCTGTCATGGACCCTGGAGTCTTTGCTGGCCCAAGACCGAGATGATGAGTTATGCAGGTGACCCCAAAAGCACACTACGGGCTCATTATCCCCCATCAGCCCAGCGCCTGAATGTGCCCCGAGTGCACCAGAAAAAAAACCTCCTACAGAAGTGTTTGAGAGGCCTCTTAAAACTTTTATTGGCGCTATTTTTTGTATCCTTCCACCTGTGGAGCAAGGCATCTTTAGTACGTTCAGCCCTCAGCAGGAGAGGAAAATTATAACTGATCCATTTCAGAAACCTCTAAAAGTGACCTAAAATAACTTTTCTATATATAAAAGTGTCATGATTTTAATGTCCATTATCTCATGACCTAGCAGAGCTAGGAAAAGCTCTTGTAGATCATTTTTAGTGGTTTCTAAAATGGATTGGTCACACTTTTCCCCTGCACACTGGGGCTGAGGGTCCAAGGATGACTGGGCTTTAGAGATGAGGAGGGAAACAAAACTCTGTGTCTATGCTGGTGTATCCAGAGCTGTTTCATCTGCAAGGACCACTCATGGTGCTGTCCCCAGCTGAGCAGAAGTGCTGGAGCTGGCCAAGTGGCAGGCATTTCCAGCAAGCTGGAGAGACAGAGTTAAATGGATGCAAAGCATGGGGCACTGTGTGGAGGGAAAGCCAACTCCATCCCTGCCGCTGGTCTTTTCAGGGATCTGCAGAGATGATGACCCTGGCACCACTTTTCACTGCTATGGCAGCCCCAGATTTTGCTGGAGCATCTCATGGCTTGTGAGCCATGGGCCCAGACGGGATGTGCTCAGCTCTGAGCTCAGCTCTGAGCCCAGCTCTGAGCTCAGCTCTGAGCCTAGCTCTGAGCTCAGCTCTGAGCCTTTCTTCACCTCACCCGGAGCTTTTGCAGCAACGCTAGTTGCAACCCAAGCCTCTGGGAAGCTGCCACAGCCAGGCATTAAACACGCTGGGTTTTCAGAGAGGACATCAGCAGAGCACATGGGAGAAGTGGCTCCCTGCCATGTGAGAGGTTAATAGACAGATTAGAGAGGGCAGGCACTGTTTGTGGTGAAAGGAAAAGAGCTCTGCCTTTACAGAGTTCAGCAGCTCCATGAAGCGACAGGGATGTAAATATTTGCCAGAATTAGGGAGGCTGTGTGCAGGAGCCCAGGGAGAAGTGCCCAAGTAGCTCAATGTGTTGTTTGGGCTGTTTTTGGCATGGGGCAGGTGCTGAGAGCTGGACATCATCTGAGGGAGGATGGAGAAGGTTGGAGCAGGACACTCCACACCCAGAAGCACTGCCCAAAACCTCAGGGCAGAAAAAGCCTTTAATGCTGCTCCCCTGATGGCTTTGTTTTCCTCCACTGCCTTTCTTGCTCTCTCTGTCGGCCTGATGGGCTGGCCCACCTCCAAAGACAGCATTACAGAGCGCCGGATCGATTGGAGCCTGCAATTTTATTTGCTGTCTTTAAGAGCCTTTGATGGGCAGCATGAGCTGTGCCAGCTAGTGCCTTTCCTGGGAGAGGAGGGGAGAGGAACAAGGTTGCAGGCTACTGTCTTCCATAGGGAGATGAGGACCCTGCCACCAGCTTGGAGAAGACACCGTGGTCGGGTGGGCAAAGAGAGCCCTCCTGATGCAGCAAGGCAGCTGAGAAGGGGCTTGCAGCCCTCTCCTTTGTGGTGCCTGGCAGTGGTGGTCGTGGTCACCCGTGTGGTGTCATGGTCACAGCCCCACGTGGCACATTGCACTGGCCCCACACTCTGCCATGGGATGAACTTTCTGCCCATCAGGCTGCCTGACAACTCCCTCCCGTGACGCTTGTGGCTCTGGGACTGACGGCTCTCTGAAGGGATGGAGGTTGCAGGAGTGGTCCCTGAGAGACAGCTTATGTCTGCCCGGAAAGAGAGGGCAGAGGCTGGGGTGAGACAGGCTTCATACAGCAGCATCCCTTCAGCTGCATCTGCCCTTGAACTCTGCATCAGGAGGGCAGAGATGCGAGGACCATTTTGTCCCCCTTCCCCAGTCTCTCCTTCCTCCTCTGGCCTGCTAAAAGACATCAGAGGGTAAGAGGTGGAGCGTGCTGGACACAAAGGGTTGGGGCTGCAGTTGGGAACCAGCCTTGAAGCAGAGGACAGGATTTTCACGGCATTCAATGCTGTGGAAATGGGGCATCTTCAAAGGCTGCTGCAGAGTGGGGATGGAAGCGGGAGACAGTATGGGCAGCCCTCCCTCCTTCTCCCAGCAAAACGAACCTGGAGGAGTGAGCTCGCCCCAGCCTTCTCAGCGGAGGAATTAGCAGAGATCACAAAGAGCCAGATCCAGCGCGATGCTGGAGACAATGGAGATAAATTATCCTCAGATGGACTAATTGTGGCGTGTAGCAGTGCAGCATCTGGGGCCGTGCAGGTAGGGCTGGACCCTGCAGGACTTCAGGAATGCTCGAAAAAGCCCCGCCTGCTTCTGCCCGGCTTCCCGGTTCCGAGCGGGACAGCTGAGCACAAGCCGCAAGTGGGCGAGTCGCCTGCGGTGGCATCCCCAGTGTCCCCGGCATCCCCAAGCAGTTTTTCCAGCCCAATCCCGGTTTGCCGGGTGCCGAGCAGGTGCTGCTAGCCCACAGTGCCACCACGCGGTCAGCCGGCACCCGGAGGCTGTCCCCAAACCCCCTGCACCCCTTCAGCCCTTCCGGGACACCTCCCGACCCCCCACTGCACCCTGCAAAGGGCAGTGCTGCGTTTGCTCCCGCCTCGCCCAGGGCAGGCAGGGAAGGGGTTAAGGAGCCTGCGGGGAGGAGGAAGAGGACGGAGCTGCAGCAGGGATCAGGCCCTTGTCTCTGGCTTTGCGATCAGCCATTCTGTTTTGATGTGGAGGGTCTGCTTGAATAATTTAACCGGGAGGCTCATTAACCAGGCTCTGGCCTTCGTCTGTCGGCTGAAGGCTGAAATAGCCATTAGGAGGAACGCTCGGAGCGGAGCGGCACAGCCTTCCCTCCCGCCGGCCCCTCCGTTCCCTCTCTCTCTGCTCCCTGCTCCCAGGCTCCGCTGCGCTTGGCTCCCTTATCGACTGCTTGCGCCCTCTAAGCCCTGCCCCGGGGGCGTCGGCGGGTGCGCAAACCCCCTGCCTCAGTTTCCCTTCTGTAGTAGGCTCTGTAGACTCCATAGACTCCAGTGGCAGCTGGAGGTCATTTCATTCCCCCCGAAAGCTGTGCCCCTGAGTGTGTCGTCCCAGTGACACCTGGGCTGTGGGGCTGAAGAGGCACTGAGACTGCCGGGTCTGCTCGGTTTGTTTCAGACCCCCTGCCTGGAGAGAAGAGCATGTCCTGGGATATTCCGGGGAGATGGATGGTGGGGATGAGAGCTAACAAAGGAAGGGATAGAGGGAATACCACAGGTTCAGACAGCCTTTCCAAGGGGAATCCTGGTGCACATCCAGCCCAGGGAGTGTATTTTATGGCAAGGCACTGTGCCAGGGTGCTGCTCTTAGCAATCAATGCAAGTGCCTGGGTACCAAGAAGAGTTGACTTTGGTGTCAGATCAGGTAAGGTTTTTACCAACAAGGGCAAAATTTATCAGCTGAAAGGTATCACATCTCATTCTTCGCATGCACTGTCCCTCAGCATTTTGCAGCTTTCCGGCAGCTCTGGCTGTGCTCTGGCAAAGAGCAGACTGCACTGCACATAAGTCCAATAGAGCAAAGTGCAGTGTGAACGCTTTGCTGGGTTTAAAGTTCTCTTCTGCCTCTAACCTCTAGGATCAGCCGACAAAGCCAGAGGAAGGCTGCTCCCACTGGGTGCTCTCATCCTGTCTTGTGTTGCCTCTGTGTCTCTTTGGAGGCCCTGGGATGGGATGTTGTGCCCCATGCCAAAAGTGTTAACACTGTTAGTCCTCCTGCAGAGCTGGATTTCCTCAGCTGGTTTCACATTGTTCCTCCTCGTCTTGCCAGTGGTCCTTCTTTCTCCCTTTGGTGACCTCTGATCATTTGGAGGATCATCCCTCAATAAGTTTATCACTCCCCAGGGATGTGGCAGAGAAAGCTGTGAGCGGTGTAGATTAATGGGGTCAAAAGAGCAGCACCTCCTCCTCATCAGCAACATCTCTGTCAGAGCCTTGAAGACAATTTCCCCTGGTACCTGCAAACCCTCTCTGTCACTCCATCCCTCTTTAGAGGCAGTGAGCTGCCTGAGGAGAGGGTGAGCTTTGCACAGCCCAGCCCAAAGGAAGGTGTCGTGGAGTACCTTGCAGAAGATGTGGGACAAAAACCAACAGATACTTCCAGCAGTATAAACACAGGCTAGGCTCCCCTTTCAAACTCTCCCCTCCCAAACTGGCAGCAGCTGGGAGTGGAGGGTCATCCCCTTGCTCAGAACTTGGCGATGACCCCACCTCAGCAGGTAATTACCCTTTCTCTTTCCCTGGCAGCCCCGCCGAAGGAGCCAGTGCTGATGTGCCGGTCCAACAACTACCCGAAGGGTTTCTACTGCAGCTGGCACCTGCCCACTCCTACCTACATCCCCAACACATTCAACATCTCTGTCATGTAAGTGTCTGGGAAGAAAGGCTGCAGTGGGGTGAGTTTCAGTCCCTGCAGCCTGCAGCAGGTCTCAGGTAGTGCTGTGAAGTCTTGGGGCAGTGGGTCCGACCTGTGCTGAACATGTGGTATAGGTGTCCCAAAAATGGGCCTGGGGGAGGACACACAAACTGGAAGTTTCCATTTCCCTAGAGGGGACCAGGAAGGTCCCCATCTCCCAGATCCTCTTTCCATGTTCCCAAGACCATCCTCTCTGCCCCAATTGTCTGTAGTGGATGTTGTGCCCGCTGGTTTTTGGCACATTTGGCACATCCGTGCTCTTTTCTGCTGTAAGCTGGTTGTGGTCAGGAAGCAGCAGTGTCTCTCACCTAGAACTGGCCATGGCATGGCGTCATTCCCTACCCTGAGCCCGAGTTCTGGCACAGCCCTTATACAGGCTGGTGCCATGCATTATCTTCTGGGGTTTGTGTCACCATCAGAAAGGAGACCTTGTTCCTCTCATGGGAGGGGCAGACCCAAACCCAACCCCAGCAGGGTTCTTCCCATTCTTTCCTTGGGGCCAGCATGAGGACATTCACTGAAGCCTCTGTGTAGCCTTGGGATAAAACCTCATACACAGGAGCCCAGACAATTCCCTGTCAGGAGAAAGCAGCCCTTTGGCTGCAGCAGGGGCTGGTGCATGGGGACCACTGGCTTAGTGGGGATACAGCTGCACAGTCTGCCTCCTTCCTCCAGCAGCTTGGGTGCATCCACAGGTAACAGCTCTTCTCACCTCTGCTTTCCAGACACGGCACAAAAGACATGGTCTGTGAGAAGGATGCCGTTCCCAAAAACAGGTGTCACATCAGATACCTCCAGCTCTTCTCGACAGTGAAGTACAAGGTGACTCTGACAGTCACGAATGCTCTGGGCAAAAACTTCACCACTCTCACCTTTGACGAGTTCGCCATAGGTAACTTCCACGGCAGCAACTGGACTCTCCAGGGTGGTGTTGGGGTTGGCTTGCTGTGCAAACAGTGTCATCCATCGGAGATGGGGCAGGAAAGGGACTGGCTCTCCAAGTGGAGGTTCTGCCTATCCATGGAGAGGGGGTCTGGGCCACTCTGGCATCCTCCCTGTGCCCTTCTCATTCTCGTGGCCCTGCTGGCACCTGAGCATGCCAGGGGAGCCAGGCAGGATGCCCACAGGCAGCCTCCATGCTGGCCACATCAGTGGCCTGGTGCCATGTGTGGTCCCACCCCCAGTGGTCCAGATTGCCCAAGGCTGCTGAGTTCCTCCCTGTTTGGGATGCCGGGGAAGCAGCTGCCATGTGTCAGGGCAGAGAGCTGTGAAAATTGTGTGTTCCAAATGGTGTTGCCATTCCTGACCCTTAGAGTGTCCCTAAAGGAGAGGTTTGGTATTTGTGCTGGAAGCAGAGCCATGGGAATTAGGATTGGAAGAGAAATTAACATGTCCCATTATCTTCCCTCCATCATTAGTTAGGATAAAGCTCTCCTATAGTCAAGTTCCCCCAGCCTTTACCTAATATGCTCCTAAAAGCCCTGTTCCTCCTTTTGCACCCCTTCACTGCCCCATCGGGACAGCAGAGGCTGTGCCATGTGGGACAGGGAGCAGCAGGCCCTGTGGCCTGGGGTGTCCGTGTCTCGGGCTGTGCCACAGGGATGCTTCCCAACCATGTCCAGACTCACGGCAGAGATGTTCCCCTGACTGTGAAGGGTGGGCATGAACCGAGCAATCCGGTGCCAAACACAGCAGAGCAGTGAGCTTTTGCCACCATCCAAAGCCGGATTACAGCTGGTGCTGTGACATCCTCAAAGAATGGGAAAAATAGGAGAGAATGGAGTTCAGGAATACACTGAAAAACAATTTGCTGGTTGCATGTGGCAATTACTGAACCAGAAAAACAAATAAGTGAATCATTGAAGTGCAGCCAGCGGTTGGGCTTTGCCTTCGATGTGCTACGCATCACACCATGGAAAAGCTGGAGGTGCTGGAGTGCAAGAAGAGGAGCTCTGCTGCTCTACCAGATTTTCCCTTTGTACTCCAAATCCTGGAAAATACCAAACAAAGCACCAGCTCTGAACAGAGCAGGGAAACAATTTTGGAGCAGGGACTGTCCTGCCATGTGTCTGCAGCCGTGGTCCGTACCTGAAGGTTGTGTTCATCAGTGTATCAGGAATGCTGATAACAAGGCAGGGAGCTTAGCAGGGAAGCAGTGGAATCTCAGTCACTTGGGTGCCTTTAAATGGAAATTGTTGTGTTTGTGGAAGATACACTCCTTAAAAATGAAGGTAACCTCCAGCCTGCATGGCCCAGGACAGTAATTAAGCTACATTTTCCAAGTTCCTTGCATTCCCTCCTGCAGGAGTTCAGGGCACCCTTTTGTAACATCTGTATCCCACCCATGCCCTGCCTGGCTTCCCAAACATCTGGTTCTCCATCCAGCACACAAGGGCAGCTCCCCCGGGGAAGCACACCCAGCTGCAAGCCTCGGGCATCCCAACACCAGCACAAAACTGGATCCAGCCCAGCAGTTTGAACTCAGCCTAGGTCGGAGGAGCGGTGAGCAGAGGCCAGTGCTGCCCTAGGCCAGCCCTTAGCAAGAGTGCTGCCTCTTGGCATGAGTGCCTGGAAGGGTGCAGAGCGCCTGGACACGTCTCAGCGGTTGCAGTGAGAGGTCAGACCACCCAGCATCACCTGGCTCCAGGGTGGCACCTGGGGAAGGGGTGATGGGCTGATGCTGATAGGAAAGGCCATGTCTTGCCTCAGCCCACTTCCATAATCACTTCAGTGTCCAGTGGCCTTAAAATCTCCATGTTCTGTATGACTGTGAAACTCTCCTCCTCAGGACTTGGTTCGAGTGCCATGCACCGTGTCCCAGTGGGGAGGGTGCTGGAGGTGTGGATCTAGCACCCAGTAGGTTCTCTGGGGATCTCAGCTGGCCTGATGAGCTCTCATTTTGGAGGTTTTGCTGGGTTTCTCTTTGCTAGATGAAGGGTGGAAAACCTATGGCTCAGGGCAAAGCCGCTGCTTCGGCTCGTTGGAAAAATGCTGAGTGGGAACATTGCGGCATCTGCACACATCCTGCTACAATGAAGAGACAGTGTCAGCCAGGATCTGTGAGAGGCTTCTCCTGAAATCCCTGGGTCATGGTTGTCAGAGCCTGCCTTGTGTTTTCCCCTTAGCCTAGAGAAAAACATCATACATTCTGCATGGAGGTTAAAGTGCAGCCATGTAGCCCTGATCTCATGCCCTGCTGGGGACAGAGCAACTCGGAGCCAAGGACAGAGCAGCGCAGGGCAAGGGAGCTCTCCCTCCCAACACCATCTGAGGCAGGAGAAGACCCTCTGCTGGGTCAGACCACCCATCTAGCCTGGGCAAGCACAAAAAGACCCCCTGGGAAGGAGTGACCTCCTTTGGTTTTGCTTCTTCACTCCTTTCTCCGTCCCTGGAGCTCCCAGCAGAAAATCCCTTCCCCAGCCGCTCGGAAGATGGTCTCTAATTGAGTGGAAAATGACTGGTACTTTCTGTCGCCGTCCTGAGCCCATGCCTTGCTGGCGGTCGTGCCGTGCTGGTTATTAGCAGCCAGCTGCGAAGGGTCACTCTGCATTGTCATTTTCAATGATGACTGGAAAAGCTTTTCCGGCCCTCTGGCCCCCACCTCCCGTTGGTAGCAGATCCGGACTGCTTTCCTCCTCATCTTGCTCCTGGAAATTGTTTTCATAATTACATCTTCTGCAAAAATATTGATATTAATAAAGGTGAGTGGGAGGAGGTCCTGCAGAGCCCTACGGACATCAGGGCTCCAGCCCCAGGGAGGAGGTGGAAAAGGGACTGTAGGGGAGAGGACCTGGAGGCAGAGGAGGATGCCAGGGAGGAGTGAGCTGGTGTGTCAGGAGCTGCCACCTCCTTCATGATGGCTGGCACAGCATGGGGACACTTTTGGCCCGCCAGGACACAACACCACCTTCCTCACTTGTGTTTCAGCCCAAGAGCTGTTTTTTGCATCCCCCAGGAAAGCCAGGACACCACTACCACACAGGAATACTGGCATCCTGCCTCAGCACCTTTCTCCTCCTATGATCCTGGGGGAAAATATGAGGAGGAAGGCAGCCTTGGATGGGGCCTTGCAGGTGTGGATGCCTTCCCCAGATGTGCTGCCCATCCCTTGTGTGACCTTGGGAAGGTCATCTGATCCTTCCAACTCCAGCTCTGGGGCGATGAAGATGCAGAGCATCTCAGAGAGGCTGCATGATGCCCATGTCTGTATGAAATTCGGAGTCTTTGAACACAGGTATAGAGTTGCCTAAGCAGAAGGTCAGTTCAATTCATACTACTTAGAGAAGCAGAATTAAATTACCTAGACTGACATTTGGCTAAGACATGGAGTTTAATATCCCTCTGCTCTTGGAAAATGCCAGGGGATATTTAATGGCCACAAGGGATCCATTTTAGTGCTCGTTGGAGAGACGGGATGGGCGACAGGCCGCTCCATGCCACAGGGTCCCAGCTGCCTTTCTGAACCGCCGGATTCATTTTGAGACATGTCTGACAACAGCCAGAGGCGATGGATAGCTAAAGACTCGCCGTTGAGCGTGAGCGTGCAGCGCCTTAAGGAGAAGCTGCTCTCTGATGCTCTTCTTGCACTTCAAGCCCTCGCTTAGACACAGCAGCCAAAAACCAAGCGGGAAGAGCTGCAAGGAGCCTCCTGGCCAAGTCCCCTTCCCAGGAATGTCTGATGATGCTCCCTCAGCTCTGCAGGATAATATTACATCTGGTTTTATAGCCGCTTAACCAGTACTCAGCCTAATGCCCATCATCCATTATTATTATTACTATTACTGCTTTTATTACGTTACTGCCTGCAGGCCTTCGGTGAGGACAGGGCTCTATTATGCTGGCTGATGTACAGCCAGACAGCCCCTGCCTCACCATGTGCAGGCTGAATGGAGGCAGACAAAGGCTGGGGAAGGAGGAGCACTCGTCCCTGTCTGCAGGGCATAAAGGACTCCTTCAAGGTCACATAGAAACGGGGGAGCTGGACACAGCCTGTCTCCCCTCACTCCTCAGCTGGCCCCTGTGGGACCAGCCCAGGTGTTTCCTGTGATGAGCACAGCAGGATGAGGTCTGTCCTAAGAGACACAGGTTTGTCCTCTCTGGACTGGCTGCCAGAGCTGTGGTCCCCTCTTCTGGCTGTTGTGTCCCTAGTGCCTTGGAAGGACATGGCAGGAACAGTTTTGGCTTTGTGGTTTTGGAGAGGTTGTCCCTGCTGTGCTCTCTAGCCCAGGCAGAGAGCACATCCTGTGGATGGAGGGACACATGAGGAGGTACCAGGGACTTTTGGTTTTCCCGTTAACCTGCAGTGCTGTGTGAAGGCTCGTAGCAGCTGGGAACAAGCACTTGAAGCCAGGGCAGCCTTCCTCTGTGCACCAGCAACAGTGTCCAACTCACAGGAGAGGGGCTAGGGGTCACATCCCTGCAAAATGGGCAGGTGACTCCCACCTCAGCATCAGGGCACTTCTTTTTTTTCTGACTTCCTCTAACAGTCACAGTAGTATTTCTCATTGCTGCCCAAACACATTTGCCATGCCCAACTGAATTCAATCATCCCTTCAGGCTGGCATGCTAAAAACCAGGGCCAGGCCTCCTGCATTACCCCAGGGAGTATCCGTTGCATCCATCCCTAGCCCAGCACTTTCCTTCCCACTTCCTCGCTGCAGAGCTGCAGTTCACAGTCATCTGCATTCGTTCAGCCAAACAGACTTTTGTTTTCCAAACCCAGCCTGCTGAGCCAACACTGGATTTATACTTTTCCGTATGCGTTTGGACTCCAAGTCCCTGTCGATGGAAGCTGATGTCCAGCCCCAGCCCTGGGATTCAAAGCGAGTGGAGGAATTGCAGAGCCATCTGGAGTAGCTCAGCACAGCACAGCCCCAGCAAAGCGTTCCTGCTGCCGAGGATAAAGCTGCAAATGGAAAATTGTGCCCCGTCCTGCCACAGAGAGGAGTCTGTGGGAGGTGGCACTTGGCACCCGTGGTCAGGCTCACCAGCTACCCAGCCACTCACAGAGCCTCAGGGAGCTCCTCTGAGCATGAAGTGACATGGGGAAGGAGGAAGTTGTCCAACCCTCCTTGCACCCGCTGTGACAGAGGGAAGGTGGTGAAAGCCAGGGTGGTGGTGAAGATGATGGAGATAAAGGACTGCAGCAGGATGTGTGCCAGGGTGCTGAGCAAGAGGAGGCTGGGGATAGAGGTAGTGGTTGGCTGTGTCTCAGTGGAAACACTTCCCACCAAGGGCTGTGGCTTCATTTCAGCACCCTCTCTGCCTCACCTGCAGACAAGAAAGTGTGTTCTCAAAGCATCACAGACTGGTTTCTCCTGGGAGGAGCAAGCAGTGGCAGTGCAGGGGCAGTTGCTGCGATGCCACCATTGTTCCGGAGCAGGGGTGCTTGCAGCAGACTGGCCACACATCAGCACCTGATCCTGTACAAGCAGAGGAAGAGATGCCCTTCACGCATGGGGCAGGGCTGCAGGCAGGCAGGCAGGCAGGCTAGTGAGGGAGCAGCTCACTCACCACCACCTCCTTCCTCTCTCAGGGTAAGCAGAGCCCCTGTGAGGACATCACTTCCCACCCACAGCAGGTGAACCCTGGAGTCAGCATGGAGAAGACTACTGTCTGCAGGGCAGGAGCTCTGCCAGGCAGAAGGGGGCTCCCCACAGCCCCACCATCTCTCCTCCATCCTTGGGAGGGGACTTTGATGCTGACATCTTGGCAGGCTTCTGCTTGAGGCAGTCAGAGCCAGGGGACCATTGTTCAGTCCAGAAATTTTCAGATCAGGAGGGATCCATTTGCCTGCATGTGGACTTGGAAGGGGATTAAGGGCCTTCCCAGGCCATGAGGACTCATGTGCATTGCTATTAGAGTCCACAGAGAGCCCTCTTCCACCTCTGGCACAGCTGTGTGCCCAGCTCCCTGTGTCCACCTCCTTCCTGACCATGATTAAAGGATAAGCATGGGCGTACACAAATTTTTTTTAGCTTTGCTATTGCAGTTGGGAGTTTGAGCTGTCAGGATTTGATCAAACCCTTGACAAAGAGCAAGGACTGCTCTGCAACAGGCAGTGACATTCATCACAGCTTGTCTGTGATGAGCTTCCGGCACTCTGGAAGTAGCTGCAACATCAAAGCATGTTGCATAGCTCACAGCCAGTTAATATTCACCTGAAACACATGTCAGGTAGCAAGAAAATATCCCCACATCCCAAAAGCAGAGGAAGGCAGTGAGGGAGAGAGCTGGGGTGGACGGTGACCAGGGCAATCCTTCCCCCTTGGCAAATATGATGTGCCAATGCTTTGAATCCTCAAAACCCCAGCCCTAAACCCAAGGGCCAAACTCTGCCACACTACTGTGAAGTTAAGTGGGCTTGAATGTGGGTCGGACTCACAGAAATCAGCAGGTGCAAGGGAAGTGCAGCATTTGGGCTCGGTGGGCTCCTCACCCAGATCCAATTAGCCCTGTGTAGGAGGGATGCTCTCTGCCGTGGCCCGGTTGTTTCCGTGTGTCTCCAGTGCTGTCACCTCCTTAATGGTGGTATTTTGAGCCAGGAGAGCCATACCACTGACCTGGACAACAAAAGATGATTTCCATCTAATTAGTTTGGGGAAAGGAAGCATGTTGGCTGCCCCTCTTGGAAAGCACATGGTGCAAAGCCCAGCCAGCTTTGCCAGGGGGCGTAAAGGAAGGCCACACGCAAAGCTTTGCCAACCACCCTCTTCTCTTCTCTTCCAGTAAAACCAGACCCTCCGGAGAGTGTGGTGGCCAAACCCGTGCCCAATAACCCTCGGAGACTGGAGGTGTCATGGCAAAACCCTTCATCCTGGCCTGACCCTGAGTCCTTCCCACTGAAGTTCTTCCTGCGGTATCGGCCTCTCATCCTGGACCAGTGGCAACACGTGAGTGATGCTGCACTGCCTGGGATGGGAGGGAGAGGGGCGAGCTGGTGACTGGGAACAAGATGCATTATGGACAAGTGTCCAGGGACAAAAAAGACGTATGTTCACTGCACAGGCAACCTGGACCCTGTTTCTCTCCTTCTCTTTCTCGTTCATTTTCTCTTCCTCTCCATCTTTCTTGTGGCTCACACTCTGCCTACAAATGGCTCTGCAGCCTCTCCCTGCTCCGCGTTTTCATCCGTGGCCCCTATCTACTTTCCATACATATGTTCTATATAAAACTTGCCAACGAGATGTAAAAGGCATTTAAAGTATAAATGTCACCACATTTAAATGTGCCTCTGCCACATTTAGATTTTGAACTGGAGATAAAATACCGCTCACCATAACTCAGAGCACAGTCGCAGAGCAATTGCTGCGATGTTATCGTATTTCTTACTTTTATTTCTTATTTCTTTAAAAAAAAATAGTCAGTGAAATCGTTGGCAGCCTGGAGGACAGATTTCATTTGTTACTGCAGGAAGATAACAAACAGGCTTTTTTTTTTTTTTACCTCTGTGTGCTGCTTCTATACTCGAGTGGTGTAGGAAAGCATTCTGTGGCTGGAGAGGAGGTGCTGCAACTCTGGCATAGCTCATCCAGATAATAATTGACTTACTACTTGTTGTCATTTTCGAGGATGTCCCTGTTCCCCCAAATCCAGACAGAAGAGGGGAGGACATGGTTTGGTAGGGCCAAGTCTGGCTCATCTACCCCTCTTCTGTGGCCAAGCTGGGCCAGTTTGAAGCCAGTTAGGTGCTTTGCTTGATAAAGAATTATCCTAAAAAAAAAAAAGTCAAAAAAGTCAAATAAGAGGCAGCACTGGGTCCCTGGGCGCCTGCATGAAAGAGCCAAGTAGGATTTTCTTCCAGCCAGCTCTTCCTGGGGAGAGAAACATGTTGGACAGGGGATGGGAGGCTTGGCTCATGGGTCTGCAAGGTGTCTTGGTGACTTTTTGCGTTTGGTTGGGTTTTTTGATGAGGCAGCACTACAGGTTGTGTTTCAGATTGCAGCATTTGCTGATGGCTCTGAAAATCAGAGGGTTTTCCTCCTTGCCACTTTGCCCTTTGCTTCCCCCTTAGGAGTGGGAGAGCATCTGTGGGACATCCAGAGGGGTAAGAAAGCATAGGTGGAGCTTGGGTTTTAGTTTTCTGTAGGTTTTTTTCATCTGGGGAAGAAATGCTCAAACTGCAGAAGCTGTGTAAAAAGGGGGAGGTTTAATGGGAGCTGCCAAACACAACATCATTTTTTTCCCAGGGTGTGCAATTTGTGGAAAAAGCTGATGGTTTTACCCTGCCCCAGCCTGATCCAGCCAAATACCCTGGTTTGCACCCAAAAATGGTGGGATGGCCACTGGGCTACCTCCCGCCTCAACACTCTCGGAGTGCCTGGTCCCTCTGTCACTGGGTGTGGGGTACCATATTTGCAGGGTCAAGCCATGCCAGCCCCCTCACTGCAGAGCCCTGAGGGGATCCTGTGGCCTCTCCATCAGTGCTCTCAGGCAGGCAGTGATGGTGGGAAATACATGGAGGTGTTGGTGACACTGGTGGCAGGGCCACCCTAGTTGGAAAAGGCAGTTCTTGGGCAGTAAGAACTTAATTTCTTCTATATAAAGATATATAGATATATATCTCTGAGGTGCAGAGAGAGCTCAAGGTACCAGCTCTCCTGGTGGGTACAAGGATGGCTTGGGAAGGGTTCATCTCCCAGCATTTCGGGAAGGCGCAGCAGTCCTGGGTACTGCTTTTAATCAATATCCCCTTGCAAGAGACGTGTTCCTCATCACTGATGGATGGAGAAGAGTGTTTGGGGAGTAATTTTCTCAGTGAGCAAGTGCAAGCGTTCAGTGAGTGAGGTGCCAGCCTTGTTTTCTGACTCCCTGCCCTTCTGGCTGGGTAATGAAAAATCTGATTTGTGGATGATTTGAGGAAAACTGCCACTATTCATCAGATGAATTATTTGCGAAGCCGAATTCAATCGTTTCCCAAACACCAGAGGAAGGCAACGCTGCAGCAGCTGGAGCTGCTCTGACCCCAGACCCCATTGGCACGTTCAGCCTGCTTAGCCCAGCTGGGCACCCTGCAAATGCAGGTGTTTGTACCCAAAATTAACCCCACCAACGTCAGCATGCTGGGACCATGCCCAAGCTTCCATGCACTCTTTGTCTGACTTACTACTTGTCATTTTGGAGGGTGTCCCTGTTCCCCCAAATCCAGACAGAAGAGGGGAGGACATGGTTTGGTAGGGCCAAGTCTGGCTCATCTGTCCCTCTTGTCCTGCAGTGGTGGTGTTGGGTCTCAGCTCCTGAGAAAGGATGAGGTGGTCACACATGCCACGCTTGCATAGAGGAGTCTTAATTCTTGTGGAGGTGCAGGTCTCTTGTCACAAGCTGCCCCCCATCTTGGCTCTTGCCGTCCCCGCTGGCTGCTGGCACAGAGAAGCTTTTTATGCCCACACAACCTGCATGCTGACAATGGGGCAGCTTGGAGCAGGGTAGGGAGAGAAGTCCCTGCTGGCAGTCAGGAGGAGTTGGGTAACCTCACGTTCTGGCACATCCCTGTGTGCCCAAGGTCCACAGGCTGAGTCCTATCCCTGCCTCCTCACGGCAGCCCACCTCTGCACCAGCTGTGGGTTTTAAGCGTGTGCTTGGCAGCCCCGTGGGAAGCCCAGCATCCCTGCAGGAGAAAACCCACAAAGGAGCACTGGAGGCTGCCCAGAGACAGAATATCCATGCAGGCCCTGCTCACACGTGGTGTTTCTTGGCAGAAGAAGCAGCTCCTCTTTCACCTCTGCACCTCCCATTATCTTTGCAGGGTCTGATTTATGCACAGCACCTCGGCAGGCAGGACCGAATGAGCACTAATAGGATCAGATGGATGTCGAGCTGTCGAATACCATAGGGCCTGATTCAATCAGCGTCTGCTTTCTTCCAGGCTCTTCCTTTCAGGATTTTAATAATGCCAGGGCTTGGCACCAGAAGATGAAGCCATCTGTGGTGGGAGCAGTGGATCTTATCAAGACCACCACTGTGTGAGCTGGCCATAAATGCAGTTTCCCCTCCACCAGAGAAAGTCAGGTGATGCCTGGCCTGAGCATCCCACACCATGAAGCAATCTCTGGGGCTGACCCAAAATTGGGGAGACACCCTCATTCCCTTCCCAGGGCTTTGCAAATTGGGTTTGAGCCCCAGCATGCTGTTTGCAGTGCCTTTCCCCTGCTCAGCAGCACCTTTCCACCCAGACCACTTAGCAGCTCTCATGTTGCAGTTTGCTCTGGGATTTACGGTGATGTGCTCTGGGAATTATTATCATGGAGGGATGATGATGATGATGATGAGTTTCCACATGGGCATGCAGTGAAGCATGTGCCAGATTGTGCCACCTCACAGCAGCTCTCTTGAACCTGGGCACAAGTATTTCGTAGGTGTTGGGGATGCAGCCGTGTCACATCGTGTCACATCATGTGGCCAAAGACTCCCCTCCACCCGACCAGCACCGAGCTCACTCTGAAACTCAAGCAACTTTAAAATCACACTCCTCCCTTTCTGGAAGAGGGGCTGGTGGTTTCTCAGCTGCCAGAAGAGAGATGGATATTTGTAGCCTAAACAGGTTTTTTATTCTCTCCTTTTGGCAAAATCTCCCCTTCTGTCTCCTAAATATAAAACATTAAATGTTTAGGGTATCCTTTATTTTTCTCCCGCTTTTAAGTTTGTAATTCAAGCCAGATTAGCATGGTTTCCTCTTCTGTTTTATAGCCCCATCCTGGCCCCAAGCGAGCTCTCCTAATGCTCTCAGATGTTCCTCTAATGGCTTACCTAGGCTGGAACTGGATACCCTTTCCTAATGGATTGCTAATAGCCTGTTTCTGGTTTTACAGGCTCCTTCAGTTAACTCGCAACAGCAGCGATTGCCGCACTCACACATGCGATCTCCTCGAGCACATCTGCACGCTCGCCCCTACGTGCAGACGGGTGGCCAGACACCATCCTGAGCACCTCTGGGGAGCCCAGGGCGGGTCTTGCACCCAATTTGCTCCCCTCCCATTGCATTTTCTGGAGCAGGATCCCTCCTTTTCACAGTTTTTGGAGAGAGATCACGTGCGCTGAGCACTTGCCAGCTCAATGCACATCCCAGGGAATGTGGCAAGGCTCAAGAAGGTATTTCTTATGCAGCGTCAGAGCTGGTGGCCAGACCGAGGGAGGATTTCCTCCTGTGGGTTGCCAGCAATTTGCAGATGCCGTCGTGAAGTCTAATTGAACCCACTGGCCGCGCTGACAACATGAAATGTTAACGAACCGTGAGGCGGGCTGCGCCTCAGATCTTGAGATTTGCAGTAAAAGGTCATGAGATATTTAAAGCTAATAATGTGGTTGGGTTCTCTCCTTCCTCTTCTGCGTTGGAAGCATTAGGGCCGTGTTCGTGAGCATTTGCAAAGGCTGGAAGCGTCCTTCTCTGGGAGCGCAAGCAGGAGTGCTTGCACCATCACGGGATTTTAGGAGCTGGGGCGAAAAAAAAAACCCACGCAGACATCTGTGCCTGCTCGGATCCGGGCAAATGATGGGGTTTTGGGGACAGGAATGGAAAGTTTGTGGGTGTGGCCAAATACTTAGTGTGGGTTTGCTGGTGCAAGGATGGCATTGTCCTGTGGACTGGCCTCCCTCACCCACCTTGGAAGTGGCTGCCAGAGTGGGCTCGGGCTCATCTCCCACGGCAAAGCAACATTCTTTGGTCAGAGAGGTGAATCTCACAGGCTGTCGCTGCAAGTTCCTGCCTTGGAGCAGCCTGAAATAGCCTGAAAGTGTGAGCTACTGCATATATCCTGCCCGTGACGGGCAAGGAGAGGGATGGAGCAAGCTGGGGAGGAAGGCAATTAGTGCCACTGCCTGCCACAGCAGTGTCCCCGCCGGCGCGGTGGCAATGTCACTTTGCAGCAGGCGTGCCTCTTTGTGCCCATTTGCATCCCCCCGTGCCTCTGTTGCTTTGCCTGCACTCCCCCTCTTTGCAAGGCAACCTTGGCAGGGAGGTCACCCTGAGCAAGCTGGGTTACAACTTCACGCCTGGTAGCTTTTATTGCAGCATTTCTCTCCCTTCCCCTCCCGGCTGCAAAGTCAGTGATTAAAAAAGAAGGGGGGAAAAATCCAAAGAATAATTAGGTGGGAGCAAAATACTGAAGCTGTAATAGTGTCACTCGCAGCTCAGCATGGGGCAGGCAGGGCTGGAGCAGAGAGTGTCTCAAGAGGAGGGTAGGAGTGGGAAATGCCCAGAAATCACCTTTTCTGGGACAGAGCAGGTTCAGGACCCTTGGCTGGCATTGTCTGAGTGCTCTCAGCCCCCTTGGAAACTGCTGGTGACCTAAAAGTACCGAGCACCTGGCAGCTGCAAAGGTGCCACTGAGCAGCAGAGCACTCACATGTTCACATCCTCACCTCCATGCTCACACAGCTACAAGGAGGTAGGAAGGTGCTGATAAGCCTAACTTCCCTTGCCTACATGCAGACCACACCAAAGTGGTGTCTGTGCCCTGCCATGCCCATGCACAAGCTGCTTTTGCCCCAAGCCCACTGCATCAGCATGGTGAAGGCATCTGCAGGCAGCATATGCCAGTGCCCAGCGGGTTAGAGCTGTTGCTGAGTGCCCTCAGCATCTCTGATCCCATCTTTGCCATAGCCACAAGCGAAAGTGACCTCTGACAGTTGTCACTTGGCAGGAGGGGGCCACCACATCTGGAGAAAATTTCCCATTATGAGTGTGGTTACAGCCCCCGCCTTTAAAGATGGTGTTTATTTTGATCCAGAAGGGATCTGCTCAGCTGCATCTGGTGTGGCACAGCGCAGGCTGCAGAGCCCTGTGACAGCTCATCCTCCCAGAGCCACAGCAGGGCTGGGCTCTGTGCAGCACCACAGCAGCCCTTTCAGGAGAGGGTGACAGCAGAGAGCACAGCTCAGACCCTGCTGGAGTGGCTCTTCCACTACCTGGCTGGCAGAGAATAAGAGGGGGTTGTTCACTTTTACCAGCCTTTAATTATTCCAGACTCCAGGTAGAAAGTTTTGTCTGGGGTTATACCAGATGATTCTTGTGGCTCTGCAGAAGGAGGAGGCATTTGGGGGTGCCTTTGTTAGTAATCAATGTCAGACATATTTGCTTTCCAGGTGTGGCTTTGAAAGGGAAAAAGCAAAAACATTTCTTTTCTGCATGGTGACATCTTTTCTCAAGCTGCACTGGCTGTTTGCAGTGACCATCCCAAACTTCCCAGTGGTGGGGCAGTTTGCCTGGGGATTACTCCTGCTCTTGCTTTATCCTGTTCCCCAGGACAGGTGGAAGCCCTGCTGGGATCCCCCTGCACTCACAAGGACTGAGGGCACCTGAAACAGCAGCTGTTTGTGTAGCTGAGTCCCTGCAAAGCTCATTGCAGCCCGGTGGCAGGATCTGTCCCTTGCTGTGGGGAAAAGTGGCTGTGAAATTGAGCCCACTGGGGTGTCCCGTCCCTATCCCAGTTCCAGTTTCCCCCATCATCCAGTATGAGTCGAGTAGCATCCAGAGGAGGAGGAGGCTGCAAGAATGCCAGATGTTTGGCAGAGCCAGGCTGTGCCCTTAGAATGCGTTTCTTTCCATGTGTGCTGTGGCTGGCAAAGGCTGTGTGAGCACATCGGCTCCACCCTACAATAGCCAGGGTGCTCCTTTTATTTTGGGGAAGGCAGACTCATCTAGGCTCGATACAGCACCTGGGACAGCTGCATGGTCGCTGACCTGTCACACACAGAGACGATGCATCCCTGCCTTGGGACAGAGGGGTGACAGTCCCCATCCCCATATTGCCACTGGATCACCCCCTTCCCACACCAGGAGCTGCACTGGAAAGCAGGAGGTGTCAAGGAGTGGAAAACAGAGCCACTGCCACCACAGGGGAGCCCACAAGCACATTTTCATGTGGGATGCAGAAAAGGAGGCATCTGATCTCCCCTTCTCCCCTTCCACCTCCTTTCAACACACATCAGCCCCCTCTGCCAGGGCAGAGAAGGGTGGGGTTTTCTTCCCTGCCCCATCCCTTTCCAAAGGCCATCTGGGCTTCAGAGCTGCCCGTGCATCACCCTGTTCACATGTAATTGCTACCTGGTCACCCTGCACCAGGAGCAGAGCCCGGGTGGGAACAAAGCACAGTGACCTTTTTTACTGCCAGGGCACCCTGGCAGGGTGGGCTGGGGCCATGGGAACAGGATGAGGGGAGCTCAGAGCGGGGAACAGCTTCCGTAACTCCCGCTGTGCTGAGCACTGCAAGGCAGGGACACCAGTCTGCAGACAGGGACCAGAGGGAGGGCACACATGGGCGTTCTCTTCTGGGGTGTGTATGGCTGCTGCAGATGTCCCCAGGCCTCCAGCACATGTGCAGGGAGGACCAGCATGGACAGGGGGAAAGCGAAATGCTGGGCAGTCGTCCCCTCAGCCTGCCCTAGGTGCCTGTCCCTGTCCCATCAGTGTGGCACTGGCCCATGTGCTCATCCTGGCGCTTGGGACTGTGGGTGGGCACTCAGCAGCTCCACAATCTTTCCAAGCAGGAATGTGAGGGTATGTGACCATGGCAGGGAATGGGATCCCAGCCCACGCTGTCCTCAGCAAGCTGTCATCTGAATTACTGGGTTCAAGGACTTTTTTCATTTCTCTCTCCTCTC
>VXAZ01000971.1:86340-110555 GCA_013399875.1 Gymnorhina tibicen | reverse complement strand
GCTCTCCTCCCCATTCTGGCCGAAGTCCTGTTTTGTAAAGACACCTCCTCTTGGCCCTGCCTGGACCCAAGCGCAGTATTTAATACCGTACGTCCTAGTATTCCCACTGTTGACATGCTGTATTTGAATTTTTTATAGATGTATATATATAAAAAAAAAAAAAAAGAATCAAAAAAAAAAGTAATAGAGGGGATAAAACTAAGCTCACACAGCGACAACGCACACACGCACACACACACGCACCAGGAGAGACTGTCTTCATTAAATGTTCATTTCATGATGACTGGCGGCTCTGGGTGTTATTTCCCTTCCATCTGGAGCGGGTGGTTTTGGCTGCCTGCTTCCATGTGTGGCACTGGCTGAGTTGGGGAGGACATGGGAACAGCACTGAGGGGGACACACACACACACCCTGGAGCCTGTCTTGGGGTTGGAGACCATAGCGCCGTCTCCCCAGAGGGGTGGGAGACCCGAAAGCTGGCCTTCAGGACTTCCTGAGAAGGTGCAAGGGGGATGCCCACCCTGGAAACCCCTGGTGAGGGAAAGAGGATGGTTGTCACCACCCCATGTGACACCCTGCTGTGACGGTGAGGTGCCACATCTCCCCACTCATGGGCCTTGGAGAGTCCCACGTGTCCCCAAGCTGTAGCTGCACCCTGACATCTCTCGTGCAGGCAGGAGGATGGAGACCTGCCTGTGCCCCACTGCAGCCTGGAGGCTGGAGGTGGCACGTAGTCACAATTAATGCACTTCCCATGTCTGATTAATAATTTCATGTTAGGAAAATGTCACTGTCCCAGATGCTCTGAATTAAACTTCCATCAGGGCAGGGCTCACAGGGACCCAGTGTGGGGGCAGTGGATGCAGCAAAGCCCGTTGTTGGAGGCTGCCCTTTCCCCATGTGCCTTGCTTGTGAGCACCACCCGGAGCAGAGATGCCATCAAGCAATGCCTGGGGGAAAAGCTCCATTTTTTTACAAAATTACCTGTCTGGTGCCCCAGCTAAGTCTCTGCAGCAGGGAGATGGGTGTGTGGCTGGCTGGCTGGCTAGATGCACACATGCACGGGGTGGATGGATGGGTGCGTGGGTGGAAGGAAGGAAGGAAGGATGGAGAAGCAGGAGCCACAGCCTTGGCTCTGCAAAGCCTGAAGGCAGCACCAAGCCAGTCACTTGCTCCCACCAGGCACTTGCTGTGACTTTAACCATGTTGGGGATTTATTTAGGGGAGAGCTCAGTCTGATGCAGACCTGTCTCTGGCTCGGCCGTGCCGGCGGCAGTGCTGACTTGGTTCACCGGTTAATGTTCCATTACCAGACAACATGCCTCCATCATTTATTAATGTTTCATTAGTGTTAAAAACATCTGGTAATTAATTATGCACTAATTATGGATTCAGAGTGCTAAAAGCTGGGGTAATCTACCATAGCAGATGGCTCTTTGGGGCAGGGGGAAGGGACAGCTCTTAGCAGGGACGAAAATGTCAGACCTAGCCCTTGCCAGGGGGAATCATCCCAGACAGACAGATTGCCTTCATCTCCACCCAGGATTTCCATACCTGGTCCAGAGGCATGCTGTCTCAGGTTATTAAGCAGAAGAAATCTGTCCCTCTCAAGCTGTTCCAGAGACCAGGGGAGTGGTGCTGTCCCTGCCAGGGGCATCTGTGTGAGAAGCCATCTGAGAGCCGTGGCTTTCACACAGAGCCCCAGGCACCATCCAGCACCTGGAGTTGGTACTCGGCTTTCCGCCGGCTCCGGGATGCTGTTTGTCAGCCCCTCCGTGGTGCCTGGCCATGTTAAGCAGCAGTCCATAAAGCAAGGGGTGTCGTAAAAGCCCACTCGTTAAGTGCCCCAGGAATATTATGTACAGATGTGCAGAGATGTTTCAAACTGGGGAAGGTCCCAGGGGAGCATCCCTGCCAAGCAGAAAATCCATCCACTTAGCAGTATAAATCCATACAGGAAGAAAGAGGGAATTACAATGCTCAGAGAGACCTGTGCATCACATAACCTGAAATCCAATACATCACCCGGGTGCAATGGGTCCCTGCATCTTCCCAGCACATATGTGGCAGTAAATCCCACCTTAGGTGGTGTTTTGGTGTTTGCTGCGAGAGCAGCCATGCACAGAGCTCCCCAAGCTCTGCAAGAGGGATCAGAAGTGTGACTGGATAGCAGGAGCTATTTCCTGGACTTGAAGCCTCGGAGGAAGCAGAAAACCCCCTTGCTTGAGCAAGGGGCTGAACAGTGGAACGGACTGAATCACTGCACCTCCAGCATCCTTCCCTGAGGCGAGTGCTAGCAGAGACCTCATTCTCCCTGATCCAGTAGTCAGAGAATCTACCTGCTCCCACATCAGCCTCCCAGGAGTCTGGAGCTCCCAGGGGATAACAGCCAGCTTATTTATCACAAATTAGACTGACAAGAATGCGTCATGTAGCCTTTGATGGGGTGTCATGCTTTGGTGGATGAAGGAGGAGCAGTGGGTACTGTGCTGTGCGTTTCAGCTCTGGCAGAGCATCAGTCTGGCACAGTCACAGGTGAGAATGAGGAATGAAAGCAGGCTCAGCTGTGGAGAAAGCACACCCATAGCTGCTCTGCCAGACCTGAGCTGAGAGCTTGCTGAGCTGTGTGGAAATGCCACGTGGGATCTGTTGAGCCAGTTGGCAGAGGAGAGCTGCTGCTTATTTGCACAGGGGTAGACCTGGTCCTTCAGGGGCAGATACCCTCCTCCATCACAACCAACAGAAGTGTCAGGTGGAGGTGAAAGCAGCAGGAGCTGGTGGAATATGGTCCCTGGGATGAAAGTGTGAAGGGCAGCACCTGTGAGGGGTTGTAAACAGAGTCAGCTTGACTTGGAGGAGCCCAGACTCCCCCAGTCCTCAACCTGCAGTAGTGTCAAGTCCAGCAAATACAAGAGCCCAGCCCAAACCACAGGGTATTGATTCCGGAAAAGCTTATGTCTCCTGTACACTGGATGCCTTTGGCAGATTGTAACCTTCCTCCCGGGGCTTTCTTCCCCAGTGGCAGGAGGGACAGCTCAGGCAACAAGGTCCCACCATGAGGAAAGGCTCTTCTCTGATACCTTTGGTTCAGGAGTGAGCCCAGGAGCTTTGAGTTAATCAGCCACAACCACACAGAGAAGCAGATGGAGCTGCAGGTGGGGACCCTGGGGGTAAAAACAGCCTTGGGCACCCTCACAATGCTGTAGGGCAGAGGTTTGTAGCAACAAGAGGTGACAGATGGCCACAGTAGACCACAAATGACAGGCTCGGACCATCTTATTCCTTGGTGGCTCCAGACAAGGGCTTGATTCATCTCCAGAAGTGACTGCCTGTTGTTTGAAAAGCCTCCAAGCAGTGACGCTCTTCTTCCTTATGTCCATTCTGACTGGCTCAATGTCTGTCCTGGCACTGTGTCCCCAGTCACCTCCGCCTGCAGCCTCATGCCCTCCCTCTCCACCAGACCAGCCCTGGAACCTTCTCACTGTCCAGATAGGCAGTTCCCACCACTGTTTGCCCATCTCCCATCACTGCCCCAGTGCTACGACCTCCCTGCTCACCTCCGGTCTGCCCCAGTCCCCTCCCCGCTCTGGCCAGGGTGACCCACATGGATTATCTGCTCACAGCATCCCAAACCTCTCTACACACAGACACGGCAGCCAAGCACAGCCCACCCGTCTCAGCTGCAGCGTGGAGACCAGACCACACCAGGGTCCTCTAATAAGCAATTGACTCTTTTTTTTCCTCCCTTTCAAGAAAAAGCCAAGCATTAATTTGGCTTCTGCCACTCTGTTTATCTAATAGCATCGCTGATTGATTGTCTTATTTATAACCCAGATCCGGTGTCTGGGCTGCTCGCGGAGACGGGGTGATTGATGGAAAGAAGACAGCCAGAAAGGGACTTAATGGAGCCATGTGGCTGAGCAGTGGAGTAGTGGCTTAGGCATGAAATGAAAAGTGTCTCCCACAAGTCTGGGCTCCTCTCCTCCTTTCCTGCGTGGTTCCCAGGGAAGCTGCTAAGTGCTGGGAGAGAGCAGCATGCTCCCTACGCCCTGCCAAAAGCGATCAGGGACCATACTCAGGTCTCCTCCAGCAGCCTGGCCAAGGGGACACAGCCAACAGGGACTTGGACTGCTTCCTGAGAAGGCGTCATACAGTCTCTGGGAAGGTTTTCCCCCTTCCAGGATGGAAGGGATGGTTGAAAGGTGTGAGACAGCCTGAACCCTGCCCAGCACCAGCCTGCTGTCAGGATGCCTGTCCTGCCATCTGGAAATCGGGTCCTTGCACAAACAGATGGTGCAGAGAGAAGCCCTTCCCAAAGTGCCCTCCTGCAGGCTGGCAATGTCTTCCAGAGGTCTCAGTTTCGTCCAAAGCTGGATGAAATCCAGCTACGAAATTTCTACATCCCTAGGGAAAGTTCCTCTGTTCCTCACACCCAGTGGTCACAAACCCCAGCAGAGTCACCAGCTCACATGTGAATCACCCCACGGAGACAATTGTTGCCATAAAGCACCAACAAATGGGTAAGGAGATGCAGTCCCAGGAGGTGACATGCCATCATTCAGGGCCATGCTGGGGATGTGTGACAGCCTGGATACGTCCCAAACCCCCAGCCTGCAAATTCACCCCAGAGCAGCCTGTCCACAGCTGCAGGATCGAGTCGTGGTCAGGATATGGCTGACAACTCCAAGTCCCCAGGAAGGCATTTGGCTTTGATCTGAGCCAGAACTAAACCCTCATCTTGTCCATAAAGATCAGTTTGGGAAGAAAAAAACAACATACTGGTTCAGTCAAAATATTTCATCACTGTTTAATGGTCTTTATTTCATGTCTGATTGTAACAGATAATCTAATACAAACCTCAAGCAAAGCCAAACACAGTTGTTTCATTATGAAGGACCCCATCAGCCAGCTTTGACGTGGCCAAACCCCACTCCTTTCCTTTTTTTGTTTTTCTTCCTTTATTTTTTTCCCACATCTGAAATTTGAGGAAAACCAAAGCAACTTCATGAACACTGCTGTTTCAGTGGGCTGAAAGAAACCATCCAGGAGACAGGTCTCAGTACTGGACATACTGTTGTTCCCAACACCAGTGCTTGGCAAACACTATCCAATGCCCTATGACAGTGTTTTATTTCTTCCAGGAGAAACCCCTCCTTGGAAAGTCCCCCTGGACCAGCAGATAATGGGCAGGTGATGAACACTCCCTTTGGGTGAGGTGTCCCCGGTCACCGTGGTCCCTCTGTGGGTGACGCCCCTATCACCTCACCATGTGTCCAGGGCTGCGAGGAGAAGGGACCAGGACAGGGCGATCCTTGCAGGATGTTGGAAGATGGAGGGGCCCCCGAGCAGTGGGAGCAGAAACGGCCTTTGATGTGGAAGCTCTCCTTTCGCAAACACAATGAGTTGCAGAGAAGTTTTATAAACATGGCTATTGTTGCTCCATCCCTTTGGTGGGAACAGATGGTCCGAGGGCTCTGTTCGGCCCCCCTTCCCTCCCCTCACTCCCTATCCCCATTAATAAAGCCCCGGCAAGTCCAGCACCGCTAAGGTTTTCCCAAGGGGGATCAATAAATAAATGTAATAACAACAAAGGGGCCCATGCAGACGAGATTGGGTTACAAAGAGGCCTCGGCCCCCCTCCTCCTTTCCGGGTGAGAGTCACTGCATGCAGGCACTCTGGCCAGTTTGAGGAGAGGTTCCTCCATCCCCACCGTCTGTGGGAAGTGGGGACAGGATCTTCCCGCTGAAAGAGCAAGGCACCACCCTGCAGTCATGGATGGCAGGGTGTGACCTTGGTGGTCAGCTTTGCAACCTTGGCCATGGGACATTGATGGCATATGGCTGCCAGCTCCCCACCTTTGGAAGTCACCTGAGGTAGCTGTGGGAACAGGTTCAGCCACTGACGCCGGGTGTGCAGCACGCAAGCGCCTTCTTCTAAGATTTCCTGGCCAACCGGTTGCTCCAGCTCCTTTCCCAGCAGGATCCCATCCAACACAGTGCACTTGGGAGCAGGCATCGTGGCTTCACCTGGGCTCACTTTTTGCCTTGCTCTTGCCTGATGAAAGACCAGGCAATTTTCTGGCCAGCTGGAAAGCACTGATGACTCTGACCTGCTCCTCAATGGTGCAGTGAGGTTTAATACAAGACTAGGAGCTAAGGTCAGATGGGATTAAACCAGGGCAGAGCAATCTGCAGACAGGGTATTGCTGTGGAAACCACCAGCACACACCAAATGCTGCCCATGAGGTTGCAGGGCAGAAGAGCAGCTTCTCCAGGGGCATCAGGAGCGTCTGAAAGTGGCCACAGCATCTCACCAGACTCTGGGTGTTAAAGAAGACACATGGAGGCACTCCACTCAGTGGCCTCTCCAGTGGGAAAGAAGACCAGCTCCACAAAGCTTCCCAGGAACTCAACTACTGAGGAAGGGCCCAAGGCTGGAGTAATGAGCAAGGCCCAGAGGTGATGTGCAGGAGGGGCTGAGCAGAGGGTTTGATCCAAGAGCCGACTCTGAGCCCTGCTGACACATCTCTGTTCGCTGCCATTGTCCAGCCTCCTTCCCAGCTGGTCCCTGCCGCTCCGAGGTGGTGGGATACTGGTTTTATCTGTGCAGGACTCTTGCAGCTGGGGATGAAACGTGTTTCACACACGCACGTGCATGCACTGCCGCCTCCCCTCTGAGCCTCCCTGGGAGTCCCTGCCTCCCCCTGACCCCTTGCTCATAAAAAAATTAAAACTCTCGATATCATCTCTCACAAACGTGGATTTGAGGCCTCGTCAGTCACCAGACACGTCCCACAATCTGCACTGACTCCAGACAGCTGGAGGGGTTTGCTGGAGGACCAGAATGACTTCATGCCGCCTCCCACGTACCGGGGGTTACCCAAAGTGCTTGGTGTGGGGAGGGGAGCCGGGGGCCGGGAGCGCACAGCCCCATCCCCACCCTGCTGCCACCATGCCATGCTCTGGACCCAACATTGTGGGTGCTGGCTTGGGGAACGACCTCAGGCACTGATAGAAAAACTCTCCCAGGGGGCAGAGGCTCTCCCTGTGGGCGCGAGCAAGGCAGCTGGCCCGGGCTCCAGTGCCGGAGAGGTTTATGAGGGCTGACCCCTTGCACCGAGTGCCTGGGGCAGGATAAATCCCACTCCGCCTAGGAGTGCAGGTGCACGGGGCTGCCGGGGAGGGGAAGGGACTACAGATGCATGGGGGATCCGGCAAGGGGGAGCTGGGGCCGTCCTCAAGCTGTGTGCTGCTTTGGGTCCATCCCAGTGGTGGGAATGGTCCCCCTGTCTGCTCCGGAGCCCTCTGCATTGCTCTGCGGGTGCTCTCGGTAGGGCTGCCTGCACACAGCCTGCCATGGCAAAGCTCAGGGGTGCAGGAAGACCTGCACCATGCCAGTAGATGTGCTGCAGGATGCCCAGAGGAGCCCTGTGCCATTGTGGGGGTACCCACAGCATCCACTGGATACCCCAAGTGTTTGTAACATGGATCCACAGCTTTGTGCCTCACATTCACCCCTGGTTTAAATCCTGTCCAGGACTTCCTAACCACTATAATGACGGCAACAGGAGATCGCCTTGTCCCTATGAGGCCTGATGTCTCACACATGGTGGCACGAAAGATGCTGTGCCAAATGCCTCAAGAGAGGATACTGGTGATGTCCCCAGCCACGGGTGCTCCTGACCTTCCTGCAACACTGGGAGATACTTGAGGCCTACACTGGAAAAGGGTATCAACATAGCTGTAGGATCAACATACCCCTCAGTTCTGCAAGCACCACGCTGGGAAATGTGTCCTGCCGGGCCTGGGATGTGGGGAACGTCATGTGCAGGGCTGACAGTGAGCTCTGCAAGGGCAAAAGGGATTTCAGCCCACAGCCCACCTCCCCCGCTTCATGTAGCATTGATCTGAATTCTTGACTTAAGAGCCAAGCAGGGGGTTGGGAACCTTTCTCTGAGTGAATTATAATCATCTTTTGGAAAAGAAAAAAGTAACACAAAGCAGGTGGCTGAGCTCAAAGGTGGATAAATGCCCATCACAGAGCACCTGACTGAAGCCAAGTGCAAGGTTAACTTTGGACTCTTTGAAGTCAGCACATCCTCATGCTCTCTGTCGGTTTGGGGCTTAAAACCTCCGTGCATGCCTTCTACCAGTGCTTAGGTAATTTATAGACATGTGAGGCTACTCAGAAAACTTTTCTGTGAACCTCCTGCATCAGCCCAGTCCAGCTGGTCGGGTCATGTTTGCCTCTCATCAACAGCTCAGTAGAAGCACTGCATGGTATGAGTCAACCCCAAGGTAAATTCTAAGACTTGGTGTCCCAATCACAGACCACATCTCTCAGGCATGCCATCCTCTGCTGCATGGCTACCTTACCCTACTTGACAGGCAGCCCATTGACTAACAGATGTGCACACCCTTTAATCACAGTACAGTGAATCCACTTAGTGCTGTTTCATTAGATATCTTGTCTATTCGAGGAGCTGGAGCGGTACTCACTCAGCTCAGCAGCCCAAGTCTCAGGATTTTCAGGCCCTTAATATTCACTCTGATCTGTTCATAAGTTATTCATGGGGAGTGGGAAATGCCTTACAAGAGAACTCACTCCAAACTGCGAGTGCTTCTGAGGCACCTCACAATCTGCTTGCACAGGGAAAGGAGGGGAAAGTAATGAATAAATGATTGTTTACAAATTATTTACTTGTCTCCACTAATTTCCACACTGTTTACCTGGCAGCATGCTGAAGTCAGGAACAGTTAGAGAAGACTTCATCCTGGTGTATCAGCGGATGGAAGTTGAGCAGCACAGGGGGAAGGAAGCCAGTGCAGCAGAAGAGCAAGGAGCTAGTTTTGGCAGCCAAAAATGGCTATGGAGTGCAGCCTTGCTTGGTCTTCACGTTCCAGAGAAATTGTTGCACGGGGCTGTATTTCTGTCATAACTTCCCAGGATATGTGGAGTCAAGTCCAGGACCATCCATGCTGATGAGGGTTGTAGAGTCCATAAGAGGACTACACTCTGCAGAAGATGAGCAGGCCTTGCTAGGAGTTCACTGTCTCTTCCCAGAGAGCCAGGACTCTGTGGGATAAACCAGGAAAAGGTCCTTGCTGTGAACTATGCAGCAGAGTAAGAGCTGGCGGAAAGTCTGAGCTGTTTTGGTATCAACAGTGTAAGGTCTGTTAATGTGGGAATGATGATGCTTGCAGCCCATGGCTACCTAAGGCAGGCAGCAAAATGAGCCCCTCTTCCTACTTAAAGCCACTTTAGGCTTCTCAATCCCATCTCAATTTCCCACAGTAAACCAGAGACAGAAAATCACAGTGTAGAGGGATGGGCACCAGCAAAATTAATGTGTGTGTAGGTGTCATCTGGGGAAGGAAAGGGCAATGTGGCTATGTCAAGACAGCAGGACAAGCTGGGAACTGGTCAATCTCAGCTGGGTTGATGTATCTTCCAGACTTTCCCATGCTTCATTCCCCTCCTGTTGCTCAAGGGTTTGTGAATTCCCTTTGGCTGAGCATCCCGGGAAACATGAACCTGGACTGCCACCAGCTGCTGGCAAAGCTCGGGTGGGGGCTCAGGGCTTGGATAATGCAGTTGCCCAGTGTGTGATGAGCCCGCCCTGCAGGACAGTGACCCACAAGAGGCAGAGTGATGCTGTGCACGAGGGACTGACAAGGTGCACAGAAAGGACAGGTGGAATTCAAATTACACAGCTACAGCCTGCTTTCATTAGCCTGCATGAAAAAGATGTACGAGATGGGATAGACTCATGCCAGCAAAACCTTGTCCCCAGCGCTCACAACTGCCTGTGCCTTGACCATACCCTGGGGACAGACAACTGTGTTCAAGCCCTCCGGCTGCAGGAGACTGAGCAGGGCTGCAGGTACACCAGGGATGGAGGCAGGGTTTGGGATGTTCTCACCTGTGGCACGGAGAGAGAAAGCTGTCTGCAGACTCCAGGACACTTTTGGGACCTTGTCTCCTCCACTCCCTCCCTGGTCTCAGCTGCCCCTCACTTCCTCCCACCACCCCTCAAACTCCTCCATGCCCCAACCTGCTTGGCACTGGCCCTGTTCCCTGCAGCCTTCCAGGTCATCACCCCCTGCGAGCAGCCTGTAAATCATCCTTGTACACATATCTCCCTCGGCCTTGGGGAGAGGGAATTTATCCCCCTAGCTCAGCTGCCAGAGACCTCCGGCTGCCGGGAGTGATCAGCATGCTCTTAATTCATTGCAAAGGGTGCAGGGCTCGGGTGAAGACTCCCATGCCTGCTTCCCTGCCAAACCTTTGGTGTATACCTGCACCCAGACCGTGGAAACTTTCTAGGAAAATTGCCCAGCATGACTTAATTGCTGTGGTCCTTAATGAGGGCACATGAACCTGGTGAGGAAGCAGAGAGGCAGGAGGGAACTGCAGGCAGGACATGCAGCTTGGGAGACACAGGCATGTTCCGAGTGGAGAGTATCTACATGGTGGAGACTCTCCCAGCTCCCTGGAGAGTCCTGAAGCATCCAGAACAACAGACAGCAGGCAGATGATTCAGGATTGCCCTAACCCTTGCCAGTCCCTTGTCAAGTCCATCACAGAAGCATGAGCAACGCATCCAGATGCAAACATCTTGTCAGTGCAGCCCCTCTTGTCACTGACCTCAGGAAATGGTGCGGCCGAGAAGGCAGGAGGGAGAAACGTGGAAATGCCTGTAGGTCCCTTGCCCGGTGCACAGATCCAGCAGGGATGGGCTCACAGCGGGATGAGCTGACTGGGAGCTGGCAGCAGTTCACTCGCTCACACCAGCCTGCTGATCTCCCTCCAAAGCCCCCCAGAGCCTGGATCTCTGGTGTGAGATGAACACTGAGCAAATACCCCTGTTTTCCTGCCACAATTACCCTCTTTAACTTTTCAACTTATCACCTGCACAGAGGTTTATAAAATTTTAAAGCTAATGGCGTCTCCAGTAATGATACTGCAGATGTACAAGCTGCATCCTGGGATGAATAAATTATAGGAGGCCGAGTAAATTGCAATGGGAAGGACAGCAGCTGCAGGATGGAAACAGATGGCTTTGCCGTGCACCACAGCTTGGTCTCAGCGCAGGGTATGTTCCCAGGGCTGGCCCTTTCATGGTGGCCCTGAAGAACACCTGGGCACACCTGAGGCTGCAGATCCCCAGAGCATCAGCAAGTGCTGTAGCCAACATGGGGGGCTGTGCAGCTGGTTGAGTGCTGCTGTGGGACTGAGGCTACAGTGGCAGTCTGTGGGCCAGCAGTAGGAGAGTAGGAGACCTGTCTTCCTTCTGCTGCTCACTGGGTTTTCATGAGGGAGGAGCTCACAGCCTCCAGGAGCTAACAGGATGCTTGGCAGCTTTCTTGAGGGGAGGTGGCTTGTGGTTTGATTTACTGCTAAAAATCTCCCAGCAAAGCCTTTGCTGCCTTTCTCCATGCCTGCACACGCACACAGACTCTTTGCAGACCTGGGTGGCTCATCCTACTCCTCTGCCCTATGGCATGAGGCACCCAGATGTACAACAAGGATGCATGTGGGGTTGTGCATCAGGTGCATGTTTGTGTCCTGTTGATGTGACCAGCGGGACCACCACAGATCAGTACTTGGGCTCCTTCAGACCGAGGGGCAGCACAGCCCAGCTGAAGTCCAACAGTGCCACATTTCCTGAGCTCTGGCTCCAGCAAAGCTGGCAGCACGCTTGTCACATTCAGCAGGGTGACAGGACGGGGCTGTCTCTGTCCCAGACAAGTTAACAGAGTTAACAGCTGTGATTCCCCGCTCAATTAAGCCACATATCCCCTGGCTGCTTCAGCGTTCACCTTCCCCTGCACCCTGGTTCACATCCCAAACTCATCCTGAGACAGGTAACTCCTGTCAGGGCATGTTCAGTGCTCCTCAGAAGCTGCTGGAAACATGGCCTCAGATATTAACCAGCCTGGGCTGACTCTCACTACAGGGCTGGGGTCTCAGCCACATGTCTGCTGTCCCCTGTGATTTGTTGCTGGAGCAGCTCAGGCCCAGTGACATTGAAGGGATGCAAAGCTGGCAGAGGATCTGGGGACATACAGACACAGAGTCCCTAAGTCACTCTGTTCCCTGCTTCTCCTTGTGAGAACAGGGTCCTCTGGCCCAAAGTATACACTGTGGAGCCTGCCTCTGTCATGGGGACACCAGTGAGGCTGACTGAAAGTGGGGGCTCTGCTCCCAGAACTGTCAATGCCACCAGAGGTCCTCTGACAAAAATACAGATCCTCAATATACAACCAGCCAGCATGGCTCCATCTCTGAGGGATCCACTGTTCATGCAAACCCACACCCTACATGCATGGGGTCCAACCAACCTCATCCCTGTTGCATGCTGGCTGCACCACAATACTCCATCCCACTCCTCACAGGTGTCCCGGGTTCAGGCTGGGAATGTGCAGGAGGAATTCACCCTCCTCTGGTCCTGGTGCAGGAGTGGCAGGAGTGCCAGAGGATCATGCTGCATCCTGGGAGACTTCAACAGGCTGGAGACAGGGGCCAGCAGGAACTTTATGACATTCAGCAAGGAGAAGAGCAAAGTCCTGGCCATGGGGAGGAACAGCCCCATGCACTGATGGGTGCTGGGGGCCACTCAGATGGAAAGAGCTGGAGATCCCGGCGCACACCAAGGTGAATACTGGCCAGCACTGTGCCCTTCCTGCACAGGAGTTATCCTGGGTTGCATTACAGAAAGTGCTGGCAGCAGGTCAAGGGAGCTGCAGTGGCGAGAACACAGCTGGAATCTTGTGTCCAGTTCTGGAATCCCAGTACAAGGGAGATGCAGACATACTGGAGAGTCCAGCAAAGGGCCACAAGATGCTGAAGGGATTGGGTCACCTCTCCTGGGATGAAAGGCTGGGAGAGCCTTGTCCAGTGACAGGTCAAGAGGCAACGGGCACATACTGGAAGAGGCACAAACTGGAACACAGGACACACTCTCTTATTGATGGTAATCCACAGTCCCCTTGGTCAATCTGCTCCTGTGGCTGATCACAGGAGCAGATTGACCAAGGAGACTGTGGATTACCATCTTTGGAGATATTCGAAGGCCTCCTGGATGTGGTTCTCGTCAACCAGCTCTAGGGGGCCCTGCTTAAACAAAGTTTAGCTCTGGAGGTCCCTGCAAACCTCTGCCACTCTGAGATTCTGTGAACAGCTTTGCAGACATGACAAATTTTACATTACATTACAAATTTTACATGTATTACAACTTTTGCACTGTACTTTTTTGTGTGCCTGCTCGCTGGAGGCTGACAGGGCTCAGTTACCCAGCAAGGAGAAGTTGGGCACTTCTGGAGATACAGTCAAGCCTTAGCAGAAGGGGAATATTTTCTCAAATCCTGTTTACATCCACGGGCTAAATGAGCCCAGCAAGAGCAACACCTGGCACCAGCACTGCTGGGGCTCACTCCTTTGTCAGCAACCCCAAAAACCTGGTCCTCAGAGCATACCCAGAGCAGAGCTGGGAGGTGACAGAGCAGCCTTTCTCTTTGTCTGGAGAAAGCTTTACTGCACTGGGTAACACCGTCTAACTCCACTTTCTTTCATGGATTCATTGCCTCGTTCCAGAGCGATTGAGCAGGCGAATGTGTCCAAAAGCAGATGGATCCGCTAAGCGGTTCTTTCTTGCACATTATCTCATACAGTTTGGGTGCAATAAAACTTCCAGGCAGAACAAATCTTCAGGCTTGTGCCGTGCCTTATTTTTAGCTGCGAAGTACGTCTGTTTTAGTGCTCCTAATCCCTAGCTTGGTAGTAATTTATGGAGCAAACTCTTGGCTCGCTTGGGCCAGAAGATTTGTAGTAAAACTTTTATAAGTTGCAGAGATAAATCCCATGGACTCTTGAAGTCTCGGGGGACTCTCCTCCAGAAGTGTGTTTTGCTGAACACTCCCTCAGCATGGGAGTTTGTTCAAGCGAGAAAGCATCAGATGGCTGAGAATAAACTATCCTGGGTGTCATCATGATCTGCAAATCACCTGGAAGGGGAGATCAGGGGAAGCCATGGACTCCCCAGTCTCAGACACTCAGACAGAGTTTTGAGAGTACCTGCTCAGCAGGAGCTGTTTGCCCTGCATTTAGGTCCTTTGAATAGCGCCTGGCAAACCCTAGGGATGAGCAACACTATCAGGCTATGCCAGGCAGCAAGATGCCTGAGAGAAGAGTGGTGGCTCTTGAATGGGGTAATTGGGGTGATCAGCCACTTGTTCATAAAGGGACACCTGTGCGTGTATCACCTTGGAGCTTTTAGCACGGACAAGGCTGTGGCTTAACAACAGGGGCAGTAGCAAATGTCTATTTCTCCACTGCCTTGGGCTCCCTCAGGGGAGGGCTTTGCAGGATGGAGCACTACTTCATGCTTCACTGGAGCAGAGAAGGGGAAGAGGATCGAGTCATGGGACCCCACAGCAGCCCCTTCCAGATGCCAGTGAAACATGGGCCCATAGTTGTGCTCCCAGCTCACCCATCCAAAGGCTATGTGTGGCATCAGACCCGGCTTTCTAGAAGCCCAGATGTTTTCGGGAGCTGGCAGCTCTCAGAGATGCCCTGTGCCCTGTCCCTGAGCCTCATCCCTGAGGCCAACAGCTGGGGCAGGAGCCTCTATGTAATGACCACAGCACATCACAGCAGGGAGGACGGTGATTCACCATCTGCACACTGCGCTGCGAAAGGCTGGTATTTGCTTTGCAGGTGTTTTTAGATTCACACAGACCCGTATCCTCAAATACTTCACATTCCCAAGAGCACGTTTTCTGAAGAGAGGGAATATTTCCAGAAACCATAAAGAAAGGAAGGTCAAATCCAGAGAGGAGCTGCTGCAATTCTACACAACTTTATAACCCAAGCAGGTACCAAGGTTATCTGCGGCTGATGGGTAGGTGATCTGGTGTGCTGGCTCCTCCAAAAATGGAACAACCTCCTCTGTACTTGGCAGAAGGATCATGGAATCATAGAATGATTTGAGTTCGAAGGGACCTGAAAGATCACCTTGTTTCAATCCCACTACCATGGGCAGAGACACCTTCCACTAGAGCAGGTTACTCAAAGTCCTGTCCAACCTTGAACACTTTCAGGGATGGAGTGTCCGCAACTTACCTGGGCTCTTGAATAGGACAACCCTCTGGTGCTGTTGCCTGCTGTTATAGTGGGGAGAACGGGTCTTTCTCAAATGTTTCCTGGCAACTGAGTCAGGGATAAAGTCGTCTAGTGCCCAAATTTAGTGCCTTTGTTTGGTGTTCTTTGGCAAATGTGGAGAGCAGAGTCAGTCCCATCCCAGCGTGTTGGGATCTGACCAGTCTGGGCTGAGCAGGGGGATGGCCCTGAGAGGTATCCTCACACAGTTCTGGCTCTCCTTCCAGAAATACAGTTAGTCCAGTTCCAGTGGCCACCAGGGATCTTTTCCTGGGAGAAAAGTCCTGCAGTCACCGTCTGGAGCTGAGAAACATTGGAAAATTTCCTGTGCTTTCCTGTCTCTAATGAACAGTGTCTCCAATGAGGAATACCTGCCAGATTAGCAGCAGGATCCTGCACAAACATTTACCTTCTCACCCTCCTGACTGCCTGCTGATCCCAAAAGCCTGCTGCTCCCTCTGCAGCTCACAGCCCACACGTCTTCTGCCCATCCCCTTCCCCAGCCCCAGCCTCTTTCCCCATCCCTTATAGGAGCAAAGCTGGTCTCCTGTCACACGGGAGAGACTTCTGTCATCCCAGGCATTCTCTCCTCCCTCCACAGGGCTCTGAAGGGGCACTGGGCTGAGCAGATCCCCCCTCCCAGCACCCTCAAGGTTTTTTCCAGCATGGAAGTGGCAAAAACTTCCAGTCCCTGTCCCCAGTGTCATGCAGAGACATGGCCTGTGGGTGCACAGGGCAAATTCTTGGTGATCAGGGCTCCCCATGCAGCTCCCAAAAAGCTGGCTTTCTTTTCTGATATCTTTTCCCATTTTCAACCTGACTTCCCCAGTGAATGAGCAGGATTCACACAGCCTGAGGCAGGTGACACACATCTCGAGCGACAGGGACCCAACCAGGATGGTCACTGCATCTCAGCCACTACAGGGAAAGGAGAAAAAATGTTTCCTGAGCCAGCAGCAGGAGTTGCAGCAGCTCCACTCAATCCGAGCAAACACTGACCTGGTGGCGGGAGGGAGCACCGGGCAAGGTCCTAAAGGACCTGCGCAGAGAATTGCTGGCAAGCAGGTGTGCAGGCTCTGGTCTGCTCCTGGTGCTCCTGTTGCTGCTCCTGCTCCTGCTCCTGCTCCCGCCGCTGCTCCTGGTCCTGTTTGCTGCTCCTGCCCTGCTCCTGCTCTCGGCGGTCTGTGCTGCCCTCGCACGGCTGTTCTGGGTGCGCTGCGAGGATCCTCCGAATCGACCAAACGCACCCACGGACCCAGGCTGTGCTGCTCGGCTACCGCCAAGGACACCCCGAACAGCAGGTGAGATGCTGTGAGATGCCCCCGAACAGTCATGGATTTACTAAAAATGCCACCCTGCTGTGAGACGTCTGCAGGGACCCCCGCCTCGGTGACGCTCGCTGGCAGCTGCAGCAGGTATTCTGCATTGGGGAGGCTCACGCAGCCCCTCAGTGAGGGACAAATTCCCTAAGCAGGGGTGTTTCCCCCTCTCCCATGCCACCCTCTCATCCTGATTCCAAGAAGGAGGCCCAGACCAGCTTCCAGCAATGAGCTGTGTTCCACGGACTTACTTGAGATAGTGGGTTTTGACGTACTGCATAAATCTCTTTTCTGGTCACAGACTTCTTCATCTGCCCTACAGCTTCCCTCCTCCCATGTACACCCCTGCCACGCTGCTCCTGCCACTGCAAGTGGCACCCACTACTCCACAAGTGTCACTTCTCACGGGGTGCAGGTATGAATCCAGTGATACCTAGGGAAACATCAGATTTTCCTGGTGTCTCACAGAGATCTCCAGCCCGCAGCATCTCCCCCTGGTTCAGGAGTGGCTGTTGCTCCCTTTCTTGTATGGGTGGTCTGTTCTCCATTTAGACCTGCCCTTGCTCAAGGGATGCTTACTGTTTAATATTAAACTCTGCTTTTTTCCTGGTGCCCCTAACCTCAAGGCCCATCTTCTCATGACCCTGTGCCATAGAGGCAGATGTCCTGGATTGTTATGCTCCTTCTCTCCCAGGCATCCCACTGGATGCTTATCCCTTTTTTAAAGATTGGAAAACTGTTGCCTGAAGGAACATCCTTGGATGATATATCAGCAAAATTCAAAACCCTGGTGAAGTTTTGAGTGGGGATGGGGTACGGCTTGGCCCCTCTCAGGAAATCTCTGTCTCGCAGGCATCCTCTGTGCTGGCTGCCTGTCCCTGAACCCAAGAATGTTTCTGTTCTGCCTGGGACAGAATTACACTGACACAGTCCACACAGCACTGCTGCCCTATCTACAGTTTTCCTGATTTTTTACTTCCAAAATCTTGGCTTTTCAGAGGGTGGGCTTTTTTCATTTTTTGCTCAGAATAAAAAACTCCTAACAGATGTCTCCAAAGCTCTGACTGTTTCAGGGTTCCACTTCATCCCTGAGCACTGCTGGGCCCCTGAGCACCAGGGAACCAGGAGACCTGGAGCATGGAGGAGAGATGTACCTGTCACCTTCTGCAGAGCAAGCCACCACAACATCACTGCTTAAAGGGAGCTTGGCTTATAAGAAGAGGATCACAAAGGCAGATAGTAACATGATAAGGGAGAATTATTCTAAACTTAGAGAGAGATTGATACTAGATGTTACAAAGAAATCTTTTTGCTGTCAGGGTGGTGAGGTACTGGCACAGGTTGCCCTGGGAAGTTGTGGATGTCCTGCCCCTGGAAGTGTTCAAGGCCAGGTTGGATGAGCTTTGACCCCCTGGTCAAGTGAAAGGTGACCTTTCACGGGGCACAGTGGGTTGCAGTAAGGTCATCTTAAAAGTCCCTTTCACCCTAAACCATTCTGCGATTCTGTGGCACCCCTGGCATCAGGTATCCCAGCGCTCTTTGTCATCATGGGAAAGGAGCAGCATTTGCCCCTTTGAAGCCTGATGCTGTCCCCGCTCCTGCCGTGACTTTCTCAGTAGTAAAAGTGGGGTCACACAACGCCCAGGGAAGCTCCAGTTTGACGGGTCGGAGTTGCTGGGTGCTAATGGTCCTGTGGAGCTGGGAAAGGGGACAGAGGGTTGCGAGCCGCGGGTCTGCAGCAGTCCGGGAGCTCAAAGGAGGCGGATGCTGCCCGGGAAGTGAAGCTGAGTCCTGTTCGGCAGCCGGGAGAGGGCAGCCGCAGCCCGAGCAGCGCGGCCGGCAAGAATGACTGCATCCCGGGCAGGAATGACTGCATCCCGGACCTCGCCGGGGACTGATCCCTCCCCCGCGCAGTCGCCCAGCCCCAGCTCAGCACATCGTGGTCCAGCCTGGGGGCTGCTGATCCCGCCGGGATGCGTGCACACCAGCCCCATGCCCATTCCCGAGGTAAACCTCCTCCTTCAGCAAAACCGCTACGTGATGGAGCCGGGGAACAAACAGGGCAGAGGGTTTTCAGCACCGGGCTCTCCCTCTGCCCATCTTATCCTTATTTCCCAACTCTGTTCCATGCTGCGACATCACCCACATTCCAAAGGCATGGATCTGGGCTTGTGAGCGCAGGAGCAATGGGACTTTTCATATCAGCATGAAGACCTTTCCCATCCCATGTGAGCCACAAACCAGAAGCAGCCTCCAGGAGCAGGTGCTGAAGAAGAGACCACATCCTGCCCTGGTTCACAGATGTCAGCAGGTACCAGGGACGGCTGCATCAGCAGGAACAGCAGCATCCCAGCTCTGCTGAGATTTGCTGGAGAGATGAAGAGTTATTCTGCCACGAGACTGAGGAGCAGGAACAGGGTGTATCCCTGGGTCTGAACAAAGAAAAGACAGCCTGCAGAGAGCCACTGATGGCTTTGGGAAGCAGCCGAGCCTTGCCCATGGGCACAGTCTCCTTGTGCAGTGCCCAGGAGGTGGCTCCATGGGCCTCCATCCGGATGCTGAAGGCTGGCACCAGGGAGATGCTGCTCAGGGAGAGGAGAGAAATCCACCCTCCAGAACATTCCCATTTTTCCTTTGTAAATAAATTCTTATGTTCCACATCTCTGGGTTGGTTTTGGTTGGTTATCTGGTTTTTGCTTGCTATCTCACCCGATAAATTCAATGTCTTCAGAAAGTCAGACTCAAATATTGCCATGGTCCTTCAGTGGAAGTCTGCCTGGACTTTATTTTGGTGAAAAACACAGAAACTTAAGATGCCTAAATACAACAAAACTAATACCAAGCTCTTAAAATCCTCCTTGAAAGGCAGATCTCTCTCTGCCCTTCATAGATTTAACTCTCTGTTACTCAAAACACTGTCAGTTATTTCAGACCATGTGTTTAGTCCTGCTCAGTAGGCTCCAGCGCCCGGCTGTCTGTTCTGGGAGGAGGGCTGCCAAGTTGCCCATGTTTCAGGAGCTGGCACACTTTTCCCTGTTTATCAGCTCACTAGCACTTTCTCCCTTTAATAGCAATGCAATCCAGCAAGCCACGTGACCCTGTGGGGACCAGGAGCCCTCTGAGGACTGGGAGGTTTTGTTTCATGTCCCCAGGTTGCTGGCTGGTGGTTTTGGACTGCACTGCCTAAACGCCAGCCCAGTCCTTGCTGCTGCCAGTCAGGTCCTGGCAGGAGGGCAGTCCCTATAAATAGCCATGTGTATAAGTTGCCTCTCTCTGCTTCACTCTTCAGCTGCAAGTTTGCTCATGTCTCTCAGCATGCAGTGCTTCACATGGTGCCTCCCGGGTGCTTGCACTGCACACTGGTGGGCGCAGCTGGGATGGCTCAAGTCCCCACACAGGCACCTGTCCCCATCCCCACATGGAGGGATTCCCAGTCCTCAGCAGCCTCCAAACCTTAAACTCCACCCTTAAAGCAATCAGAGTCACCACCATGGTGTCCTCTCTAGGGTGAGGACCTGCCAGGGTGGCAGGGGTGGAACAGGCTGTGTGAGGCTGCTGGCCATGGGCAACAAAAAACTGGGGTTCAAAGAGGGAGCCCAGGCTCTGCACATGGCAGTGGCAGCTGGGCAGTGTTCCCCACATCTCCTTTCAGGGTGACCGAGATGGATGAAAACCCCTGGAGCAGCAGCTGTGGAGACCTAGGGCAACACTCACTACTGTTTTGCAGAGCAGAAGTGGAGAGCCAGGGAAGATGTAACCAGGCTGGGACATCCAGGTGTTAATGCAGGTAACGACTGTGATGTGACATTGGTCTGGGCATCCATCAGAATTTCTCCTGGCGTAGTGTGGCTGGACACATCTGGGAAAATCCACCCTGCTCTCAGACAAGATGATCTTTGCACAGCACTGAGCATCCTGCCATCTTGCCCCAGGACTGCTCCCAGCTCCAGGACAGCAGTGTGAATCAGAGCAGAGCAGGGCTGGAACTGCGCTGCAGCGCTCAGGGTTTTTGCTACCTCCATTTCACAGTGTGGGCAGCCCAAGCTCTGACCATAATAAATAAAGTGACAGCCAGGGAGCAGAGCTCTCTGGTTTCCTGTACACCTCAGGCTGGCCAGGGTAAACACACAACAAGCCTGCACTTCAGACGGGGCCATGCCCACAGCACGTCAGCCAGAGCCTGGACACGTGCCAAGCCAGCCAGAGCAAAGCCGCTGAGCAGGAGGCTTCACAGGGCAAGTCCCACGCAAGACAAATAGGCTGGTGCTGAAGGGCACAGCCCCATTGCCCCAGGATGCCCTGCATCCAGCAGGCACCTGCACCTCTGGAATGATCACCCGTGCCTCTGGGATGTCAGGGAGAGTCACTGGGGTTGGCCTCCAGGGCACGTGTGTGCCCCATCCTTGCCCAGGATGCAGGGTTGTGGAGCATCCTCAGACAGACAGCACTGAAATGGGTACCAGGAGAGGCTTCACACCGTCAGCCAGGCCTGCTCATGAGGAGACACACCCTGTGGCAGTCCCCTCTGCGCAGAAACCATGAGAGGACACCACAGATTTCAGATGCACTCATCTCCAGTCCCCATAGTCCTCTTCCATCCATCCATCTGCTCCCCTCACATCGTCCAGGCAGAAATCCAGCAAGTGCTAACTCAGCCAGCACGGCTGAGGACCAGCGTCCCCGTCCCTCAGCACATCATCATGAGAGGGCACCTGCACATCAGCATGACACATCTCATTTCAAGTCTGGCCCAGTTCCTGCTCTCAAGCTCATGAGCCCAAACCTCTCAACCTCTTCACCAAGCCCAGCACATGGGAGCCCAGTTTATGGATGTGACTGCTTCCTCCTGGCAAAAGAGCTCAGGACATCTTTGAGCACACAGCAGCAGCGAGTCAGGCAAAGCTGTGGACAGGGAGGGAGGGCAGCACACAGCTCTTCTCGCCCATTTCAGCTTGTCCTGCGTGGGTTTGTGGTAGTGTAATATAATCCCCAGACATCTGCTCACGTGTCCAGGTCTTGATCTGCCTGAACAGGAGATGTCAGCTTTCTTTCTGCTCAGAGGAGAAGGAAAGGGACCCTATGGTCCCTATATTCAGTCCTTTTGGGCTGCTGAGAGGGAGACCAGCTGTTGGACAGGATGCTGCAGAGAGCCTGAACATGTCCTTTTGCCATAGCGGAAAGGAGGAGCTGGGAGGCTTGTGGAGCTCATGATCCTCGTCTGAGCCTGAGGATGGAGCAGGGGAAGAGCTGCAATGTCAGAGCTGCCCTGTGCCAGGGATGTCCCGCCCAAGGACCCCAGCATGTGTGCAGCCCCATCAAGTGCCCTGCTCATCCAGCAGACCCCACTTCGCTGTCGAACCTCCTCCTTCTTCACCCATCATTGCAGCTCTCTAGCTCTGCTCAGAGCCGGTGGCCCAACATACTCCAGATCCCCACTACATCCCTCCTCCCGGCACACCACAGACAGTGCCAGCTCCAACCCCCTGCACAGAGACCCCTCCAAATCAAGTTCTGCTCTCAGATTCCCACCCCAAGGGTGGCCCCAGCCCTGCAGAGCTCGGGGATTCCCCAGATCCTCGGCTCGGCTCAGCTCTCCAGCACTGCAGCAGCAGAGAAAGCAGCATGTGGCTCCCAGCCAGCGCTGGCGCCAAGCAGCCCAGCTCCCAGTGCACTGCGAGCACCACGAGGCATTGAGGAAAGCTCAGGGTCTGCTCCCGGGGGAGGACCCAGGGCCAAATGCGTGCTGCAGCCTGTCCAACTCCGCTCCTTCCAGAGGAGCCAGCCGATCCTGGAAGATGCTCAGTGTCCCTCAGCTCACGCAGGCTGCAGAGAGCAGAGCAGTATCGGGAGGTGGGAAGTGGAAAGCTTGGAGCTGGATGGACGAAACCTCTCTTTGCCTAGGACCAGCCCCTCCTACATCCCCAGGCTCCCAAAATCCATATGAGCCGCTAGCTGAGAGCAGATGTGAGCAGGCCGGTGGAACCAGACGCCTCCTGCAAAGCACCTGAGAGGCTACGTGAGCTGCCTCAAGGAGGGACATCCCCGGCCTTGGCACAGCCCCAGCTCTTGTAGTGCAGGTGGGATGGCTCCGGCCACACGTGGCTGGTGAGGCAGTAGCCCCAGCCACACACAGATGTGCCACATTGTGCTATTCCTTGGGCAGTGTGGGCACCAAGCCTCAACCACGGCTGAGCACAACAGTCACAGTGCAGCCAGAAGCCAGTACAGGCACTTCTCACCCTACACACGGCCTCCACCTCTCCCAAATTCTGATATGGCGGGGTCGCATGGGAGAGCTGGGATGAAGGAAAACACTAGTTTATTATCATATGGATACACAGGAGGTGGGATAGCTCATGGGCGCGTTTTTGTGGTGTTGAAGAGATAGGATGGGACAGCAGCAGGTAGTTTTTTGTTACTCTGGGGTTTGGAGATGTGCCTGGATATGAGCAAAGATCAGTTTTTCACTGTAGGGTTGCAGAGGGAGACTGTGACCCTGTTCATTCGTGCCAGCCTAGAGAGTCTTCTATTTTTGCAGCAGAAGTAGAGCTGTGTGGGTGCTGCACACACCTGGAAAGTGTGTCCATTATCTCTGCACCGGCAGCTTGCCTGGTGGGGAGGGAAACACTGAGTCCATCCCAGGGCTCCAGCAGTGCCAGCCTTGATGGCATCACATGGGGAAACGCCAAACCAGACCTGGCCTCAGGTGCCACTGGAGAGGAAATTTCCCAGTGGGTCTTCACCAGCTGGTTTCCTGTTGCAGACTTTCAACAAATTTTTCTCCTCTTGAAAATTTTCACCACGATAAAATGGCAAACTAAACCCATTTCCAAGGGAAAGCAGCTTGGGTGGTGGATGTGTCCTGCAAAAGAGGGATGCAAACACACACCACAAGCTGCGAGGAGGAACGAGCCTTTTCTTCAACTCAGGGACACAAACCCCGCGGCCAGATTTCACACTGCATGTTCCCCATCAAATAAACCAGCACAATAATAAACCCCAAAGAAACGGCCCGCCCAGAGGCCAGGGAAACTGAGTCACAGGCAGGACCTGCCTGCCTCCACTCCTCCGGGATGCAGGGATGGGGGCAGGCACGGTTGGTGAATGAAGGATGTGCTGACCCCCGAGAGCACCGGGGAGGGTTGTGCATTCTCGGGGGGTTCCTGAGCCTCGGGGGGACGCCCGCACTCCGGAGGGCACCGCACATCAGTGTGCCACGGTGGGATCCCCATCCCAGCGCTCCGGCCGGACTGCGATGAGGAGCCCCGGGGGCGGCCGCGAACCCCGGGCAGCCGGCGGGCAGCGGGTTCGGATCCCTCCCGGTCCCGGGGGGCGGCTCACAGGCAGGAAGCGTCCCGGGGTGGCGGCGGCAGATTGGCAGAGCCCTGCTCCAATGGAGCGGCGGCGGCAGCCCCGGCGGCTTCGCACCGCCTGCGCTACCGGCCCCAGCCAGCCCGGTGCGGGCGCCCCGCTCCCGGCCCCGCTCCCGCTCCCGGCCCGGCTCCCGCTCCGCTAGCGCCATGGACACATAGCCGCGGCGCCACGCAGGAAGGTAGGGAACAGTCCCCCGGTCCCCAGCCCGCGAGGGGAGCGAGTCGCCGCCGCCCCGACTTCGCGGTGAGGGACGCGCGGCTGCGGTCAGGCGGCTCCCGGAGCTGTTTGCTGCCCGGGCGGAGAAAGTTGTGCGGGTGTGTGTGGATGTCTGTGCGTCTGTGTCCCCTCGCAAAGCAGCTGCC